>JAKTSI010000004.1:0-357668 GCA_030580135.1 Petasospora easanensis | reverse complement strand
TCCTGGAACTCGAAGTCCATCTGGGCCTTGTCAGTCTCGATCTCAGCGATAGCTTCACCTGGAGACAACTGGTCACCGACAGCCTTGTTCCAGACAGCCAAGTTACCCCATTAACGTTGTATATCCAGGAGTAGCCAAACCAGTAGCTAATCCCCCACACGAATTAAAGCAAATTATAAACAAGTTTCCCAGAACGTATCAGTTCTTAATCTCTGTCTTTCTCACCCTTCTAGATCTCATTGCCTTGTCGGTTCTCGTGTTTCTCCAACTATCAACAGCTCTCTGTACCAAACCCCTATGGTTACAGATCTCTGGGTTGCTCCAGGCAAGAGTCCAGCCAATCTCATTGCACTCACGCTCATATCTTCCTCTGTTCCCCTTATACTCCTCAACGGGCACCATGGCTCTTGGATAGACGCAGTTGTCCTTGAGGAACTCTTCCGGGAGGTCCTTAGGGTCAACACGCTGCTGTGGGCATTTGATGGTGAATGTGGTTATTATCTTATGCTTGGAATATGAAAAGGTGAGAAGCTCCTCACCTGTGGACTGATCAAAGTTTAACGTAGGTTTAGAGGCTGGGATAGGACCCGGTTGTGTAGTGTGGATTCCTGAAAGGTTTGGAACGGAACGAGCACGGGATTTGGAGGATTTGTAAGGCATCTTTGCCATTCTTCCGACTGGTTGAGAGAATGAGAGACGTGGACGGTTGGGAAGTCGCTGGTAGACATGGGTAGCGGCGGATAGAGATGATCTGTGGACATGGGAAGATTGCTGTGAAGGAGGTGGCAATTGCGTATAGCTTCCAGGGGACGGAAGTGGTGAGGAAGGTTGTGAGAAGTTGCCCACAATAGAACCCTGGTGGAATTGACCCAATGATGAAGTTGTGTATTGCGGGAACTCAGACTTGACAATGTTCTGCGGGAGATATCTCTCGTCTGGGGTAGGATACACCTCTTGAAGATATAGCGGCTGTGGTCTCCCCTTCTCTAAAGTCAAGTCAGTGGAGATAACAGGGAACGATACCAGCTCGTCACTGTTATAAGTAGAGGATGGGTGGGAAGAGTCTGGACGGGTAGGAGAGAGTGAGTCCTCAGCCATAAATTGGTCAGCAGGATACACGTGGTGCTCTTCCTGGAAGTTGTGGAATGAAGTCTGGTGGCTCATAGGTGAAGACTGAAGCATTGAAGAAGCAATGCTATCAGTAGATGCAGACATTGGTGTTGCCATAAGAGTAGTTGGTGGCATCTGCTGGAATACCACCGGTGGGGCACTGTGAATCTCCTGTGAAGAGTCCTGCGCATAGCGATTGATAAAGATCTGTGCTGGAGCTACCTGTGGTTCCTCAATGGGTCCCAGATGAGAGTTGCCATAGTAGGCGTAGAGAGGGTCGCTGTTCATAGTGGACGTGCCAGTTGTAAGCGGAGCGGAGAGCGAGAGAGAAAGCAGTGGCAGTGAGTGTGGAGCAAATGTCAAAGCGTCTGTCTGTGTGTGTGTGTGTGTGTGTGTGTGTGCTCTGAACTTCGTATGATTAGTGCCAAATGAAGGTCTGGGGGGTCAGCGAGCAGTGTGAGGCTGGACCGTGTTCTAAGATAAAGGTGGCAGAGACCGGGAAGCGAGACGCCCAGGGGCAAGGCGGTTGTGGGTGGCGCATAGACATCCTTTATATCTCCAGGAAAGATGGTTGACAGGGCAGCAGGCTTCCAGAGCGGAACCACGTCCTCGAGCTCGCGGCGGGCTGCATACCCATGCCGAGTGCGCCCGTCTTTGCATCGCAGAGCAGAACTTTATGCATTACACAGCGTTGAGCTGACGCATGAGAACTTCTAACTGCGCAAAACTTGCATCCCCAGCGGAGGCTTCTGAGCTTGCTGTGAGTACATGCGTGCCTGATATACTTTCGGCTCAGCTGGCACAGAACATTCAACTTCCTAACTTCTCAACTTCACTTGTCCTCCCCCTCCTCTCTCCACAGGCTTCCATGATCTTCGTGCTCTAAACAAATTCTGGCTGCCTCACCGGCGGCCAGGTGACTCTCAGCAGCCACCTCCTCCACACTCCAATTCCCCCCTTCTAGGGTACGTGGCTCTTCTAGGCCCCCCGATGGGCTCGATCGATCCCACATGGAACACTGCCCAATCAACGCTAGATCTGATACTCTAGTGGACCTAAATTCGTAGGGTCCCGTTTTTTTCTTTCAGTGTGCAGCTCAGTGTGTGCACTTCCAGCTAGCTATACTTCATTTGTCAGTCAATTCATGCATACACCTGTAGCTGATCTCGTTCTTGGTCCTGGTTGCAATTCCCCCCATAAACTACGACTGGGGCCCGGTAACAGCCAGTTACTGTTCACTACTACTACATCCAGGCCCTATATGTCCACCCACTCAGGAACGCTGGAAGTTGGCTATTTCAAGTACGCCGAGTCGCCGACCCTCCTGACCAAGTGGCCCCCCGGTGGCCAATTTGTTCCACTCGGTAATGTTGGTGGCCAGGAACCATGTTTCTCCTGATGTTGCAGTTTAAGCCCACGTACTGATCGTCTTGGACATCTTTCTACACCGAGTGTGGGCCTCTGGGCTCCAGGCCGAGATCCCTCCCGCGACGGGGGAAATTCACAAGGTCACTGAGACATTTTTATCGCCAAGATCTCATCTTTCTGGAGACCCAACAACTCTTCTAATACGAAATCAATTGTGTCCCTCCAAGATAAAATTCACACCTGGCCATATGTCAATCGTGACAGGCACCTCAAGACACCCCCTCGGGCGTATATCCCTTGTTTTTTCGGGGCCCTCCGTGGGGCATCATGCAAGCGGCTCATGCTCCCAACGAGTTTTTGGGAGAGAGATCACCAGCATAGACTTGTAACTTGTAAGTGAAAGAACTCGGGGGTCTAGATGCATCAAGGACTTAGGAAGAAGTCCGCCATATGGATCTACACCTTTACCACTGAACGTACGCGCACTTTATTAGATTTTAGGGCTTATTCCTAGACGATCGTAGGTGATCTGAGATTCTGAGATGTGTTGGACCCATGTGAATCCATCAGCTGAACCAGTAGACGCAACCAAGGATGTTGCGCAGTATACTGCTAGGTAGTAGATCAACCCAAGGTATCCAATGCAAACATATTGAAAAGGAGACGGTTGCAACGTCAAGGCTTAACCACCCACCCCCTTTTCCTTGTACGCAGCCAGTACCCAACAACACACATTGGTGCGGTGATCGTCGCTTCCATACAAAAAAGCAGCGGCGAAGACCGTGTGTTTAGTCATTAGGGGTAAGGAATGCACAGATGTTTCCAGAGACTTTTGGGGGGCCCCGGGGGTCATTACCAAAGCCCAGTGATGACTCTAGTTCCAAGATTTGATTGGATTTCGGCGTACATTGACAGTGTGACACCTCGCTACTTGAAGCTATGACGTGCATCCGGGGCAAGAGTCTACGCGCCGGTTGTAGGCGTGCAATTGTTAAACTCCGTCCGGACTCTCGCTAAACCGAAACCCACAACTTTATAGGAATTGCGCCACCGCAACAGGCTCTTTGAGCTCGTTGGGAAAGCCAATGGACTAATAAATCCTTTGTCCGTCTCAATTGTGTGTTTCCCGTCGTAATGAAGATCCTGCAAAGATACTAAACTGGATCTAGTATTGGAAGCGGGGGTAAGCTCCCCGTGATGAGATGCAAAGTTGAGTCCTGGGGATCTCAACTATAAGCGCAACACATGAAGAACTGAACCTCCAATTGCAACCCTGCCTAAAATCTGCAATTAATGCATTTATCGCTTGTTCAAAGCCCCACAGATGCTATTTGCCCTCCGATATGGTCCCGTGCCCCGCCTCCTTTCACTCACTTCTGGACTCTCCACCAACGCATAGTCCGCCCCAGGTTTCTCTTTACGCCACTGGGGATATTATTATACCATGAGCCTCAAACTAGGGGACCATTGTTTATTGCCCAGTTTGCTTTACTAGCGTGAATAGTTCCCATAGGCGTTATAGCGTCCTCCCCCCGGTCCATCATATCCTCGGGCGCACTTTCAACTCAGCTCTCTAACATGAATTAAGCAAAGGAGGCGGAGTAAAAAAAAAAACACACACACAGCGTAAATGTACTGCAGCATGCCTCTAGTTAATTGTGAGAAGTGCAGTTTTCAGGTAGAACTGATCTAGTTCACACGTTCTACGTTCTACCAGTCCCAGTTTGGGGCTTACCCCCGAGAGGAAAAGGTCCACGTGACTTCCTTCGAGACGCAGGAATCACAAAGCCGAACTAAAGGCCGTGCATAAACACTATGGATTCTGGAAGCGAACCCAGATCGGGCAATAGCTGCGACTACTTGGTAGATTGCGCTGATAACACAGCCGTTCATATGCACAAGACTTATAGTCGAGGATTACAAGTTGGGGTTATGGATGATAATTTTCATCAAATGCACCCGTCGTATCGGATGTGAATTTGCTAGTTGCGCAACAAGGCCCAGATGCGCCGTGTGCTATCGAAGGTGCCTTGTATTACGTCCAAACAATTGGCATCCGGCTCTAGTCGATTTGAAACAAGTTCAGCCCGTCCATTAATCAAAGCTGCATCGTTTTGCACCTGCTTCTGGGGGCTCTCCCCTCGTCTCATCTATGGGGTGCAATTGGGGGAGGGGGACTCCGGTCAGGAAAAGGGGGAGAACCCCATCTTTGGAATTCCACACATGACACCTTTTTCAGTGGTTGCCTTCTAGAAGTTGGATTGGACGCAACACACACACACACACACACACACACCGATCGATGATTTGCCAGAAGTGCCCAGCAAAGTCACTGTGCTGGGATGGGAGGTGTTTCAAGAAGGTTTAGATCGGCCAGTAGACACTCGTGCTGAACAAGCGCTACTCACTTGTGCTGAACAAGCGCTACTCGTCTCTATGTATGTTGCTGTTGTCAAACTGTGGGTATCATCCTTCTTCGGGGCGAGATGGGAGCAAATGCGCGCAACTTGTTGCAGCGCCCTTCGCTCTAACTTCCGGATGTTACATGCCCCAGCAGTTCACATGAAACCCCATAGCGATGAATTGGGACAGTCCAGAAAGGATGGGGACTGGGAGCCTCTTCTAGATGAACAGGCACCCGGCGAATGACAACGTCTCTTCATCCAGCTGCCCCTTGACTGTGTTCATGGGGCAGAACTACAGAGACAACAATAGTGGAACCAGATTAAACTGTTCCAGTGGTTTTTTCCCTTCTGTGGCTCCCCCCGCCTCGCAGATGGGAGCCAGCACACAGCGAAATACGCCCACAAGAGTCCAGACTCCAGATCCTCAAACTCGGTAATCGTAGTGCATGAAGTCGAGTTCGATTAATCAATTCTCAATCTCTGGATTCTGGGCGCGCGGACCAGCACTCTCACGAGGAATTCCGTGGTCCCCGTCCATCTCCACCAGCACACCTCGTTCATGCAATGGACTGCAGCCACGACTGCACCTTTTCTCACAAATTCACGTCAACTTCGAGTTTGGGGTCCAAGCAGAAAAACCGGCGAGCTTGGCCTCTCCCTCCGATCGAAGGTGTCCCCCAGCCAATGACAAGAGCAGCAGCTCACAAACTGTGGCCCTCGCCGAGAGGGTTTGATGACTCTAGATTGCTTAACCTACACAGGTGCCCCTAAACAGGTTGGAAATTGGAATGTCTCTCGGACGCATCGCGCTTGGGGGGCTAAGAGGTTGGTGGGTATAATTATAACACAGGACAATTATCCCGTGTGTAGCACAAATTGTGTATGTTTGTGACACTTTATTTTTATAACAGATCCGCGGAGATGTTGCCAGTCCTAAGTTGGAATCCCGAATGTATAGCAGGCTAATTCTCCCAGGGGCACATAGTGTGTTCCACTTCTGGAGTATTGTTCCTGCTACAGCGCTCGTTATGACAGCCTACAGGCCCCAATCTTCAAACGCTGTCCCCCTTAAGGGTTTTAGCAAAGGATCCAAGTCAAAACAGCATACAGTATTATGTATACACACCCACACCGCCGATCCTTCAATTGATAGACATCTCCATCGCCTCTACACACGTCGCGTTGCACAGAGTGGTTGACGGGGGGCCGCGCCGCTTATTTTCTTCCTAGTGGGCTAAAGTCTAGAACTAGCGGCCCTGTGCTGGTGGGGGTAGTGGCCACTGGCCTCCTACCCAATTCCACGATGCCTCTCTGACTTTGTGTGAGGCCGAGCAAATGTCGTATCGAATGCGAGCGTATGTACCAGTTAGAAGCTGTATGTTACAAGGCGGGCCAACTATTGCTTACAGTGTGGTGTTCCGGTGTCATCATGTACGCCATGCGCATCTTCTGGGCAGCGTCATATGGATGTAATTGTATTCCAATTGAGCTGAAAAGTTGGACTCTTACTAAACATTGGGTGTAGAATTGGTATATATGGTTGGATTGGCCCTAAAATGCTTTTAAAATCTTCAAAGTTTTCAAAGTTTTTCAGATTGTGCGAGTCCAGCTTTTAAAATGACCAGTACAGTTCTTCACAACTTTCATGCAAATCCCAAAAATGCGGCTTTTGCGTAATTTTAAAATTTCACTGAATCCCCTATAGCGTTTTATTACAGAATTTGCCATCATACCCCCAATATTCCCCAGGAGTGGTTTGTTATTGACATAAATGTGCTCATTGTGTAGCGTAATCGGCTGCGCGCAGCTACATGTGCCGTGCTGAGAACAGGAAGATACGATAATACTCTTACTGTCAGATGATCAAACGCCTTGCCACCTTGTATCAATGCTCAGTCTAACCAACCATACAGGGCTTCACTGAGTGTTGATCCACTATTGCCTTTTTGTGTCTATTCTGGGCAATCGTGGGTTGCCATGACAACGTTGGCACCATCATGGTGTGCCGCTGCAGGTGCGATAACTATACGGACACTGCCAGAAGATTTAGCAATTTGTATTCATGGACGGTTATAAAAGGCAAACCTCAATGAATCTTCAGCCGTATTAAAGTAGAGTGGGGGCGTTGAACTCCACAAGTTTCTGGGCAGTGTTTGAGCCAAGGCGTAGTCAGGATATGCCTCCTCCTTGAGATCTATTCACTCTTCTGAACCAAGGATCAAGGAGGTTCATCAGGAGAACCAATGTATAGTAGGAATCATTACCAGCCCAACCCGAACACGAACTCCAAAAGCCAATCTCTGAATCAGTAAGTAATACGTTCTATCGGAACAATGCGGGGCCTTAACGTACCTCGCGGGATCCAAGCGTACGCTTGCTGATCTGGAGTCGCATCTATGATAACTGCGCCGGGTTCCACAAGTTTGACATCAAGTGGTCCCGAAATACGCAAATTTTGAGTGTAGATCCATTGTCTGAATCCCCGGTTCGCCGGTCTTGGCCTGCGGGTTTGGCTGTAAATACAAGTAATAGCACTTTCAGCTAGTGAATTGGCGGTATGACGAGCGCTTTTATGTGGGGGACCAACAATGATGGGAATAGTGCGCACACGGAGATGTATGTCCCAGTTGTTCAACTCTGGTGGTATAAGTAAAACCAATGAAGTAGACTGGGCTGACTCAGGAAGCCTCAAAACCGGCCTTAACTCCCAGAAACGGTCTATATTTCGCCGGAGACCAACAAAGCCGCCGGTATGTTCAGAATCGGACGCCAATTCAGAAAAAAAGAAAGAAATGTCAATGTCGTATGAGTCTTTTCCAGATCGACTGAACACATCAGGAAGCTCCATTCCATCGAGGATAACGTCCTGCGTTTTACCCAGGCTCTTGAAGAATTGGTGCCATTGACGCTTGGATAACCCCAGATCAGCAGACCGTGAGTTAGCTCCAAAGAGAAGAGAGTGGCTTCGGTAAACAGCCACAAAAGAAGCGATATACTGAAGAGTCATTTGATAGTTCCTATCAAAAGGATCGACATGGTATGGATCCACTACTACTGATGCTTGCTTTAGTGGAAATATGAGCACACTGTTGCAGAGAAGATCAGAAAGGTCAACGTCCGCTGTCAGGACAAGTACACCTAGACTTATAGAAGTAGCATTTCGCTGTGGGTTCAAATTTTCAGCTTCTTCACATACAATACTTGGAACCATTGCCTTAGGAGCAGTCACATTGAATATGTAAATAGCGTTGACATTGGAGCTCTTGAGAACAGCATTCTTCGCCGTCACGCTCTCTGACAAGGAGAGAAGCAAATAGAGTCTTCCCAGATGCGTGGTTCTCAGTGAACATGAGGTAAGCACAGAAGAGGGATTACCCAGCAAATAAACCACATCAAATCGTTCTGTGAAGGATAAGTTCACCACATTATGGTCAACACCTTCGCTCAAAGGATGCGCGTACACAGGGCCAGTCATTTGGTGGCTCTCAAGGCACCTGATGTCCGCTAACTCAAAGACTCTCAAGATACTGAATGACTCCTGACGTCTATCATCATGGCCAATATTGCGAGTACCAGTGGATATTCTACTAAGACCCTGTATCATAGGAATTATTGCGTTGTAGTGGATAACAAGAGTCCCTAGGCAAGGAGCAACAATATCCTTGAATATTGGCCTCTCATACTGGTTTCTGAATATGACAGTTAGACTTTCGAGGAAGGGGAACTCCATATTAATGAAGGATTCCTGATTATCAAGATGTAATGCTCTGATATCACACAATGAGACACTGTCTTTGACTGTAAATGGAAGAAATGATTGAGCCTCCCCGGTATGGTGCGTCTCACAACCGACGTGCCAATTGGCCTGCGTAGACTTGTCAAAAGTGCTTTGATACCCTGGGATATAGTTAGGATGTTCTGGAGCAAAGTTCCTTAAAGGTTCAGAGGTTTGAACAAAGCCCCTGATAAAGAGAAAGGCGAGATGGTCAAAGTCAGAAATATCGATCTCTTTAGTATTAAGAAGTCCTGCGTCATTTGGATACGGGTCTTTGTACAAGGGCGCACTTGTGCGGAACTCAAACAGCTTTATCTCAAAATGCTCAGAAGGATCAAAGAACTTGTATAACGTGGGCTGCCCTTTAGCCTTGAAAGCATAAGGTACGTAGTCCTCTTCGAACAATGGATCATCTTGTATTTTATAGAAGATTCTTCTTTGGATACCTGTGACATTAAAGAACATAGGAGTTTCTTGGTGGTCGCAAATAAGAGCAGTATGTGATTTGAGAATAGGGAAAGCTTCCAGAAAATTCATTATGCTGTAGCTATTAAGATATCTTGCCACATGTAGAAGTAGCTCTACTGGGAGATATGATGCTATTGTTCTTGCCTCAATCAAGGCTGTAGTTGGATTCTGATTACACATGTAGCAACGAGTTGTGAGGCAGCTACAAACAATAAGCACCACTCACAATAATTTGAGAGCGAAAACAGGCTCATGGCCTCATGTCTCATATTTATATATTTCTGACTTCAAACAGGTGCGACGTACTAATGGAGGTTTTCTGTCTTGGGCTGCGCCGCTGATTCTGTCCCAGAGTACCCAGCGAAAATTTAGATGGTACTACTCTATATTGACCGTCTAGTTTTTCTCCGAGACAAATATCGCTGGGAGATAAGAATCTAGATTCAACAAAGATCTTCATTACAATCCCAATGCTCAATTGCTGATCTACACACTCTGGTTTTTGCGGAGATGAGTTACGCCCCTGATACGGTTAGCTCATTGCGCGCCTGATAAGAGATCGGTTCATGCATACGCCCACATAACAGCTCTTTAATAGTTGTTCCTTCTTTTTTTGAAACATGTCTTACCCATGAACAGAGATCATGGTACTTGTTGTCAATCTTATCCAAAGTGGGATTTATGGATGACTAAAACGTATCAGCAGTCCCAGAGTTCTTTTTGATTCCCTCGTGTATTCCGCTCCTCTTTGGGCCACACGGTTGCTAAATCCGACCCGCTTATGTCCTGGACAGGGAAGGAGGTCGTGTGAGATCTTTCCCACTGCGGAGTATGGACACAGGCGTTCAGCTTCGGAGGCCTCTATTGCGGACCACGTGGACTGGGCCCATCGACGTTCTATAGTTGGGCTTTTTGAGGTCTGGGCGAAGTCCCCGTGGATGTGTCAAGACTTTGTGCCCCCCCTGGCCAAGATTCCAAGACACTTTCCTCCAAGGGCCAAGGACAGAGTGATGGGTGTGGCAAATGGAATGGCCCAGAAGTTGGAATTGGGACATGAATTAAGTTAACTTCTGAAATTGCCAACGTTACTCGTTAATACGTTGGTGTACAGGGATCGAAAGGGTCGAGTGTTCCGTTTGGATCTGATAACGTCGTCCAGAGCATCCAGTGTTGCCCTGGTATGGGGTCGATCCTGGTGGCGGGCACTGGACACTGGACCACCCACCACAACCAAAGAACAGCAATCTTACCAGAGCTGCACGAGTTTCAAAGGCGAGATCTTCAGTTATTACAAGAGGCTTCACTCACAGCGAAATGCGGTGGCTGGCAGAATAGAGTTTCGGGGTTTTGGGTACGCAATCAGTCTGAAATTTACGCAGAGGCTCCCTGTGTATGGGAGTGGAGCAGGCAGTGCTGTTCGCGGGAGCATTTGTCTGGGGGGCTTATTCCCAGCGTAACTCTCAGAACAGCCTTAAGCCTGCACATGAAATTCGGCAGCTGGCTGTGTCAAAAGATCCACACATCAAACAAACAACAGGTTTATTATCTCTTAGGCATTCCTCTCAGCTCATCGGCATCAACACTGCGGTCGACAACGCTCCACACGCAAAACAAAACACACAGAGTTCAACCTGACCCACACTCAAAACATTCTCTCTTTTTTTGCATTGCCTGTGTCGTTTGCTCCGATAACCGCCCACGTTTGATCCCCCTTCCCGCCTCCCCTTCGTTTGCTACTTCTGTTGACATCAACATACACGGCGGTACCCCTAATATCCATTGAACACACGAAATGTTCTCCTCAAAACGCAAATCCCGTCCAACAGGAGCAATGCTCCCTCCTTCTGACGTAAGTATCTTGGTTTTCCCGTATGAGTCCAGTCCCCCTTTCTCTTACCCCGTGCTCAATGCCATCACTCTCATATGGGGGCGGGTCAAGAATATTCACATATGTGAATTCTGAACCTCATCGGGGTAGAACAAGGTCTACTGCATTGTTGATCTTTATTCCGAGAATGTCATACTAACATTGTTTCAAATAGCCAGGTAATGCTAGCAAGAATGCTCTAGCTGCCGCGACTGCCATCGGCCAAGCCATCAAGACAGGCACACCCATTCCACGTTCTAACTCACTCCAACGCACGTCATCCCTTCAAAGAAACTCATTCACTAATCCAGTGAATCGTTCTAGTTCACTCATGGGGCTTCAAGGACCTCCAAGACAGTTTCAGCAGTCCGCCTCACAGGCTTCTCCGCAACATGCACGTAGCCAGAGTTTTACTGTTAACAGAAACAACTTCCAGAGAACCCCATCACTGAACAAGGGAGGACCAAGAATGGTAAAAAAGCATATCCCAGGTCCTTATGGATTGATTACGATAGAAGTTCCAGCTGATGAGCCTGTGGCAAAGGCACCTGTTAAGAAAGCTGCTCCAAGAAGAGCTCAGAGCTTCACAAAACCAAAACCTTCATTCTCAGATTCTAATGGAAGATCTAGATCTTCTAGTAATGCTAGTTCAAAGAGACCTACTTTTGCTGATGACTTGCCTGAAGTTAATGAGAACGAAGCACTCACTTTCCAGCAGAAGGCACCTGCATTGTCCACACCTTCGAAGAACCACCTTACGTTCATTGAAGAGGAGAAGGAGGAAGACCCTGTTCCTACAAAGTCTGTGAGCTTGGAGGATGTTGCCGAGAAGGTTGAAGGAGTTGATGAGTTGGAGAAGATAAAACTGGACAAGGAGTCTGATGAATTGAAGCTGTCTAAGGAGTTGGATGAGACTGTGAACAAGGAACAACAGTCGTTGACTGAGGAATCTAAATATCTTACAAAGCCAGAGATTCACATTGGTGAGGACAAGTCAAGTGATTATGAGAATGATGTCCTGGAACACTACACTGACATGCCATCTACAGCCAAGTCAACTGATACACTCAACGGTGCTGCACAGTCCTCAATCACAACTGCTGATTCTGATACTCCAACAGAGAAAGAGATCAGTGGTAGTATGGCCCAACAGCTTCGTCCAACAATTCCAGCATACTACACCAGCAAGGAATCTGCAGGCAACAGCCCTCACTCGAACAATGATGCCAACAGCAGTATCTACTCTGAAGAACAACAGGATCCTCGCTCTGCAGATGAGTTAGAGGTTCCATCAAGATCAGAGAAGAGAAACCAATTGTCTCCAAGAAAGTCTGCTCTCAAGATCAAGTCAGGATCCAACAGTCATCTCCCACTTACTGATAACAACCCAGCAAACCAGGCATACCTCTCGTTGGCCACGGCTGAGAACACACGTCTCAACGCCATGTCTACCTCAAATCACTCATCTACAAGTCTGTCAAGAGCTGCTTCTAACAGAATTGCCATTGATAAGCCACTCAATGGAAGAGCCCCTCCTCATATGAATGGAAATGCTCGCCCACAATCTTTGGTCCCACCAAGATCCAACACCAGACCACCACAGAGACCTACTTCTGCAATGGAGTCTCCATCCAGAGGTCCTCCTGGTAGTATCCAAAGACCACAGTCTGTTCAAGGAATGAGACCAAAACAGCCACCAAGCTACAGACCACAATCAGCACAGGGCTTCAGATCGGATCCAATGGGAGGAAGAAGACCACAACAACAGGCCATCCCAAGATCTGCGTCTAATGCAGCTGCTTTGAATGCCACTTTGAAAAAGAATGAACCTTTGCGTCCAGCTCTTGAGAAGAAGTCAAGTTTCGAGAAGGAGAAGTCACATGATTCGCACGCTGCATTCAAGAGAAAATCGCTCAGAGATCCATCCTTTGGTGGTCATCAGAACATGGAGTCCAACTTGGGCTTCTACAGACACCAAGCCCAGCAAAACAGACACCAACAACATGTCCAACAACCCCCACCACAGCAGAACTTTGCTCAATCCATTGGTGGAAACTTCAAGTCCAGATTTAACGACTCTGATTCCGACAATGAAGAACCATCATCAAACGGAAAGATGTTTGCTCCACCTCCCAAAAATCCTGGCCTCAGAAAACCTCAGAGTTCCTACACACTTAGAGCAAGCAGTGTGAGTGGTATCCCAAAGAACCAGTCTCCTGCTAAGTCTCTTCCTGAGAAGAGGGCCACGAGGTACTTTAGCGAGAGCGATAAGGAGAAGCTTTTCAATGAACACTTGGAGAAGACAAAGGCTGCTGTGACTGAGGAAAAGAAGAAGTCCAAGTTTGGTAAGCTGAAGAAGTTGTTTGGTAGATCAAAGGATTGAGCTGGATTTAATACTTTGTTCTGATGATTATGAAAACATCTTGTATATGAGAATAGAGCTACTCCCAAACGTTCTTATATTTATGTCGTAATATACTGAAGTAGTCGTATAAATAGTTCATTCATTGCGTTAAAAACTGTATCATATTATAAGTCGTTTGTAATATTATCATTCAAGTCTCAACGGTAAGCCGTAAACAACTGGCGCGGCACCGTTAAGATATTTCAATTTGCATTTTTTTCTTGATTGTGTAATTGCTTCACAGATATTCATCGTGGTTTCTGACGTTGAGCTGAGGCCCCATTTCTGGAACAACGACAAACTGAATTTGTCAATGTCCTTATCAGTCACATCCCAGAGATTTCCAACCACCATCGGACATCCTCCAACCAAGTAAGAGTAGATAGTCCCATTAGGTTCAAGTTGATTGTTGAAACGAAGTTTGGCAGAAGAACATCCCATAAGAAGTGATGGGCAAATCTTCTCCATGCCCTTGATAGAAGTTTCTCTGATGTAACTTGTACCAGCACCATGCCCAACGTAGATGAAGAGGTTGGATTCCAAGGCAGCCTTGAACGTTTCCTCTGTTGGTTTACCTCCAACAACCGAAGACCAACCAAGAGATTCTTTCAAGTGTGTCATTGGTTCTTCAAAGCGGTCCTCTGTCTTCTTTAAATCGCCACCTGGGTTCACAATGATCGAACCTCCCATCTTAGAAGTTGTCATACTCTGATGCTCCTTCAGTAAGGAAATAAGCATAGTCAATGAAGGGATTCTGGATACTGGCAGTTCACGAAGACAAGGCAAGTTCTCCCATGGAATCTTAACAAGCTCCTTACCCAACAACAAAACAGTATGGGAGTAAGTCTCTGGTTCTGGATTGGCAGCAATGAACTCGGTTAGCAGTACTTCAACCTGGACGTAGATATTGTCAATATCAACCTCATCATATGCATTCTCTTCACCATGGAACAACAAAATATCCAAGACAAAGTAAATCAAGTCTTCCAATGGTTCAGTGCTCACCAACTTGGATGGATCGCCCAACTTGAGGAAGAGTTCAACAATGAAGTCATCAATCTCAACACATTTATGAGGAACATGGCCCTTTTGGGATCTTGTTGGGATATTCAAACGGATAATGTTCAAGAACTTTCTCTTGAATAGCGTCAAATCTTCCTTGTTGATCTTCAATGGATTGAAAATGGAAGCAAAGCCACCAATCCAGTAGTGCTGGATCTTACATAACAAATTCAGCAATCTGTCATCAATATCAGCTCTCACCTCGTGCCAATTCTTTCTCTCCTCTGGGGACTGGATAGAGGAAGTATTCTCTAATGTCAACGTTTCATCACTCTCTTTGATGAGGGAGTCAAGTTCGTTCAGGCAGTCAGCAAGCTTGAAGTTGGTCTCCTCACCTGTTCTCACAGAAAGTCTCGTCAAGGGGAGCTTCAACATCTTCGGACGCTCATCGAGTCGTGAGATAATAAGCTCATCATTAACCGTGCTCACATCAATACTGATCACTTGCCAATTGTTTTCTCTCACAAGGGTCATGTCTGGTTCTTCAAACTGAATAATAGGAGCCAGGGCTCCTAAGTTGAAATCTGGTAGTAACTTTGGAGGAGATCTGGTTACCTTCATCATAAACCTCTCATTCTCAAAAGGTCTTCCTTTCACATGGTTGTTGAGAAGGAAACATTCATCAACAGAGTCATTACTGTAAGTGTTTGAGATACTTGATAAGGTCAATAGGTCCAAACACAAGATCCTGTGTAACTCATTTCTCTCATGATTGGCCAAATATTGGAGTTCAGAGAACAATTGCAAAATCATACCCTTGGATTGCTTCATACCAATAACAGCCTTCTTCAGATTCTTGGAGCTCTTTGATTTGTTCTTCACTTGTGGTGATGGTACCGGTGCTTCATCTTGCATAACTGTAGCTGGAATCGACATGGCAGAGTCTTCCAGAGTCGAAAACAATGGGTCCATATTCAAAGAAGTTTGAGCATTGATGAAGAGTCTTCTGGAGTTCAGCATGTAGTTCATGGCGTTCAAATATGGGTTTTCTGAGCGATTCAACGTCAAGTCAACAGCCTCCGAATTGAAATGGTACTCATAATGAAGCCTCCAGGTTGTTGAGAGAAGCTTTCCTTCCTTTTCCATAAAGTTCAAGAAAGATTTGAGCTTGGAACGAGCCTCCAGAGATGCCTTTTGGCTGTTCAAATAGATACCAGAGAGGAATGAGTAGTATATCAACTTGTAGTTATCAATAAATTGACCAGACTCGTCATTATTAACAACCAAACCCAAAGTCTGGAATACCTCGTCTGCTTGAGCTTTCACCTTTTTACACTCCTCTTCCCTGCCAGAAATGTAAAAGTAGTAGGCAACAAAGTAGTTGTTTTGGGAATGGAGCGTCTTGTAATTAGTGATAGTATCATTAAATTTGCAGAACTCACCAATGTAGTAATCTGTGTCTTTTGTGATACCAAGATGAATCAAAGTGCTGATCAGAATTCTGAAACTGGAGCTCATATCTCTTAACACCTGGATATTACCAGGATCATTCTTCAAGATAGATTTGGACAACTGAATGGCACACACAGTGGATACAACACACTCCAAGTGGTTTCCCTTTGCCCACATCAGCTTAGATCTGGAACAGTGGAGCTTCAATAGAACACATAGAATCTCAATGAATTTGTCTCGAGGGAATCTGAGTTTGTTTTCAGCACTGAACACATCATATTGTAGGTTGATCATATCTGAGACAGCCTTGGCGACCTCATCAAGCTTCTGCTGATTAAAATGGATGTAATAATACTTCAATTTAAGGAGCAAATATCTGACATTCCTTAACAAGTGGTCCACTGAACTTTCAAAATCTTTGTCGCCCATTTCTTTGTCAAAGGCTCCTGGCACAATTTTGAGCACCAACTTCAAGTCCAAAGCATTCTCCAGCTGCTCATAGGTTAGCCAATCACCAAAGGATTGGTCACCCACAGATCTGTATTTCTCCACAGACTCCAACAACAATCTCAATGATTTCTGGAACCCAACAAACTTCAAATAGTCAACAAACTCTTTCAAGAAGGAAATCTCAAGGGACATGAGAGGGAATCTGTTACGTGGAATCCAGCTGCTGATGTATAGCTGAAGAATTTTGCGGAGGTTGGAAGTCGACTTTGATCTCTTCTCTAAAGTCAAGTAGTAAAAGCTCTTAATCAACTGGTCAGCATTTGTCGTCGTGGATATAGATGGCTTGGAGACTCTGACAATAGGAATATCATTGAGGTGAATACCACAGAGCATCTGGAGAATCGGCTCGTTGAGGTCAAGCTTGCGGTAGAGGGAAAGGAGGTCGCCGGATGAGAACTTTGAAGCAATAATGAACATTATTACTCTGTTCTCAGGTGATAATTTTGAAATTGGAATGGCATTCAAGTTTGAGAAGAGCAATTTCGACCCAAGCATATCTTGAATCACGGAGAGTCGCTCAAGAATCCTTGATTCGCCGACAGAATTCAAGAAATTGTCATCAAGTACCGTTTCAATGGCAGAAGCAGATAAATGTGGTTGTCCTTGAAGCTTGTGTAAAATCTTTTTGAACTTAAATCCAATGTCTGACGATTTGTTGTTCTTCAAGAACAATTCTTTCTCCATCAGTAGCGACAGGCAATAAAGCTTAAGATTGAAGGCCAAATTGGACAAGTTCTTTAATCTCTTAAACTCTGAAAATCTGACATAGACGTCAAGAAGCTTCTTCATAACTTCTTCAAGTAGGTCGGAGGCATAGGTAGAGTTTTTGATGTTCATGAGTAAGTGGTCGAGTGTTGTGTTGGTCAATGTGTCTAACTCAGAGACATGATCAACAAAGAAGAGTAGCACCTTCTCATCAAGCGGCGAGGACTCTTTAGATCTCTTGATAATATAAGCACCCAAAACTTTGATGAGTTCTCGGGTTGGTCTCCGAATGTTCTGTAGTTCGCTTCGTACAAGCTCAACGTTGATGTTAGACATACCGAGCAGGCGGATTGTGGTCTGTGATGCGAAGGTGTTAACAGTGACAGCAAACCAGTCAATGCCAGAATAACCTTCAAGTGATGAGAAATGGGTTACAAGCTTGCTGAAATGGTCCGACTTATCAATGGAGACATATCTGTGGACAAACAAAGGCAACTGATCCAAAGTCTTGATGGAAAGTGTGGCGGCTTCAACGTCTTGGATAAACACTTCCCGTGTCATGTTTGAGATGTAATCTTTGAACTTGAAGTTGAAGATGAAAATGTACTCCAAAAATTTAACATTCATAGTCTGCTTGAATTGAGGTGATGGCGAGAATTTCGTCAACGAAAGAACGAGTTTGACAATGGCAACCTTCTGTGAATCAGCGAGGGAGGTAGCAAAGGCAGTGTCATCAAGAAAGAACTCGAGAACATCATCAGAATACCTGTGATCACCTTGCTGGAACATTTTGAATATGGCCTGAAGTGCAAAAATCTTCAATATGGCACTTGAATTCTTTATAGATTGTAGAACGGCAGTGCTTGGGACGTCACCATACTGTCCGGCACGGGATATCTCTGCAAGTGTAAAAGTATAGTCCGTTTGTAAGAGCCCTTCAAGTTCGAGAAGCTTTAGGATAAACGTCTGGTGCTTCTTCATTATCTCAGCTTTCCTTGACGGGTGATCTGCCTTGTAGAGACAGACAAAACTGCTTGATGCCAGTTTCAAATGCGATGAAGACAGCGATCTGAGAGTTGGAAACCTCCGTAGTACAAGATCAATGGCAGACATACATAATTGGTATATGTCTTCTGGACTGTCTGCAACGGTTACAGGAGAATGCAGTGACCCCCACTTGCCTGTGGGTAGTGATGTAGACCTCTTTGAGGGAGAATTGATACTCATGGCTTTCAACGGCGAGCCATTAATCCTGAGCTGAGCATAGCTGTTGGAGACATACTCCAGTTCACTTTCCACCATGGTGGAGAAAGAATATTGTCGTTTAGTGCGTTTACCGCCGTGTTGTGCAATTGAAGCTGTTGCGCGTGTGGTTTTTGTTTACTTTTCGAGTCCACCTTTTTGAATGGGGCAACATATCTGGGCGCGCATTTGTAACAATAAGAGGAAATTAGATGCAGATACTGTATTGGGAAGTCAAGGCTAAGCCTAAATACTCCAGAGGGAAGACCAGCTGTCACTCTGCTTCTTAACCAAAACAAAACACGATACCCAGATCAATTCATCAACACCCGCTTATTTCAAACGATCACAACTGTTACATTATAGAGACACATACACTTCTGCCATTGAAACATCTTTGAAAGTCATTGACAGGTTCACACAGCGACCCCAAAGGAGGCACCCCCACTCAAGATGTCTTTCCTCAATACATTACGACAGAAGGTTTCAAGCCTGTCATTAGGTGATAAGGATAAGAAGAAACCTTCAAGAGATGAACTTTTCCGTCTGGAATTCAATTTACCTGAGATTGAGCATATCCTTGATGAGAACAATGCTGAAATGCTCATAGTCTCGGATGTTACGCAACACTACAATCAGAGCGGCAACTCCAACAACCAACTTGCCAATCATTCAAACCAAGTCTATCCCGGTAAACTCTTCCTAACCGAACATTTCCTTGTTTTCAGGGACTCATTTGATAAGAAGAGTTGCGTTTTGGTTCTCAATATCTCTACGATCAAGAAGGTTGAACGTATCCCATCAAAGGCCTTCGTGTTTGCTTTATCAATCCTGACAGCATCTGGAACCAAAGTACTTATTCAATTTATTGGTGTGAACTCTCGTTCTGAAGAATTCTCCCACAAGTTCAAGATCCAGTTGAAGAAGAACATTCCGAACACTTCTAAACTCGACCCATTCCTCACATCTCTTTACTCAGAATTTATTATTAAGAAGAACGAACCAGGTGCCAATAAGGAGGCAATCAAGGCCCCACAAGGAGGATTGGGCCTCTTATTTAAGTTCCCTGGAGATCCAAAGAAACTCAAGGACAAGAACAAGCTCCGGCTCTGGTATGACTACTTCAACCGGTATGGCCGAAACTTGACACTCTCGCGCCAGAAGATGTTCTACAAGCTCATCAGAGTGGGTCTTCCAAATAGATTGAGAGGCGAGTTATGGGAGCTCACCTCAGGTGCCATGTTCTGGAGATTCCAGGAGCTTGGAACCTATGAGAAGCTACTTAAGGACAACGAAGGCAAGGCCTCTTTGGCCATCGAGGAGATTGAGAAGGACTTGAACCGTTCATTACCTGAATACCCAGCATACCAATCAGAAGAAGGGATCAACAGACTTCGCAGAGTTCTTACTGCTTATTCGTGGAAGAATCCAGATGTGGGTTATTGTCAGGCGATGAATATTGTTGCTGCTGCGTTGTTGATCTTCCAGACCGAGGAGCAGGCATTCTGGACTCTCACAGTATTGTGTGAGAAGTACGTTCCAGGATACTATTCCAAGACCATGTATGGAACACTGCTTGATCAGAAGGTGTTCGAATCGTTAGTTGAAAAGACGATGCCACTGTTATGGAATCACATTGTGAAGAATGATATTCAGCTCTCAGTGGTTTCTCTCCCATGGTTCTTGTCATTATTCTTGAGTTCGATGCCTTTGGTGTTTGCATTCAGAATTATGGATATTTTCTTTGTCAATGGCCCAAAGGTCCTTTTCCAGGTTGCCCTTGCTGTCCTCAGAGTCAATGGTGAAGACTTGCTTGAGATCGATGATGACGGTACGTTCATCTCAGTCCTTAAAGATTACTTCACCTGCCTTGATGAGTCTGCTCATCCTAACTCCACTGATCCAAAGTATCGTCAACTTACACAATTCCAGAAATTGTTGGTTTTTGCGTTCAAGGAATTCTCAAATATCACTGATGATATGATCACTCGTGAGCGTGAAAAGCACAAACCAGCCATCATGCAGAACATTGAGAACTTCATCAAGAAGTCACAGATCCGTAACCTTCCAAGAGTCAAGAACCTTACTCCAGATAACTTGTCGAACCTATATGACAGATTCTACGAAGGTATTCAGTCACACAAGGCCGGACTTGGTACTGGAAAGTCATCGATGGACTTCCCAACTTTCAAACAGTTCCTCTCTGGATTCGTTGATTGGGTTCTTCCAGATGAAGAGTATGACTACCATGAAACAGACTTCTTGCACAGAATGTTTAAATACTGGGATAAGTCTGGCCAAGGTGAGTTAACTCTCACAGATGTTGTTGTTGGAATTGACAAGCTCGTGGAGAGAAACCTCATGGAGGCTATTGCTAATTTCTTTGAGATTTATGACGAGGAGAAGAAAGGTGAAGTTGACAGAGAGGGAATTCTCCAGATATCCGAGGGATTATTATACATCACCAAGCCACTTCAAGATGGTCTTATCCTTGATGGAATCACTACGAGATCTATCGAGTCCCACGTTGCTGACAAGGTTATTGAGCTGCAGAAAGACAATGAGACAGATGAGATCGTGCTTCCATCCCAGGTTCAGATTGACAAGGAAAAGTTCCAGAGAGAGCAAGGTGAACGTTATCTTTCTGCAGCATCTGCATTCATTCAACATGCCTTTGAGTATGCTCAACCTGGCGAGGTTCCTCAGTTGATTGATATTGAAGAGAGCAAGGATATGGTTAAGATGAAGGCTAACGCAGCTTTGGATCCAAACCACCCATTGATTATGTCTCTTGCCACATTCCGTATGGTCATTTTGGCCGACGAGACCTATGAATTACTGTTTGCTCAAACCTTTGCAGACTCAGTTCATGTTGACAGCGGAATCACAGTCTCTGACAAGGGTGGTGTCCTGCGTGACATGTTTGACGGCCTCATCGCTGATGGAAGACGTGTGGCTAACACTGTCCGTCGTCGTATGGACTCTACTACAACTCAGAATACCAGATCTCGTGAGGATTCCAATGCCGGTGCCGATGAGGAGGAGGACGACTTTGATCCACATGCCTCTAACACCGACTATGGTGACTTGTTGGAGGGTGAGGCTTTGGCTGATGTGCCAATGGCTAGCAAAGATGAAGCTACAGAAAGACAGAATGATCTTAACATTCTCCATGCAAACATGCAGACTAAGGGCATTGCAGGTGAGAATCTCATTGACTTTGATATCAATTAACTGGCTTTAGATATTCACGACATAAATAAGATGCATTACATGATAATGATTGAGTTTTCTATGTAGCGATGCAATCAAATAGTGATGTTTGACGCGTTGTTCTTGATCTGGAGGAACAGCTCAGCCATATCCTCGAATCCATAACAAGGATAGGCTGCCTGGATGATGATCTCCATTGTACTAAGGTAGTGCTTCAAGAACATGTCGTTATACGCACCCATGTTAATACCTTCTATCCAAGCGTTGGCTAAAGGATAGAAGAATTTTGGAGCAACTCTTGCAAAGTTGTTTGGTTTTGTCTCTGCCTTTGGTGTGGTTAACTTCTTGGATATCTTTGTGATCTTTCCTTTACCGATTGTGTTTTTGTCGTCTGTGATTTCCAGGATCTTAGGCTCGTTTTGCTCCTCAATCAACTTCTTCTGTCTCTGTGGAATCTGACTTGTTGGGAAGTCGAATGTTGGTTTGTCAATAAAGTCGTCATCAAGCCCACGAAGCTCTCTAGCAGACAGAGAAATGGCACTTAGGATGATCATTCTTTGCTGAATGGAGTAATCACCAGTGAGGAAAAGCGTTACGAGCTTGGAAATGATAGCTGGGTAAACAACAATGACTGACACCAGAGAGTTCAATTTCAGTTCTTCAAATCCTTCCTCATCATACTTATTCACTAGACCAGCAAGAAGACTCACCAACTCTTCACTATAGAACTCAATTTCCATCTTAAAGGTAGCCTTCTGGCGGACGAGACGGATTGTCTGTGACAATAGCTTGGTAACACTGTCGACCTTCTCTTCGTTGAATCTTGATAAAAGGTCCTTCAGGAACACTGGTGCAGCTCGTTCATCTTCATCTTCATATTCATCATCAGAATCTTTCTCCTCTTGCAGTTGAACAGTGCCCTTTTGGGCAGAAATTGATAGACCTTGGATGGAGTCAGCAATTAGTAGACAGTCAAAGTCAATTGGACGAACAGTTTGAATATCAGTAACAGGAACAATGATTTGATCATCACCAGTGAATGGAATCTCACCATCCGTGACATTATTAGCAACCATCATTGCAAAGTTTCGAAGGGCTGTGTTATTGCTTCCGAGTCTCTCAGTTATGGAACTGAGGAATGCCCGGTTCTGTGACAGTTCCTTCTTCTGACTCTTGTCAATCTGGGAAATCATGATGAGAATGAGAGTAGTCAGATTTTCCTGTAACTCTTGAGACGTATCCTTGATGTAAGCATCGCTTCCCCATAATTCAAGAAGCTTCTTGAGGAACTTGATCCTTTCAAATGAAGCAATGTTGTACACGACAGCCTGCATTGTTGAGATGTTTCCAAGATCTGAGGCGCGTCTCAATGTCTGTTCTTCAATATCAGTCAATTCGAAGTCATGGAGGATGGTGGAAATAGTATTCAGAGTGCTTGCATTTGAGAATTGGGACAAATAAGGAAGGAGATATGTGGTCATGAATTGTCGTTTCTGTAATGTCGACATCTGCTTATAGACAGATGTAATATATTGGAAGCCTCTATCTGTCAAGAAAGTTCTGAAAAACTCATATTTGGCTTCAATCGGGTGAATTGTGAGGAATGCCATGAAATGGTCTGGAGATGCAAGCTCATTCTTGCATGCCTCCAAAAGTTGAGATGAGACTAGAGTGAGATACTTGTCCAATGCAAGGTTACCTTCGAAGGCATTGAATATCTTTGATCCAAAAACAAGGGCTTTCACTTGTGTAAGTTCTGTTCTGTTGCCATTGCATGCTTGCAAGACACTAACAATCATTGATTGATCAAGGAGTAGATCCTTCATGAAGACGAAGTAGATGTCATTCTTGGTAATTTTGTATTGCTGGACAACATTGGAGAGGCCAAGAGATGTATGAAAAAGACGTCGTACTTTGAGTTTCAGTTGTGGCTTAAGACTGGAATACACGGGTATTATGAACTTCAGGTAGATTGTGGTATAACTAAGACGTGTCCGTAGATCGTAGTCTGACTGGAGAAGCTCAGTGGTCACTTGATCAATGATCTCAGCTCGAGGCGAGTCCTTAAGCAGCTCAAGTTGAGCATCAACGTCCATTACAGCAAGGAGGTCAGATGTAAGTAGGGATTTAAAGGATATCGAAACCTCCAGAATTTGTCGGACAATCAGTCCAAATGTTCATCAGTTTGTTTCTCCAGAACTGCGAGGGACGTCTCTTTCGCGGATCTTCGAATGAGCTACAAGGCCACACCTGTTGACCAATCTTCTTGTAATTAGTGCTTGATAATTCACGAAATAAAGGCGAAATAAGGCAAAAATCAGCAAAATGGGCCAAAAATCAGAAATGGGGGTTTATTAAAAAAGCAAAAAATTAAATCTCTCGGGGGTGATTCGAACACCCGATATCCAGATTACTTAGAACATTACAGTCTGGCGCCTTAAACCAACTTGGCCACCGAGAGGATTTTCGGAACTTTAAAACGCTTTTCTACCCCTGATCGTATCAATTACCAAGTCACGTGACAAACACCGTTTTTCGCCCGAAACTGTGTCAATTTGCATGATATAAGATTGTATTTAGTTCCTGTATACTCATAGTTGTCCGATTCAACGTTCTGAGTGTCTAAAGTCTTGATAGAGATCTTAATGCTCAGATAAAGCGCAACTACAAAGAAGGACTAGAGCGTGCGCGAACCGATCAATCTGACCTTTCAATTTAGCTAATCAATGCTTTGAATACACGGTTGATAGTCTCATAGTTAGTTGATAGTCGTTTGAAGGTTAAGTAAAGGGAAAACTCTGGTATAATATTTTGGTTAGTTTCTGTGTAAGGATCTCTGGACTGACGCATCGCCGACGAAAAGGTCTTGAAACCATCATGTGAGTTGAAAACGTGAGTACATTACGGCAACTCATGACGACGTCTACAGTAGAAGTATTCAGAAGGAGATTGTAAATACTCCTGTTATTGAGTAAGCGTGTTTAATTCAGGTAACTGGAGGGACACTGAGAGACTACGAGTCGGCCAGCTACACATGTCTGGACTTCTCCTGCTCTTTAATGGGTTGGATATTTGGAAAGCAGGGGGTCCTATTTCATATCTGACAGTACTACCCGAACTCTCATAGATCATAGATCATGGTACCCTGTAGTTACATGATTATAATAACTCCCAGAAATTCAGGGACCAATATGAGCTGGTCATGGTACTAGAGCACGATCCCTTGGCCTACATGAGGCCGGGAGCCCAATAAGGTTGTTGTGCTGGTACCAAACAAATATTCCCATCAAAATACAGCTGACATTTTTATTGTGGGTAGTTTTTGAGGTTCCATTCGGCTTTCGATAAGGACTACAGCTAATGTTTGGGGGAACATGTGTCAGCAGTGGTAGGACGATAAACCACCCGAGCACTATTACCTTTCTCGGGGAGTATGGTTACCAGTTGTTATCCGGATCTCTCGATTGATTGTCGAGATGATAATCAGCGAATAGAAAGGGCACCTGCACCAGCGAAGTTTTCCTATCTGCCTGCAACCCACATCCCGCTCGAGGCGCGCGCGTGACAGGGAAGCCGCCATTGTCTACAATATCGGATACCCACACCCGGAAATTACTTTGATAAGAGTGAACCAAACACTCAGAAACTGGACTAAGTATTTAGATCAGCTTAATCAACTACCATATCGAAAAGACATAAAAGAAGCGTCCAGAACGGGGAGTCGGACTAACGCGTTTAGATCCATCGCGCGTCGGGCGGCTCCGCGCTCCGCGTCTCGGGCCTCGGAGATTTCCCTTTTTGGATTTATACCGGATTAGGTTGCAGCGCCGACGTCAACCTTTACTCTTTACTACAGGGCAGTCATCGTGCGCTTTCCTGGTTCCATCACTGGTACTTATATATATCAGAGCTATCCCCCTCTTCATCCATCTCACAGACATGCATAACTCGACACCAACACTCTTGAACCGCAAAACAGAGCCGCAAATCTAACGCGCGAGCCTTAACCTCATCACTGCATATCGTCTACCTATCTCACGTCATCTCATTCCTCCTCACCTCACAGGATATGAGTAACCTCTCAGAAAAGAAGAGTGACCTCAATATGAGTGCTCATCATACAAGGAATTCCTCGAGTGACTTATCATCAGAAGACCATAATGATTCCGATCTCCATCCGCAAGAAATCATCGCTGATGATGTGCCCGAAGACGAAGAGATGAACAGAATCAGAACACAGGAGTCAAGAGGTTCAAATTTGGGTAGAAAAATTGCCGCTGCCCATGAGAAACAACTGCCTCCTACACAGATCCGTATTGTTCTTGCAGCTATGGCTATGTGCTCTATGCTTTCCTTCATCGACTCAAACTGTCTCTCAACAGTCCTTCCATATATTGCAGACGATTTGAATGCTGGTAAGACGATGACTTGGGCAAGTACTTCCCAGCTTATTGCCATGACCTGTTTCCAACTGGTTTTGGGAAGATTAGCTGATATCTTTGGAAGAAAACACATGCTTCTTGCTTGTGTTATCGGTCTTGCCTTCTTCGACCTTGCCTGTGGTCTTGCCCAGACAGATATCCAGTTTTTCGTCTTTAGAGCTTTCTGTGGTCTCTTTGATGGTTCCATCGCCTCTTTGGGTATGGTTGTCATGAGTGATATTGTCCCATTGAAAGAACGTGGTAAG
Organism: Petasospora easanensis; assembly: GCA_030580135.1. Lineage (NCBI taxonomy): Eukaryota > Fungi > Ascomycota > Saccharomycetes > Phaffomycetales > Wickerhamomycetaceae > Petasospora > Petasospora easanensis. The sequence continues at coordinate 331,460 of JAKTSI010000004.1, read as the reverse complement.
TACCAGGGTTACTTGACCTCCTTTGTTGGTGTTGGCCTTGGTACTGGTCCATTCCTTGCTGCTGCCTTTGTGGAGCACAGTAGCTGGAGAAACTTCTATTACATGCTCTTTGCCATTGTTCTTTCCAGTACTGTCATTATCTGGAAATTTGTTCCAAACACCAAACCTCCAATGAGTACCTTGGGTAAGCTCAAGAGTATTGATTACCTCGGATTTGTGCTTGGTTGTTCCGGTCTTGTTCTTGTGCTCGTTCCAACCAACGGTGGCGGTCTTGAATTTGCTTGGAACTCTCCAAAGGCTATTGCAATGTTTGCAGTCGGGGGTGCCTTGCTACTTGCCTTCCTTGTTGTTGAAATAAAGGTCGCAAAGCTCCCTGTTGTCCCAATGAGACTCTTCAAGAACCCAAGTGTCGCTCTTGTTCTTGTTCAGAGTTTCCTCTTCGGTATGGCCTTCTTCCCTCTCTACTTCTACTACACTTACTACTTTGAGGTTGTTAGGGGACTTAGTGCAACTATCACATCTTGTTTCTTCTTGGCCGTTGTTACTCCACAGTGCGTCTGCTCTGCCGTTTCTGGTTATATCGTTTCTCGTACTAACCGTTACAACCCTATGATTTGGCTGGGTTTCTCCACCTGGACTATTGCTCTTTCCCTTGTTGCTGGTGTTTTGACCATGCACACAAGTTACGTTGCTATTATCTTCATGATGATTGTTAACGGTGCTGGTCAGGGTATGTCCTTCCAGAACACTATGATTGCTGGTCTTGCTCATGCCAGAAAGGAGGACCGTTCAGTGTACATTTCCACCAGACAGATGTCCAGATACCTTGGTGGTTCTGTTGGTCTTGCCATCAGTTCTTTGATCTTCTCCACCACTTTCATGTACAAGTTGAACCACGACAGCTTCATTAATGAGTCTACAAACGCTTCTTTGAAGGCTACCCTTAAGGAGCACGTCTACTCCAAGGTTGACTTGTCCTCACTTGATGCCAACGCTGAGCAGATCTTGTATGTTAAGAAGCTCTACATGAGATCATGTAAGAACGTCTTCATCATGTGGGCTCCATTGATCGGTTTGTGCCTCTTAATGTCTCTGTTGATTAAGGATAAGGGCCTGGACTTCAAGAAAAACCCAGAGCCAGAAGTCAAGAAGGACGAAGAGGCCTCCATTGAGTCAGCAAAGGCCAACAGTGAGAAGTCTACTGACACCAGTGATTGAACTATTTTCTTGTTTTAAGTTTTCTGCATCGTTTTTATAAGCATATTTATTCCCATCTTGCATCTGAATCTAATGAACTGCAACCTATACACCGGTGTGTAGCTTAACATGCAGTAAGTGTTATACTCCAGCTTGGAAAGAACTGATATCTTTAACCTCAACACTCTGCTTTTGTGTTTGTAAACTTGTGTCTCCACCAGATGTACTCTCTTTTCGCTTCATACTGTGACCAATCTGATTGAAGATCTCTTTCAAGACAATTGTGCACAACTTCAAACTCTCACCTTGACTCATGAAGTGCTTGAAGAGATCCTTCATCAGATACGCAGCATTACCCTTGGACTTCTCAACCAGTTCTTTCAACTTTTCAGAGGAAATTCTCAATCCATGCATCTTTAGGAAAGCCTCAAGTTGTAACTTCATCAACTGTTGTCTGCTCTCCTCTGGTGAAAGACTGCACTTGATCATCACTGCCATCTGGGATCTGGCCTTTGAGTTCGGGGAGATTCTCTGGCGGTAGAAGTTCAAGAAATCACTCTTTCTTAGTCCAGAAATAATCACATCAGCATTGACCTCACTGGTTTGGTAATCCCCAGTGAATATCATATCTCTGATCTTGTTATGTGAGTTCATTGACTCGCTCTTTTCTTCACAGTTGGAGCTTCCAACACTTGGGGCCATCTCCGAGGTCAAACTCTCAGGACCACCAGAGGCTCCCAGATTCTTATCAACCTGCTTCAAATAGGCATCAATGACTTCAGTTTGGTAGTGCTGATCATCCATCTTTTTCAACTTCTTTTCCCATTCGAGGAAGTATTCGTCAATGGCATGAGAGAGATACTGTGGAGTGAATGTGGCAGACATCACCGTGACGTGGAGACCAACAGTGGATCTCAGTAGACGGGTACCACCCAACACGACATATCCCAACTGTTTTTTAAATCTGAGATCTGGGACAAGAGAAAAGGACATTAGGAAGGCAAACAGCTTGGTCAAGTGGATAGTGTATGGATCACTCCGGAGACCTGTTTGAACGAAGAGACAGATGGAGTTTGTAGGATCGTTCTTTGGACCATCCCTTACGATATGGTAGGTAGCACCAGAAGACAAGGGAACTGTAGATGGTTCTTGGTAAACGGTATTGGCAGAATCTTTGTGACCAATGAGGGTATTGATTGCGGCTGAGTACTGATCTTCTGATTTGAGATCTCCTTGTACAAAGATCTTCAAGGACTTGGATCCAATGTGGAACAGGTGTAGGTACTCCTTGAAACCATCAATATCAATATCATCCAGCATATCCAGTCTCTCTTCCAAAGTCCACATCTTCTCCTCAAGAACCACCAATAAGCCAACGAGCGCAGTACTCAAGGAGTTGTTACCAGCCAATTCCCCATATCTGGATCTCACGCCCACACGACTCTTTCTGAACTCATCAGCAGTGAAATCGGCACTCTTAACCAGACTCTGGAAGTTGTCAATAAGAATCTTAAGCAAATATTCAATACCATCTCTGAACCCGCTTACTGTGAACCCGAATCTCACATCACCCTTAAGAGAAGCTGTGACTGACCATGTGTATCCCAACAACTCCGAGGCATACAGCTTCTTGGCCACTTTCATCTTTAGCAGCTCAACCAAGATTTCCGTGTGCATTGTGTTCATCGGATTGGCATTCAATGAGGTACTGAAGAGATCAAATGATATGAACACCTTGGAATCAAACATCTTGCTAGTTTCAGTCTTGGACCACAACTCAAGCGAGTTGGTTTTGCGCACACATTTGGCCTTAGTCTCAGACCATGAAGACTTGATGGAGAACCCAAGGGATGAAGTGGATGATTTCGCAGAACTTTCTTCGAGAATGTTTCTCAAATGGATGTGGTCATGGGCATATTTGGGTATGAAGATGTTTTGACGGATTGGAGAGAACAGGAGTCCTGTGTGGGTGAAGGAAGAGAGGTCAAACTTGCCCATGGTGTAGTCAAATGTGAAGAACTGATCGGTGTTGGAAGTCTTATGGCTCATGAATGGCTCCATAGAATTAGAGCTGGCCATAAGTACAAACTTGAGGTTCTCAAGACAGAATGCACCATCAATGAACTGTTGGAACTCCACTGCTCTCTGAGTCCAGTATCTGTTTCCTTCAGAAGTACCCAAGTTTGCGGGAGCTTCCCAATTGAAGTAGCCCTTGAGTATGTTCTTTGGCTTCAACCGCTGCATATTCTTCTGTAATGTCTGTGCATAAGTTGCAGCTTTCTTCATTGGGGATGTTGACCTATCTTGATGCAAGTAATTCAAGATATCAATGGATTCCATCTCGAACAAGTGTCTAGCAAGCATATGGATATCTTGAAACATTTGGTGCTTGTAATCAATCATGATGATGCTAATCACTTCTGAAATCCTCTTAAGTCCTGTGTTTGTGAGTTTAACCTCAAGGACTAAGACGTTGTTGTCCTGGCATAGAGATTGGGAGAAGGCACTAACACCAGTAGCATAACCTTTCTCCTTGAGGACGTCATCAAGTGATCCAGAGCTCTCATCTCCTGCAATGTTACACCAAGCATTCTCATACAAATGACTGAATGTATGAGATGATGGCTTAGTAGGAAAGACAAGTCTTATGGTTGGCGTCTTCGAGGAGTTGATATAGATGCAGTTGCCCTTCTCCCTTGATGTAAAGACAGAGACATTGCTATCCCAGACAGACATGACATCATAATCGTTGATTTCAGTACTGATATTGGTAGTTTCAGATATGTTCTTCTTGGCTGAAGACTTTGACAAGAATCCCAACTTGCTTTTCTTCTGAGTTCTTTCCGTAGATGTCTGTACATCTCCAAAGTTGGACACAGCAAGCTTCTGGAGTAAGTTCAAAGATTGTGAGCCTCTGATAACCAACGTCATTCTCTCAGCGACGTAATACTCATTGTAATACTTTTGAAGTTCCTCCTTAACATTAAGCTTCTCCATATGAGGTACATCATTCAAAGTGAAGAAGTTACCAGTGGCAAATCTGTGGAACGGATGTTCTGGATTGGAAATGAGACGGACACCATGATACATAGATCTTCCCTCTTTAGCAATATTGGAAGAATGCTCATTATCAATAGCATAGACCTCCCTCTCGAACATACTCTCGGGGAATAGTGGCGATTTGACACAATCAGCAAGCATTGCCAACAAGTGATTGAACATTGGTTCTTCAACACGGGAATCAGAGGAGAAACGGGCATCAGAAGGGACTTCGAACAAGTAACAAGTTTGTTCTCCAGTGGTGAATGCATTTCTTCTCCCACCAGCAGAAGTTAAATGATCGTGGAATCCTGTTGGGTTTGGGAAGTTCTTGGATCCCATTGTGAGTAAGTGCTCACAGAAGTGTGCCAGTCCAGCAACGTTATCAGGATCATTGTGGGAGCCTGTAGCAATACAAAGAGCAGCTGAAGCAAGATCTTCCTCTGGGTCAGACACCAGAAGTGTAATGATGCCATTAGGAAGAATGATGAGCTTGTGTGCTCTGCCTGAAGAAGTATATGGAACGAGGAAGTTCTCGTTGATTGTCTTTACAACTCCCGACATTGTTTGTAGTGAATTAATAGGCGTAAGATTCCACCAAAAAGATGTGAAGGACCCAAGAATCACTTTATTTCATTTTTACACATCTCCGTGCCTCATTACTTCAAACCTCAAGTCGCTGCAAGTGTGGGAACTCATGTAAAAGGAATCTGCTTCAACACTTCCCTTTTCAGCTGAGACAATGCCCACAGAGGTCGGAACCTCAAAACATTCTCAACAACTACAATTAGGGACAAATAATAATGAATATACAAGTTGGAATGAACTTTAATAAATAGTGGGTGCAAATAAATACATGAAAATGACTCATTTTGAGCCGCTGTTGAAGCCAGTAGGAACCTGGACTCCCTTTGGAACGACACCCAGGAACTTGTAGATCTTTCCCATGGAAGCACCATCCTTCTCCACAAGTCTTTTGTATCCAGACATGATAATATCACTCTGAGTCTGTGTCTTTGTATGCTTTAAAAGTTGTTGAGCACGCGTGCCAATTCCCAATTGTTCTAGGAAGTCACCTTGCTCTATTGGGCCGACAACATCCACTGGGGCAGAGTCCAACAAGGCCTGAGACAAGGCCTGGAAGTCAACATCCGCGGAAAGATCAACTTCACCAGGTTCTTGGAACGGACTGACAATCTTATGATCTTTGATACCACGAAGTGTGTTGCTTGGAACGTGCATCTTTGGGCCATAGTCAACGACGAGAGCGGCGCCTGTAGAGTTACCGTTACGACTCACCAAATCTGCCATAGTGCTCATATATGTTAATGAGTCAGGTGAAATCTCTGCAACTGTTCCTGGTTTGATAGAATTGTATCTTGGATTCACTTTCAGAACGGCACAGGATGGAGTTTCCTTTGGAGTTTGGACAAGGCAGAATTCACCAGTCTCTGGATGCTGATCAACAAGAATCTCTCTCCATCCATCTTCAGTCTTTATGAATTTATTAATTGGCAATGCATCAAAGAATTCATGAGCAATGATGAAATTTGTATCTTTGTCTTTGGTGACTGCATAAACATCCTTCTCAGTGTCAACCCATGTGATGCTTCCACCCCATTTATGTTTTGAACTCCAGAAATCCTCTCCTTCAGAAATATCCCCCTCACCAAGCATATTAGCCTGTGTCTTTCTTAAGACATGAGATGCCTCGACCATAACGATATTCAGCTTCATCTTATCCGGATCACCTCTTTTCTTCAACAGTCTTGAGAAACTTCTCATTGCATCAAACATCAACGTTCCCTTTCCCGGACCAAATTCCACAAAGTTGATCTCCAATGGTTTCCCTTGCACGAGCCAATTGGCAAAGAACCAAACTCCAATCATCTCACCAAACATCTGAGAGATTTCCGGAGATGTGATGAAGTCCCCCCTAGCACCCAATGGATCCCTGGAGGTGTAATATCCAAACTCTGGGTGCGTGAGACACTGACGCATGTACATACTGACAGTAAGTGGGCCTGTCACTTTAATTACACGAGAAAGAAGCTGTCCTAATGGTGTTTGTTGGGAAACGTTTGGTGTTGGTTGATCATCGAGTCGAGATGGGGTCTGGGATTTGAAGGACTTGGGAATCACTTGAAAGCGGCGTAAAGACGTGGAAAAAGAGCGTGTCGAATATCGTGATAACAACATTGTTAAATAGATGCCAATTGAAGAAGGAATCGTTGTTGTTGCTGTTTTATGGTCTGCTGATGGGTTTACGGAGAAAGTGGGGGAGCGCAACGATCGTGCTCAATTTCGTGATGCCTCCAAGCTGAAGATCTGGCCGGGCAGCGTTGATCATTTCTTCGCTTAAATCTTTGAAAATTATACTATTCTTAGATGATTTAGATCAAGTAAACATTCATTAATCATTCTATGGCTTCTTTATAACAGCATACCAATTGTCTCTCTCGTAACCGTTTGCAACAATGACTCCACCGGCCTTTTCAGCGTTCTCTTCAAGCTCTCCCTTCTTGTACAAGTGATAGTATCTATATTTGGTGTTTGCTTCTTTCTCCTTCTCTTCATCGACCTCTTGGTCCTGGTTTTCTTCTTGTGCTGGGTCGGTCTTTGCCTCAGTGCTCTCCTCAGAGACGGAATCTTCTTGAGCTTGACCTGGCTTCCCCTTACCCTTTACTCTCTGTTTCTTCTGTTTTGGCTTCTTTGGTTGTTTCTTCTGTAAGACCCAAGGCACCAAGACATCCTGTGGATCACCTTCTTTGTATCCTCTCCTTGAGTTCTCCTGTTCCAAAGCCCATACATAGATCAATGCCTCACCTCCAGACTTTAGCTTAGAAAGGATATGCTTAATGGCTTCTGTACGTCTCTCTGGTGTTGAAAAGTGATGAATAACAGCTATACTGATTGCGAAATCGAATCTATTCTCCGGGTGTGGCAATAATAGACCATCTGCAACCATGACTTCATGTCCGAACTCCTTAGCACATCCAATAAGACCATCTGATCTATCACTTCCAATGATGTAAACGTTCTTGTTCACACCGAGATATTTTCCATTTCCACAACCTACATCAATACCAATGGTTCCATCTTCTCTTGACTTCAAAAACTGCTCCACAATAGGCCATGGCTGGAGGATTCAATGTTAGTTTCAAGAAGGCCCGATGACATGAGAGGGATACTCACTTTATACCTCGTTTGGGAGAAATGTGAAGCAATCTCGTTGTACACAGTGTGAACATACACCTGCTCCTGAGCAACAGGATCTAAACTGGCATCCATAATCACACACAATAAAAGATCCCAAAGATTTAAAAACTCTTAAGAAAGTCCCCAAAGCAGAAAATTTGGAGATGGGCAATAAACGAGTTCGCGGTGGTGTCTGGATGTTTGTGGGAGGAACCTTTGGCAACGTCATCAACAAAACTTTCTATTTCTGGTTAGTAATCACTTTTGAGTAACTTGTTCAGAAGAGTGTTGTGATTATACTTCAAGCAGTCATGAGTGATAAAGCTGATGTTGGGTCAGAACTTGAAAAGGACTCTCAGAGCCTACAAAAGGAGCTCAAGGAAAGGGAATCCAGAGTTCAAGAGATCCTCAACTCAGAATCGAAGAAATCGCTCTTTACAAGACAATGGCTTTTGATCTCGTTCCTGATACTTTACATTGGTGTTGGAGTGCCGTTATGGTTCAAACTGACAGAGATCTATAGAGCTCCACTCCCTTCAAACTTCATCAATGCTCTTTACCAGAATCAAAACATTGACATCAAGGTGGAAAATGATGTTTACCTCAGGATTGCAGACAGACTCAAGTTCCCCGACATTGCAGAAGCCACACAGATACAGATAAATCATTTGCTTAATGAGAAGCAGAACAATCCAGATGAAGCTCTCATTGTTCAGTGGAATGTTTCTGTACATAACGAGGAGGTGATTCCAGAAGGTGCCTATGTGTTGGACCTTGAACTAGGAAAGGGAGAAGGAATCTCCATGGATGAGATCAACAAAGAAGCAGTGTTATTCTACAGTATTGAGACTGTGAAAAACAATGATTTGCCATTCTTTGTGGCACAAACACTCTTATATCACATGTTCCAGTCCCAAATGGAGTTGTTCAGCGTGAAGCGTGAGAGAAGCATTAATGCCATTAAATATTCTCCAAATGTTCACTTATCTTTCAAATTGCTTACAGGAGATGGATATCCAATTGATTGGAACATTGATCAAGCACTCAAGACTTATTTCACACCATTGGTTGAAGAGTTCAAGAGCTTTATCAATTTCACCATTGACACCGAAATCAAGTACTACGCTGAATTGAACTTGCCGGCTGACTCACACAGGGTTAACCCAGGTGATCTGAGTACAGTTCTTGATTTCTCAGCGTGGGATATTTCATCAAACCAGTTCTCATACCCAACATTGAACTTTGTGCTATATTACCCATCTCAGAAGCAATCACCACTTGAATTTGACACGAATGACACAAACAGTGGACCATTCCTTATCCCACAATGGGGATCAGTTCTCCTTCAAGAGGACCCAATTTCAGAGAACACAGTTCTTGATGAAGATTTCCTACGTCCTCTTCTTCAAACCTTCACATCAGAGCTTTTCCGTTTGCTCGGTCTTCCAAGACATCCAAAGACACCACAGATCAGAATCGACGCAATGAAGAAGTTGACTATCATCGATAACCTCAACCGTGCTGTTGATTCTCTTCAATCGCTTCTTAAGCTTTCCGAATCTTTGCCAAACATCTCCATCCCAAAGACTGTTCTTGCCAATGTCAAGAAGGCACTTGAGGCACGCACCCGCGTCGCTGATAAGGTGAACATCCAGAAGGACTTCGATGGTGCCCTGGTGGATTCCATTGAGATGTTACGTTCTGCTGAGGGTGCTTTCTTTGATCCCGAGATGGTCCAACAGACTTTCTTCCCACAGGAACACAAGGTTGCAGTGTATATGCCATTGATTGGACCGTTGTCTCTGATTCTTGCGATTGGTACATTGAGGGTGCTGAAGGAGTACAAATTGTTCAGATCAAAAAGAGAGTGAATGAAGATGACCAATTGATGATCATTATGTAGATACCTAAGAAACAAATGACTTACTAAAGAGTTAACAATGGAGTATAAGAAGACAATGGACTAGTATAAGAAGGGCCCCAAAGTGCAAATTCGCGAAATTATGTTATGGGCACTTTGGCCGTCAACACGAAATTGCGTAAACATCTATATCACCATTTCCCCTTTAGGATCCTCCCCTTTTGATAACTTCCACCGACATGTCGACTGTTCCTTCATCCGGTGCCCCTGTTAGTAGTGCATCTGCCACCAGTGCGCCTGCAACTGCCATTGCTCCTGCTTCAGTACCCGCCCCGGCTCAGGAGGACCATGACGAGCTTGACCTCTCGGATGTTCCCATGGATGAACACAACGATATTGACTCGGATGCATCTTCAGAGTTTGACGGTTCTATTGAAGATGAGGAGGAGTTCATATTGGATAAATTGTTCCATGATGTGATTGAAGCTCGTGGTAATGGTGATAACATGATGGATGATGAACCTCAAGAACCAGAGGAGGAGTTGGATGAAGAAGAGAGACTGAGATTACTCATGAACCACTTAGACCCAGATCAAATGACGAGGTATGAGTACTATAAGAGAACTGGTATCAACAAAGGTGCAGTGAAGAAACTTGCATACTCAGTCTTGAATCAGAGTGTTTCGCAGAATGTGGCAATCATCGTCAGTGGTGTTAGTAAAGTGTTTGTTGGAGAGATTGTACAAAAGGCCAAACAGGTCAAACAACGATACGACAAGGCTAATCTTATGATCAAACTTAATGAGAAGAAGGAGTTGAATGCAGAGCTGAAGAGACAATTACGGTTGTTGAAAGAGGCAAAGAAGAAAGACGAAGGTGCTGACATTACAGCCTTCCATACGAGGATTACAGACATCAAAGCAGCGCTACGGTCACTTAATTTGAAAAATGTTAGTGAAGATGGACCACTTCTTCCTGAACACATCAGAGAGGCTTACAGATTATATGAGATGGAGAATCACAGTGCCGCTGCACATCAGTGGAGACTGCAGGGTGAAGGAGATGGTATGATGTTTAGATGACTTGTTTACGATATAATACGATCGATGTGTACTTGATCACCCATTTAATTGATCACATAGCATTTAAATATAAAAGAATCACTTCTAAGATGCAAAGTCCAAACCGAGAGTGTCCCATTCGAACCCCCAGTATCCCAACACCAAGCAATAGTGTTGCAATAACAGTTTCAACTCTTCAATTTCATCCAAGAATTCCAACTTTGAAAGCCGAAGTTTTTCAGGTTCATCATTCCAGTTGTTTGATATGTTATACATGTCATCAATCCTCACATTTGCAATCCCCAAATCTCTACAACGCTTCTGATACTTGTCCAGCGTGTTGTACTCAAGCAATGAAGGCATGAGAAGGTTTCGCATCTTCAAATTCTCAATCATGACGTTTCCAAAGTTGCCAGAACCCCCAATAGGATCATAGATAGCAATAGAAGCCTGGTCAAAGTAATCCTTTAGCGATGTGATGATCTGATTCGAAACTGTGCTCTCCGTGTAGCATAGCATGCACTCAGAGATGATCAACGTTGGTACACTTTTATCAAAGCCTTGAAGGAAATTGTTGAATGTGACAGAATCTCGTAGATCCATATCGATCAATTTGTAGTTCCGAGTTTCAAGAGGTGTTGATAATGCATCATACCAATCCTGGGTGTCCTCACTAACATACTGAGTACCAGTAATACCTGCCAATTTCTCATCGGTGGCAATGATTGCATGTTTCATCTTTATAGTGTTCTTAAAATCCACTTCCACAACTTCCACATTGTCATATTGTTCTAAGATCTTAAAAGCCCTGGAGTCTGAACCAGCACCGAGGTTCAAGATCCTTACGTGCTCCCCTTTGAACCTCGTCAAGAACTGCTCAATCACGAGGTTGATGCTCTTGGTACGTATATGTGTACCACGATTGATAATTGGCAGCTTATTGCTCTTCACAATAGCATTGAACACACGCTTATGTGAGAGCTTGTTCTCATACTTCAACAACCGTTCAAGACCTTGAAGAATGGAAATGGTGTATGTATCCTCGAAGTAACCCTTTGTGATTGCATTGTACCGACACGATAGGGCGTCGTAGTCCGTGGACCTGATGACCTTCTCTCCTCTATCAGACATTTACCGAGGAAATGAGAGGATCCACAGCAGAAACAACAACAACAAACGAGGAAAGAGAAGAATCACAAGTTCCAGATTTCTCCGCGTTGTTGTGAAATGGCAGATTCACGTGTCAATCGGAATTATTCCGACACCAAAACATCACATGTCCCGACTCTCTTCTCTTCACCTTCTGCCTGTAATTCTCAGTTGTTGGAGGTGTTATCCGATAATGAGTGAGAATGACGATACAAAGAGACCAACTGCAGTAACAGAAGCAGCTCCAGAACTCTGTGTGAGATGGTTCTACGCCACTGATGTCCCTAACTCAATGCCATGGTACTACGAGTACAGCAAGAAAGAGGAACCCTCCAAGTTTGTGGCATTCTCCATCTATGATTCGAAGATGTTGGAACGTGAATACCAGAAATCCCTTCATGGACAAGAGTTCTCCCAACAGATTGAAGTCAATGAAGATAACCTGTTCGAAGTGGACCTGGAGAAGAGGGAAATGAGGCCCATCTATTGGGAAGGCGCAGTATACGAGGTACGTCGAGGAACTTGGTCCAACAAAGATGGAACGCCGTTGAAAGAGTCACTGGCTAATGAGTTAGAGAAGGGTTACAAAAGAATGAAACCATACCGTCATGCGGTTTCTGAAGACGAGAAGAGCGATCCAGGTGGCAATGTCTATGTCATTAACAGTCAGAACAAGATCGTTTATACAGATGAGAAGGTCGCTTTCATCCTTGCACAGGGATATGTTGGGATGCTACAGGTTAGTTATCTCAACAAGTCCAAGAACTTGCCGCCTATTGGAGCTACACCAATAATACGAGGATTTGATAAGCCAAAGTTGAAATCAAACACAGCCTCTAAGGAGCGCTTGACATCACCCTTTGGAAGTTTCACTGATATGATGTCTCTTGAGCTCGATCAGCTATTTGCTGAGAAGACTGAAACAATATCCAAGGAAGAGAAGGAGTCCAACACCAAAGAAGCTATGGAGTTGGAGATTGAACATGATTATCAAGAGGCAGGTCAAGCAGCCACTGGTGGCGAAAGACACGTTGATCACCTCATATTCTGCATTCATGGAATTGGCCAGATGTTGGGAACAACATTCCAAGCCGTGAATTTCACACATACCATCAATGTACTCAGAAAGAATCTGAAGCAGGTGTACGCTGATAGCCCAAACTTTCAAGAACTACTGAATGATGACTCTGGGGATAATTGCAGGATTCAAGTACTTCCCATCACATGGAGACACAAAGTGGATTTCAGAACCGATTTGAGAACCAATGATAAACTGCCATCACTTTCAGACATCACTGTTAATGGATTCAGACCTGTTCGTAACCTGCTTGGGTCTGTGCTGTTTGACATTCTTCTTTACTATGAACCTCATTACATGGAGCAAATCCTTGAAGAAGTTGTTGCTGATGCCAACAAGCAATATGAACTTTTCAAGCAACACAATCCAGACTTTAATGGTAAAGTTCACATCATCGGTCACTCTTTGGGTTCTGCTATTGCACTTGACCTTCTTTCAATGCAACCAGATACGCCTGACCCAACATCCACAAACCCAAAGCACTTCCATTTCTCCATCGAGAACTACTTTGCTATGGGATCGCCTATCGGTGTATTCAATCTGATCAAACGTAACAACATATCGATACGCAAACTGGAAGCCACCACGCCATCTTGTAAATCATTGGCTTGTGAGAACTACTACAATCTCTTCCACCCATGTGATCCGGTGTCGTATAGAGTGGAACCTCTCATCATGCCTGAATTCCGTGAGTTCCAGCCTGAATCCGCACCACTCCATGTACAAGACTTCAACAAGCAATTGAACTATTTGAAAGATGTTGGTGACAATCTGAGCAAACGTGTTTCTGGATATGCGGACTATGTGTCTGGCGTGGTGAATGTGACAAAGATGATGAAGGCGACTGACCAAGGCATCCCAAAGGCCACAAGTTCGGGTAAGAACGTATCACACTTGAACCCTGAACAACTAAGAGTTATGACAGCTATGAATTATAATGGAAGAGTGGATTATGAACTACAACAGAGATACCTGGAAGTGTCTGTTATATCCGGAGTCACTGCACATATGAACTACTTTGAAGATGTAAACATTGCAGCTTTCGTCCTCAAAGAAACACTTACGAGACATGATCCAGTCACAGAGAAGATAGTCTACAAGGTTTAAAGCTCTATAGTTTAGCATTAATCATTAATCATACACCTTCCTCAATAGGTTGTTCTAGCTTGTACCGTTGTACCAGCTCCAACTCTTTCTCCACGGCTTCCCTGCCGAAATGATTCAAAACTAGATGGTCAACAACACCCCATCCCCATGCATTAACGTATCTCCGTCTCACTGCAATGTTATTATGTGCATCTGGTTTCAAAGTCACCAGGACTTTTCTCCATTCCATCCCTTCATGCCATGACCTTGCAAGTTGCTCTTGCAGCTGCTTCTTATTACGCGTGAAGGCTCTCTTGACGGTATCACGCTTTGAATAGTGAGGTTCTGGAAGGTCATCAAATGAGTATATCTTATCATGGAATATTGATGGTGGTCTTGCTGTTGGAGACTTGAGATATTCCTGGTCAGGCTGTGGTGAGATGAGGACATTGGCTGCTGTAAGCATGGTAGAAGCCACTGGTGGTACGTTGATGTTAAATTCGTCATCAGATTCTGGTGTTTCGAAAGTTGGTGGTGTATCCATTTCCTGTGGTGAATCTTCTGTGTCTGATCCTGATGCACTCTTATCGACTGATTTTGTGGAGTTGGAGGCAGAAGTGGAAACAGTTTGAGTACGGAGGTATTTCTTCAATTTCTTCTTCTTTTGCTTCTTTGAAGCTTCTAGGATCAAAACCGACGGTTTTTTGATCAACTTAAAGGGAGGATTGCTGTGTATCATCTTGATCTCATCTTCTCTTAGTGGGCCGCCTTCAGGTGCTGGGGGTTCCTCTGGTGTCTCCTCTGGGATTTGACTGACTGTACCATGTTTAGGTCTCGTATTCATATCCTCTTCTTCATCACCACTTTTCAATTCAGCAACTGCATTGGAATTCTCGTCGTATTCTCTCTTGAGTTGTTCAATGTCTCCGAGACCCTTCCAGTCCAAGTACATCAATGCGGAAGTTCTCAAGGGCACAATGCCATCATGAATAGCATTCGCATACAACGTCCTCGAGGCAAATCTTTCAAACACTTTATGAATAGGCTTCAAGAGAACCTGTTCCAGTATTGGCTTTGTAGTAAGTTGTTTCATAGCGTCATCATCGCCGCTTTTCTTCTTGGTCATAGTGGGTAGTTTGTGCCTCAGCATCAAGTCTCTGCCAGTTACGCCCAAAACACCGACATCCAATGCAATTGAGAAAGCCTTGGGGAACTCTGTGATTCCAAGCATTGGACTTGCCATAATGATGAAGTTGACAGGAATGATGTTTTCAAAGAAGTCGGGACGTGTGTTCACAATATGCGCAATTGCATATGCCTGTACTGGACCACCTAAAGAGTGACCCACAAATGAGATTCTATTGATGTCATACTCCGACGAATCAACAGTCTCAAGAATGAATTTGGCAACTCGTTTACCCAAATATCGAATTCCACGTTCCGATTTACCAACGTTTCCGGAATATCCACGAATGAATACATTTGAGCCTGGTGTATGTTCTGATATATCCTCGATGTGATCTTTGATGTAGAGCATATCAGCCCCGATATTGGAGAAGATTCCGTGGGTGAGTATCACCAGGTGGGCTGGTAGATCCCTGTGCTGAGGTGGCTTAGTCCAGAGGTCTGTGGTGGTGAGCACTGCCACTTCAATTGGAGTCTTTGGTTGGTTCTTTTCGGTAGCACGACGGATTATTTGGAGATCGTCGCCAATTATGAGTGTGTATGCAATATGGAAGGTCGTAGCAAGTGCCAATTGTGAGATAACATCAACAGTCCATCCGTATATGTCTCCAGAAATGAGACTGTTTTCTGATAACCGAAGCTTTGCCTTAAATGTCTTGCCTGGTTTAAGGTCGGGATCATACTGGATATCCTCGTTAAATTCTTCCAAATGGGAATAGCTGTGAGGAGTGATATCGACATAGAGCGTGAATGGGCCCGTGATGTAGATAGGTCGAAGAAGGTCGATCTCGGAGTTTTTGAGGGTAAGCCAAATGTACTCCCCATCGTAGTCTTGTTGGATGTTCTCTTGGTGTTCAGAACGGCAAAAAGATATCTTGAATCGATCTACTTCGCCAATCCCGAGAGATCCCTCATGGAAGAAAAATAGGCCCGCATCAATGTCTTCCTTCGAGAGCGTTGGTGAAGACCAGTTCAAGGGACTGATAGGCGATGAGGAAGACGGCTCTGATGAGCTGAACGTGAGATTGGACTTGAGTTTTAGAGGCTTCATCGTGTGGCCATTTCTGTGACTTGTGTGGGAGGTGGGAAAGAAGTCAAGTTGAAAGTTCTCGAATTTCAGAGAAGATAAATCCAAGATCTGAGAAGCTTTTGTCTTGTTATGATTGTTGCTGGGAGCGGGAAACGCGGGGACCCCTGTTAACTCCCGAGTCCCGCCTTACCGACCTGGCCACGGGAGTTTGGTATCCCTGGTTCGAGTCTGATATGGGGTAAGAAATATATTAAATAAACGCGTCGCGTTGCCATTTTCTTGAACGCGTCTAGCTCTCCATTACTACCAACAATCAATTAATTACAGTTAATCACCAGCCAATATGACAGTAGTCAAAAGGATACTAACCCAAACTACTGAGACAGCAGCCCAGAAAAAGATCAAAACATCCGGTACACCGATCACCGCCTTCTTCAAGAGATCATCATCAACAGTGTCTTCAAGTCCACCTACAACAGAACCAAAGCCATCGACAAAGCCTACAACCACAGAAGCGCCTGTAACTAATGACGACATCAATCTCTCAGAATTCAAATCCAAATTTGCAGAATCTCTAACATCTGAACAACGAGAGCTCCTTGACCTCGAGCTCAAGACGCTAGAAGACTCTTGGTTCCATGCACTCCACAAGGAGCTCACCAAGCCATACTTCCTTACATTGAAAAGATTCCTTCTTGCACAAGACAAAGCCAACGTTAAGGTATTCCCACCAAAACAAGACATATATTCCTGGTCCCGTCTTACTCCATTGAACTCCATCAAGGCTGTCATCCTTGGACAGGACCCATACCACAATGATAACCAGGCACATGGCCTTGCATTCAGCGTCAAACACCCAACTCCTCCACCACCAAGTTTAAAGAACATGTACAAGGCTTTAAAAATTGATTACCCTGATTTTGAGGATCCTGGCAAGCTTGGTGATTTGACCAAGTGGGCTGAACAAGGTGTGCTCATGCTCAATGCTTGTCTCACTGTGAGGGCTCATGAGGCCAATTCACATGCTAAGAGAGGTTGGGAGCAGTTCACAGAAGAGATCATTAAGAAAGTGTTGGCATCCGACAACAAGATGGTACTGCTACTCTGGGGTACACCGGCACAGAAGAGAGTTGAAAAGATGAAAATTGATCCAAAGAGAGTTCATGTCTTGAAGACAGTACATCCTAGTCCATTGAGTGCTAGAAGAGGATTCTTTGATGCTGGTCATTTCAAGAAGTGCAATGATTGGCTGATTGAACAAGGTGAAGAACCAATAGATTGGGCATTGAAGGAAGGTAATGTGATTGCGTATAAGAAGTAAGGAGTACGACAACTATGATGATCAAGTATCTTAAATGAATATGATTTCTAAATAGTGCAACATCTCTAATTATTAGTTCTCGTTCTCTCCAAATGATCCAAAATCTCGTCATAAGCCTGATCCAATTCACCATCACCATCAGTAATGGACAAGACACTCTCTTCAGAGTCACTTCCATCGTCATTTTCATCATCACTGACAATGGTAGTTCTGTCACTCACATTGCTTGCGGTGTTTCTCAGCGTCTCCATGTCCAACGCTCCTCCTGAAGGAGCAGCAGTATCATGTTGTTTGCTGTAAATCTCACCAAGACCAATACCTTCTTCCTTCAACTTATCAAGGACATTTCCAATGTTCTTGAAGTCATTAGTCTCCATGATCATACCACGAAGCTTCTCTCCACTGATCTCTTGCAGTTTGGACAAGTTCTCACCACCAAGGTTCTCGTGAATACCAGATTTACGAATCATACCACCGAATTTGAGAGCAGAAGCCTCTTCTTGGATCTGTATGGTGTCTGTAGAACGTTGTTGGATAGATGGTAAGTCCTCATCCTTAATCAACTTGAGTTGATCATCGTCACTTGAATCACCATCTTGTTGAGCAATACCAAACGGCATGAGTTCGTTGTGGCCCGTCGAGTCCAAGTACGAAGACATCACCAAGTTTGTGCTTGAGGCACGAGACATTGGTGTAGAGCTTGGTGGAGATCCTCTTGGTGTAGTGGAGACCAACAACTTACGATGGTCATCAGCAACTTCAGTCTCAACCTTCAACTTGTTGTAAATATCATCAATAGGGACCTTCTTACTCAACAAATCCAGACCTTTCTCAATGGAGGCATCAACAAAGCATAATCTGATAAGAGCTTCCTTACCTTCAACATTCAACTTTCCAAGCAATCTCAAACTGAACAACTCTTCAATACTCTCTTGGATACGTCCACGGATTCTCAAAGCTGTCTTGACGAACTCCTCAGTGAGGTGTGGATCGGTCTTATCATCATCATGAAGCAACAATCTTGACAACTGTTCACGAAGACCATCCATATCACGCTCGTTCTGTTCGTTCTGGTTTTGTGTGCTCTGAGCATACAAGTTGTTCTGCATGTTTCTCACCGTGTATAAACCGATCTGCTCTCTGTACTTCGAATCAACGTTCTCATAATCGATATCCAAAGTCATAACTGTTTTGGAGAGCTTCATGGCGTTGGCGAGAGCACCAGCACAAACGGAGTCGATCGTGTTACCAAGCATGGAGACATATCTCAGCGATTTGCAGAATGGAATCAATTCAGCCAGGGCAACGATGGTACGCTGTTTCAAATCGTTGTAATCCAGATGAATTCTTGCAAGCTTTGGATAAATTGGTAAGCACTCAGTAAGACCCATGACTGCCGCTGGGAAAATCTTCTTGTTGTTTGAAAGATCAATGTACTTGAGATCCTTAAACACTGCAAACTCATTGAACATTGTCTCAATCACACCATCATCGTCATTGAGATTGCATGAGTTGAGAGAAATGAATTGAAGAGCAAGATGTGCTTGTTTCTTCTCCTTTGCAGCTTTGACCAGAGGCCACAACTTGTCGTGTAAGTCGTTATAACCCAAGTCCAGACCAACAATCTTCATATCACCCATACGTTGTGCAAATGCCTCAACTTGAGCCAGTGTCAAATCGTTATATGCCAGACCGAGTTTTGTGGTATTGTGAGAGATTCCGAGTTCGATCAAGTTTTTAAACTCTTCGTCACTCATCTTAGCACCATTAATCACAAGCTCATCAATACCGTTTCTTGAAGCCATAGCAGCAATGAACAAGTTCCAGTTCATATCTCTTCTGGAAGTCATTTCACAAGTCATACGATTGATACTTGACGTAGTAGCACTTGTCTTTGCCGGTTTCTGGACACCAGTGTGTAATGAAGGAACCTGCGTCAAGTCCAGTCTTGACAATGTACGGTTCTTAGTCAAGAACCAACACAAGAGCTTCCATCCCATTTCATCCAATGGTGTATTTCTCAATGTTAACTTCTCCAGTTGCTTCTTATGCACCAATGAACTCAGGATGATTCTGAACATTTCAGAACTCAAGGAGACACCATCAAGCGAAACACACAGGACTGGTGCAATACTGACGAAATCACTGAATGTCAACACTTCAACCAATGAAGGTTTTGGATTTCTCAATTGTAGCACACTAACTGGATCATACGAGCCTACTTTCAACTGTTTCATCATAGCAGGAATAGGCAGGATCTCTCTCAAGTGGCAACAGCGCGTATACAGCACGTCCAATGGCACTTTTGTATCATGTGGTGGGAAAACGCCATTCTCATCAGCAGGAAGATCATTAGAAAGAGCTAAGGATGCACTTGACTTGTTATGTCTGATCATTGGCTTATCAATACTGATCTTTGAAGCGCCAGCGCTGACTGTGACGTCTTCATCATTGTTTGTTGATGATCTCTTGAGTTCATGATCACCTTCCTTACCTCTGGCTTCAGCTGCTGCAAGGGCGGCAGCGACTTTGATTGAATGTTGTTGTGCTTCATGTTCTGGATCTTCAGGTTCTTCAGCTTCAGTCTTTGCTGTGCCATTGGTATCTTCCTTCTTCTCGGCTTCTTTCTTCTCAGGCTCCTTCTTCTCCGTAGTCTTCTCATCTTTCTTGTCTGTACTATTCCCAGTCTTCTGTGTCTTGTCAGTATCCTGATGAGCAAGTACTTTCAAATGACCAGAACCACCAACGACAATGCCACCACCAGACTGTGACATGATCTGGCGACGTTCCGCCGCGGTCAGCTTGTGTATAACGATAGACCCATCTTTCAAGATCTCAACTTCTCCCTTACGTGGTGTACGTGATGGGATCTGTTGAGGCGGATCATTAAAGAACACTGGAATATCAAATGACACTCTCTTGAGCTTTGGCAAGTTCTCCAGTCCTGGGATGATCACCGGTGGGCTCTTGGATGTTGGTGGTATTGTGGAAGCCACTGAGAGTGGTCTGTCCGATCTTTCAGAAATAGAAGTGACACGGGATAGAGAGCCTTCAGAGACTGTACTATGATGACGACGGAGGAATCCAGTAAGTCTAGACGATGAGATCGCCGCTGCTGAGTTGGATTCTGGCTTCACAGCAATTTCAAAATGAGGTGTTTTGATGATGGCTGGTGGAAGTGGTGGTTTGGATGGGTGTGGAGGAATTGGTCGACCTAGGGCATCAACTTTGGCCTTAATTGGTGATGGTTGTGGCTTACGTTCAGATTGGATGGATGAAGTTATGGATGAAGAATCAGAATCCTGAGGTTTAACAGTTGTATCTTTTTGTAGCTTGTCAAGGCCCTTAGCCTTGTAATACCGTAGGAACTCCTCTAAACGAGGATCAAGTTCAGTCATTGAAGTAGAAGTCTTGGATTTCTCCAATATTGTTCCATTTGTTGAAGGTCTTGAAGGTCTGATTGGTTCTGGGGATGCAACTCTTAAAGGACTCGAGGCCCTTGATAAACTATCGGTACTTGAATCCTTCTTCTTCTTTCCGAAAAGAGTTCTGAAGAAACCACCCTTCTTCTCTTTATCAGCCTTAGTTTCAACAGCAGACAATGATTGAGACCTGCTCAAAACATGCCCAAGTTCCTGCTGTGCCCTTGATTGTGGTTGCTTGAATGCCTCATGGATGGACCTCTCCTCCGGGGTTGGTGTGTCAACGTGCTTCTTAGGGATCGGCATAGGTGTCGTTGCCTCTGGAAGCTTTCCACGAAGGAACCAGTCGATCTCCACATTGGAGACACCATCCCTACTCTCGTTGGAATGCGACATGTGTGTATGTGCTGGTCTGTGTATGTGTGCTCTGTTGGTTGTGTGGGGAGGGATGCTTGTGGGTGCAGTTAGCGGGATGTGGGAATAACACAGGGGGGCAGAGGATAAGGCAGGGGTTAAATATGGCAGTGTTTGGGCGTGAGTGTGTGAGCGATGCGTAGTTGTACTTTGAGGATGTTTATGTCTTTGATGAGCAAACGTGTGTTGGTGGGGGATTTTGTTCTGTAGCCGTTCAAAATGCTGCTTCGGCCCAGCGTTTACAAACCTTCCCCCGTAATGAAGGGATCAGTCCCCGTTGACATGCCAAGGTCTCGGTTTCAGGGTCTGGCGGGTCTGAGCTGGCTGCTTACTACTAGGGCCGGGGTCCTATAGGGACTAACCAGGTCCGTGCTGTAGTTTCTAGTCCCGGCTTTATAATCGGACGATGGGTCTAATTTATGGCTCACCATCACGTAAGACCATACATAAAAGGCTAAAAAGCACACAAACCCGCACAGTTCACTGGAGTCTATTGTGTGGCCTGTCAATGTGACTCCTCCGCATTCTTTGGCCCTTCCAATGGCCAACTCAGTGGGGAACTTAAGGTCATGGCTTATCTTCACGTCGGTACTTCGGTTGCTTCCAGTACCGAGAAGACGGTCGTAAAGGGGAGGGGAAAGAAGGGGCTAGGGGGCTGGAATTGAGGGTCTGTCAATCACCTAACTCCATTACTAATTCTCGTTTCTGATTGGCTGATAATTTGTTAGACTAATTTCTAAAACACTGTCCTTCTCTAAATACGAAAGGATTCCCCCACAAGGACCCGCCTAATGATCCCCCCATAGTAAACTGGTAGGGCCTTTCCGCGAAATGACTTTTTTTTTTTTTTTTTGATTTCGCCTCTAGGCAAAAGTAAACAAACTTCCACCCAGAGCATCATCATCACTTAATCACCAGCACCAGCACACATGTCATTGTTTGGTAAAACTCCTGCAACAGGCCAGGGATCTCTCTTTGGTGCTACCCCAAGTAAGGAGGGAAACAACACTGGAGCTTTCAGCTTTGGCGCCTCTACTCCTTCTGCCGACAAACCAGCAACTGGATTCTCATTCGGGGCTTCAAACACAACTAATCCTGCCCCATCATTCAGTTTTGGTGCTAAAACCGACACTAAACCTGCTGCTGCTCCTGCATTCAGCTTTGGTGCCGCTGCTCCTGCTGCCCCTGCCCCTGCTGCTGCTGCTGCTCCTGCCGCTTCATCAGGTTTCAGCTTTGGTGCTTCCACTGACAAACCAGCGGCAACTACATCCACATCGGCTGCTCCAGCATTCTCATTCGGCGCAAAGACAGAGACTAAACCAGCTGCCTCGGGTTTCAGCTTTGGTGCTAAACCAGAAGAGAAGAAGGAGCCAAGTGCGGGATTCTCATTCGGTGGTGCCGCCGCCTCTTCAACACCAGCAGCTGCACCATCATTTTCATTTGGTGCAAAGCCAGAGGAGAAGAAGGAGGAAAAACCAGCTGCAAGTTCATTCTCATTCGGTGCTAAACCTGCCACTACAGCTGCGCCATCATTCTCACTTGGTGCTAAACCAGAGGAAAAGAAGGAGACCACACCAGCATTTAGTTTCGGTGCAAAGCCAGAGGAAAAGAAGGAATCTTCTGGATTTTCATTTGGTGCTAAACCTGCTGAGTCCGCAGCTCCAAGTTTCTCATTAGGTGCTAAACCTACTACAACTCCATCTGCTGGATTCTCATTAGGTGCTAAACCAGAGGAGAAGAAGGAGGATAAACCTGCTGGTTTCAGCTTTGGCAAGCCAGAGGAGAAGAAGGATGACAAGCCTGTTGGTTTCAGCTTTGGCAAGCCAGAGGAGAAGAAGGATGACAAACCAGCCGCTGCTGGATTCTCATTTGGTGCAAAGAAGGATGATGCTAAGCCGGCTGCTCCAACATTAAGCTTTGGTAAGCCAGAAGAGAAGAAGGATGATAAGCCAGGTTTCACACTTGGTGCTAAACCAGATGATAAAAAGGATGATAAAAAGACCGTTTCATTCTCAAACAGTGTTATTGACCGTGATGAGAAGAAAGAAGCTGCCAAGACAATCGAACCAGCACCAGTCTCATTAAACAACAAGACATTGGAAGACTTAATCACCAAATGGACAAATCAACTCGTTAAATCATCTACATCATTCCAAGCATACTCTGAAAAGATCAACGAATGGGATCGTGTTCTCGTTGATGGTGGTGATAAGATCTCAACATTGTACACCGATGTTGTTGCTGCTGAACAGACTCAAAATAAGATTGAACAGCAATTGCAATACGTTGAGAGACAACAGACGGAATTGGAGACATTCTTGGATAATTACGAGTCCAAGGCGGATGCCTTGTTGTCTGATGTCTTGTCTTCGAACACTACACAGAGAGACACTTCAGTCATTACGAACGATCAGAAAAGAGAACAGGCATATCGTACGGCTGAGATGCTTGATGAGAATTTGAACACATTGGGATTGAACTTGTCATCTTTGATTAATGAGATCAATGACGTTAGTGATAGCTTCAACAGAGCTAATGGATTGAATGGCGCGAAGGATAGTTCTGAGGCGGATGACAATACGTTGTATCAGATTGTCAAGTTGTTGAACACACATTTGGATGCATTGGGCCGTATACAAAAGAACTCTGATGATGTCAATGCTAAGCTGGATCAGTTTAAGAGTGTTGGTCTTTGAGTTGTATAAACTAATTTACGTTTCGGTATGCTTAACAGACCTTTTTTTCTTGACGTTTGGTATGGCGTTGGTATGACGTTTGTATGCAATTTGTAAAAAAGTAAGACATAAACACGTATATATCATCTTGATGCTCTCCTTAGTGCACCTCTAACTCTTCTTTGTAACTTCAATTCCATTCTTAATCTGTCCAAATCCATAATCTTCTCCCACTTCATGTGGGAATGGAATTTCTTATTCAAAGACTCACCAGCCTTGCCCAATTTGTCTTCTGGAAGGTTGTATAACTTGATTGCATAGTCGCCCAACACTTTAATCTCCTCTATGGTCATGTCCTTATGTGAGTAATGCAAAAGTAAGTATAAGATCTCTCCATTATCCTCACATTCCGCTAATTGGATCTTGATCTTGATAAGCAGGATGATGATGAGGAATGGGAACAATTTGCATAAATCATGATCATAACACAACAGGAAATCCAATAGTTTCAAAGTATTGTCCTGGCCCAGCTCTCTTAGGAAAATCAATCTCACCCATCTTATGAGCCAAATCTGTGATTCGATCTTATGCTTCTTCACGAGAAGTTCGTATAATGCAGGGTCAATCAGACGGAGGTACTTGTTGAACACAGAGGTACACCATCCAATCAAATTATCCTCGTTGTAAAAGTTCGGCACAACACTGAGCATCAGTGCAGTGAAGATGTTGAATGTTTCAATCTTGATGTTTGGATTCGTCGAGTCATCAAGGTATAATTGGAGATAAATCAAGCCACAAATCTCATGGAACCCCTGTTTGTACGGTGTGAAGTTGTTGTAGTTATACATGATCTGGATAATGTCCTTCTTGACGTGTTCATCTTGGAATATAGGTGCAATGAGTAGTCTTTCAACGTCCATTCTGATAACGTCCAGTATCTCCAATTGAGCAGCGGTGGCGATTGAGAGCGGATCATTTGATATCGTTTCACGTGTGGATTCGATCTTTGTGTGAGATGTCTCTAAAACATCTGGTACTTTAATCTCTGTCGGTGAGGGAACCAATTTCAGCTCGTCTTCAAGGAACTCAAGCTTGTAGGAGTTTAGACATACCGTCTTCCAAAGGAAAGAACGTGAGAAGAAAGCAATTCCCTGGTGGTACTCTCCCTTCAGAACAGCAAGCTTGAGCTCCTTCAGAGTGGGGTACTGCTTCCGAGTGAGTCGCACCCTATCAGAGACTTCTATGCTCATAGTCGTTTATCAGTGTGGCGTCTCCTCCAGCAAAGTCCACTGTTCAGAGACAAGAGAAAGTTTATAATTTCGCGCGCTTCTGGGAGGCCCCCCGGACGCCTTGAGGGAAAGTCTCTCTCTCCGTGGCCGTTTCAGTAAACCGGGAGATTTGAGGTACACTATACACAGCACATGCACTTCTCCCACTCCACTATCACCCGATAAACACTTCAAACAGGCTGAATGACTGTGGGAAAAAAAATGAAGAATGAAGATCAAAGCCTCATGATTACGTAAGATTTGTGGCGCGTACCGTTTCCTAAGCTGATGACCAAACTCGGCCGTCAAAAGCCCTTTCACGGACACCTTTTCCCAGTCGTTTGGAGTATCTACACACCGTCGTTCAGTTCTCTTTATTTCATAATGGATCCAACACGAGCACCTGACTTCCGTCCTCCATCGACCCATCCGTCCATTGCCCCTCTTGCACCTTCTTCTCAGATCCCCAAAGCTATACCTATTCAGCCACCTGCGGTCCTTGCCGATTATCCCAACAAGTTGGATGCTCCTATCCATCCACGTACCCATAGACATCACCATCATCAAAGTCATAATAACGGTTCTTCCACTCCACATTCACGTACTTCATTGGAAAGCAGTATCCCTATGATTCCTGAGGATTTGCAGCCACTTTCTTCAAACGAGAATTCCTCCGATGAAGACCAGGTCAACATTGCAGATGCAAACGAGTCGCTGATTTCATCATCAATACCTAGAATTCACTCATACCAAACTGCAGACCTTGAAGAGGTTCCACATGGGATAATTCGTCAGGCAAAGACCCTTGAATCATACAAATTCCCAACTCATCGTCTCGTTCAGCAGCTAAAGAACCCAAACAAGCACCCACTCGTCATTGTTGCCTGTGGTTCTTTCTCCCCAATCACATACCTCCACTTGCGTATGTTTGAGATGGCAATGGATGCTATTCGTGAACAGACGAGGTTTGAAGTAATTGGTGGTTACTATTCTCCTGTGAGTGATAACTATAAGAAGAGAGGCTTGGCACCTTCATATCATCGTGTTCGTATGGGTGAGCTTGCATGTGAGAGAACAAGTTCATGGTTAATGGTTGATGCTTGGGAGTCTCTTCAACCTACATATACGAGAACTGCTAAGGTTTTGGATCATTTTAATGAAGAGATTAACGTGAAACGAGGCGGTGTCTTGACTCCTGATGGAACTAAACGAGGAGTTAAGATTATGTTACTTGCTGGTGGAGATTTGATTGAGAGTATGGGTGAACCTAATGTGTGGGCTGATGATGATTTACACCATATCTTGGGAAGATATGGATGTTTGATTGTTGAACGTACTGGTTCTGATGTTCGTTCTTTCTTGCTCTCTCATGATATCATGTATGAACATAGAGCCAACGTTCTTGTTATCAAACAGCTTATTTACAACGATATTTCATCGACAAAGGTTAGATTGTTTATCAGAAGAGGAATGAGTGTGCAATATCTATTACCAAATTCGGTTATTAGATACATCCAGGAACATGGTCTCTATGTTAATGAGAGAGAACCGGTCAAGCAGGTCTTGGACGCCAAGGATTAGATTTCCTATTTATCTGTGTTTTTAATATGTTTTGTTGTATTCTATCGGTCATTATATCTGTGTAGAATTCTAGTCTTTGGGTTAACGTTATTCCATGTAGAATCCACTATTGATCAAGTCTCGTTCAGTTTGTACCCAATGCTCCCATTTTGTGGGTGATTTCGGATCAACATCAGTTACTGTTTCAATAACTGTGCCATTTGATGAATCAAGAGCTAAGAAAAGAGTAACATCTCTTAATGTCATCTGGGTGCATAAGTCTTCCGTTACCTCCGAGATATCCGTCAGTTGCTCAAGTTCAATCTGCGTCTGGTAGGATTCCAGCTTCTTCAAGACGTTATCTTTGTTCAAATAGTTAACAAAAATAGTTTCAGCTTTCGGATCAAGTTTGAATTGAGAGACAGATGAAGATATAGTGATTGGATCAAGAAGGTCTCTTGAGCAGAACACTGGGGAACTTCCATGTTTATACTTATGATGAGCACAATTCCTGCATCCATACCTTGTCTTTTTTAACCATTTTGGTTTCAATTCCACGATACATATGTCATTATTCTGATAAACCTTAAAGTAGTTGCTCTTATTAATGATCTTGCAATCTGGAGGAATGATGTTTGGCATGAGTAACCCGAGCCCTTCGTTGAGAGCTAATGGTACTTGAAATGTGACTTCAGCCAATGTCATGGATATTATTGGAATGCTTATAACTTCTTTAATCTTCTTAATGAACTGATCAACATGTCTGGAATCGAACTGTTGCCCTTCAAGTCTTAATCTCAATAGCTCCCCCTTGAGTTCATTGTCAGGGCCTGTGTACTTATAGACCAGGTTTGCATTCCCCTTTGCTAAGAACACCCATTCATGTTGATTAGTTAACTTCATTGTGTAACCAACGACTGGACACCTTTATTAACAAATGGTCAACTGACAATGTGTCAAGTCCCTCTTTCCCGAAGGCCTCGGACCAATACCGAGGTCTCATCTGCCTCGGCCCTCATCGCCTCATCGCCCCCGGAATTTACCCTTTCAGGAATACTAGTAACCAAAAAAATTTGGCTCTTCACATCTTCTCCAAACTACTCCGGTGACCTTATCCGCAACGCACAAACTACACACATAACCAGTTCCCGTCATGCCACCTGAAAGGATCTCTATAAAGAACAAGCAAATGCGTCAGAAGCTTTTTGCAAAGCTGAAAGACAAGAAGAACAAAGAACGTCACAAACTTCGTGCTACTCGTGCCAAAGAGGAGAAATCCAATCCAGAGCTTAAAGAGGAACGTCTTGCCAATAACGTTCCTGAGACTATTGAATCCAAGAGGGTCTTTGATGAGACGGTTGGTACAGAAGTAGAAGGAGAAGATGATTTCAGTTCTTATTTCGATGGTCGTGAACCAAAGATCCTCATAACTACAAACGCTAATGCCCGCAAGGCCGCATATGAATTCGCTGATATCTTGATGGAAATCCTACCGAATTCCACATTTATTAAGAGAAAAAGAGAATATAACATGAAGGAAATGTCCAAGTTTTGCAGTAACAGAGAATACACTGACCTCGTTGTTATCAACGAGGACAAGAAGGCAGTTAATGGTATTACTTTTATCCATCTTCCAGAAGGCCCTACTTTCTACTTCTCAATATCCAGTTATGTCCCAGGAAAGAAGATTGCAGGACACGGTAATGCAACTGATCATATTCCAGAGCTCGTTCTCAATAACTTTACAACAAGACTTGGTAAGACCGTTGGACGTCTCTTCCAGTCTTTGTTCCCACACAGACCTGAGTTTGAAGGAAGAAACGTTGTGACGTTACATAACCAGAGAGATTATATCTTTTTCAGAAGACATAGATATGTTTTCAAGAATGAGGAGAAGGTTGGATTGCAAGAGTTGGGACCACAGTTCACACTCAAATTGAGAAGAATGCAGAAGGGTATCAAGGAAGAGATCGAATGGGAGCACAGAGCAGATATGGACAAGGAGAAGAGAAAGTTCTACCTCTAAGGTCATCCCACCTTTGCATTATCATTCTTTAATCTCATGTTATAAACGACTAGCATATGTCCCGTCTTCGTAGGTGTGTTACTTGAAGATAACACTTCCATCAACGCATAATTCTCCCTGGTTCTTCTGTATCCACAAATCAGCACCATTCGAGTTCTCTTTCAAGCATAATTGGATCTCATCATTTGCAAATACAGGCAATGAGTTCTTATACTTGAACTCCTTAAGCTG
Organism: Petasospora easanensis; assembly: GCA_030580135.1. Classification (NCBI taxonomy): domain Eukaryota; kingdom Fungi; phylum Ascomycota; class Saccharomycetes; order Phaffomycetales; family Wickerhamomycetaceae; genus Petasospora; species Petasospora easanensis. The sequence continues at coordinate 302,659 of JAKTSI010000004.1, read as the reverse complement.
GACACCTTCATACAACGTCCCCAGCCACTCTAACAACAGTGTGACGGATAATGGACCATGCATGAGCACATTTGGATACCCTTCAGTTGAAGCATATGCTTTATCGTAATGGATTTTATGAGAATTGAACGTTAATGCTGAATATCTGAACAGTAACAGTTCACTTGGCCTCATGACGTGTTTGAACTCTGCCTTTTTCTCCACAATGATAGGCTTGGGCGGTGTATACGTCTCCCCTGTATATATTAATGTTCTTTTCTCTTCCAATGCAACGTCGTCAGTGACAATTTCCCTGTTTATGGTAACAAATGTGTTATCTTTGATCTTACGGAAGGTGTCAACGGTCTCCACACAAAACGCCTGCTTATCAAACTGAACATCATTATGGAACTTCATCTCGCCTCCGATCCACAATCTTCGACTGAAGGAATTGTCATCAGGTTGTTGATGTGCATCGTATCCGTCTTTAGAGAGTGTTTCCTCTTCATGTTTAGGATTGAAGTATATGAGATGGTACCCAGGTGGGAGTGTTGAGGTCAATGAACGCTGCACGTTGAAATAGGAATATAACGACGCCTTGAGACACTGAGCATGTGATCGTGATAAGGTGTCAGGGATAATCCACTTCTTGCCAATCATAGTGTCCCTATTCCCTATTGAAGAGTATCACAGTGTTTCTGGAAGCAGGGAAACTTCAAGAAACTGACGTTAAATCACAATTAAGTGTAGTTGTCAAGTTTTGTAGGAAACTCACATCTTGATTACCCTTTTTGTCCATTTTTCTTCCTTTCGCGACCCGGAATCTCAACTCTCAACTCGGTGTGGAGCTCGTACGATCTTCGAAGCAGCGGTCAACACGACTGCTGGAAAAGCATGTTGGTAACCGCATGTCCCTCTCGTCCAAAGCACCTGATCATTGCTGATCCAACTACTGAGAAGAAGATGACATAGGAGATCAGAAGATATGACTCGTCCTTGGAGAAGAGAATGTGAACATAAACGAGAGTGTTATATGACTTCTCTTTATCTGCCTCTCCATGAGCGAAAATAAAAGGGAAAGCCTCAACGTGAAACTGTTTCGAGTTCATATCAGCATGATTTCGACGATGTACGACTATCAAGTACTTATGATTAACGATCACGTCTCTGGTTGACCTATATAAGATTGTCCATATTTGACTGTTGATCAATTCCTGCAAGGGGGTTTGTTTAGTTGGTACCTGCTTTATAGCACCGGCCACCAGCTAAACTCTGATCAGGTCAGGCATGGGGCATATTGACAAGTGATATTCAGACGTTCCTTAATACAAAAATACATGTGTTGATGTGACGTGTTGAGATCATGAGGTTTTTGTAGGTACTGCGACAAGTCTGGATTTGATATTAGACCTATACCGGATCGGCCCGAACAGATGTTCTATGTCTTGTGACTTTGATTAATGGCCATCGAGCTTAGTTCCATCGTGAATTAAAGATCATGTGCAATTAACACATCATATACATAAGGTCATTACAGATCAAGATCCTTCTGTTTTAAGAGATCTGAAAGACCCTTGATCTCCTCTGCACCCCTTGGGTTGAACTTCTCAAGATATTGCAGAATCTCGGCATAGCTAGCATCGCTAATATCCAAATCATAGTCTTCCATCTCTTCGTCATTTTCCAACGCCAGTTGATCAACTTCCTCGTCATTAATCTCATTTTCATGAACCTCCATCTTATTCTTAATGTTCTCAATTTTCTCCTCATCAATCCTATTTCCATCATTGAGGCATCTGAGTTTGTATCTCATTATCTTTCTCACTTTGGAAATCGTTAAAGAGTCGTACCAGCCATCATGGAAATCACACTCATCTCTAAGTTTGGAAGCAGCAAGAATCTCCAACACATCAGGGTCTTGTAAGTTCTCAACCTGGAAACTCAAAGACAGCGGTAACTCATCTCCTTTGAAGATAAAGGCTGAGGCAACTCCGTTAGGAACGTCACTCACTAAATCTTTTGGGACTGATTTCTTATAATTTGGCACTCTGAATCCTTCAGTCTGATACTTGGCATACTCTTTTGAGCTCTTTGGATCGACACCAAGACGGACATATGACAATCTCCATGGCCCCTTGGTACATGTGTATGAAACCTGTGGTAGGGCATACCTTAAGCATTGCTTTAGATGAGGAGGAAGGATAGCTTCAATGTGCTTACGAACCCAAATGGGCTTCGATTCAAACAACGTATTGAGCACTTCAACAGTATGGATAATATCTTTGAAGAACACATTCCCTGTATCCTGTTTGAAGATCTCAAGTTGCTGTTTGAGTACTGGTGTTGGTTCCTTAGGAATCTCATCTTGCCATCTGATGATGATTGAATGTAACTTGATATGTTTGTTTTTGATGGTAAGTTTACCTTCTTTTGACATTACCGTAGCAGCATTCTTCTTATACTGATAGTTAAACGGAAGTGGGATCGATGAAAATCTAGGTGGTGGAGGTAATTCAAACTCGCCACTCTTCTCTGGTGCCCATGGATTCTCGTCTTGTGTAAAGTCAAGATTTTTGATGTTTGAATAATTCAGTGAATGAAGAGAGTCATTGATGATTCGTGGGAATTCATTAGTCGTGGCTTGGTATTGGAAATCTGACATCTCTCTGAATCTGAAAGTCTTATTAATGATTGCCAATGGTGTGATATGCACAGCTTTCTTCTCATTATGCATTTGTTGTAGTGTCTTTTTTATGTTACCGTTATTCGCCTCAAGTGCCTTCTTAGGAACAGACACCTTAATAAGGATTTGTTCATTCTTGCTCAGCTTGGAATTGATGGGATGCTCATAAACATTCTTCGTGAATCTCAATTCAAGTGGGTTGCTATCTTCATCTTGACATGCACGCACAATAGCATCTTTACCGCCCACCATTTGGAAAGCCCTATCAATGTTGTTTACTTTCAACGGGAACTCGATACACGAGAAATGTGGAATATCCAACGAGTGCTCCTTGGCATATTGTTTGCTCATTGTGCTCTAGTGCTGATGTTATAGTAAGTTTCCGCCCTAGAAAGTTGTTGTTTTGAAGAGATAAAAAGATGCTTTAATTTACGCGTAGTTTTTGTTTACCCTTGGTGTTTGGATGTGTATGTTGCCCTTACCGCTGCCATTCCTGCACGTGTAATCTACGCGGGTGACAGCTTGTCAGCTTCCGAGCAATCTTTGCTTTCCTCTCAAAAGTTTATGAAAGTAGCAATAGAATTGTTCTCTCTCCCTACTTTTTCAATCCTCACAATATCGATAAAGAACAAACACAATGTCCACGGGAAACATTCTTGTCGTCTCCAACAGAATTCCGGTTACGCTTAAGCGTTCAGCCGATGGAGAATACCAATATAACATGTCCTCTGGAGGTTTGGTTACAGCCCTCCAGGGTCTCAAGAAGACTTCTACCTTCCAGTGGTTTGGATGGCCAGGTTGGGAAGTTCCAGAAGAGGAACAAGAGAAAGTTACACGTGAATTGGATGAGAAATTCAAAGCCACACCAATCTTTCTAAACGATGAAATTGCAGATTTGCACTACAACGGGTTCTCCAACTCAATCTTGTGGCCATTGTTCCATTACCATCCAGGTGAGATCAATTTTGATGAAAAGGCATGGGCCGCTTATAATGAAGCTAATCAGAAGTTTGCAGAGGAGATCCTGAAACACGTCAAGGATGGAGATATCGTTTGGGTCCATGACTATCACTTGATGCTCTTGCCTGAGCTCCTACGTGATGAAATTGAGAAACGTGGTATTAAAGACGTCAAAGTTGGTTTCTTCTTACATACACCATTCCCATCTTCTGAGATTTATAGAATCTTGCCAGTGAGACAGGAAATCCTCAAGGGTGTTCTCAGTTGTGATCTGGTTGGCTTCCACACTTATGACTACGCTAGACATTTCCTATCATCTGTGGAAAGAGTCTTGGGTGTTAAGACACTACCCAACGGTGTGGAATACAAGGGTCGTTATGTGAATGTTGGTGCCTTCCCAATTGGTATCGATGTTGATAACTTCACAGATGGCTTGAAAAAGGATTCTGTCGTCAAGAGAGTCCAACAGTTGAAAGAGAAGTTTAAAGATACCAAGATCATTGTCGGTGTTGACAGATTAGACTATATCAAGGGTGTTCCTCAAAAGCTTCATGCACTTGAAGTGTTCTTGAATGAACATCCAGAATGGATTGGAAAAGTTGTACTGGTGCAAGTTGCTGTTCCATCTAGAGGTGACGTTGAGGAATACCAGTCCTTGAGAGCTACAGTCAATGAACTTGTTGGAAGAATCAATGGTACTTTCGGAACTGTGGAATTTGTTCCAATTCACTTCATGCACAGGTCAATTCCATTCGATGAATTGATCTCACTCTACAGCATCAGTGATGTCTGTCTCGTTTCTTCTACACGTGATGGTATGAACCTTGTGTCATATGAGTATATCGCATGTCAGAATGAGAAACAAGGTTCTCTTATCTTGTCTGAGTTCACAGGTGCTGCACAGTCTTTGAACGGTGCTATCATTGTGAATCCTTGGAACACTGATGAGTTGTCTGAGGCTATCCACGAGTCCTTGACGTTGCCAGAAGAGAAGAAGAAGGCAAACCATGCAAAATTATTCACATACATCTCCAAGTACACTAGTGCCTTCTGGGGTGAGAACTTTGTGAAAGAGTTGTATAGACTTGGTAAGTAGAGAGTGTGTGCTCTTGTTTTGTTTTGTTAAGAGGCACTGCATGTTAAACAGCTTGTTCTTCAAGAAAGATGATAAATGTATAATATTACTAAGCTATAAACTCCTTGGGAAACATTTCACGAGTAGTGTGCACCTCTCTGATTAGAGAGTTGGGCGTAGACCGAGAGAACATGGATGTAGAGCGAGCATCGTTAACTAATTACTCAACCTTCCACCGTTCTAATACTAGTAAGCTCTACACTCCATATAGGTTTGTACATAACAGGTTCTTTTATTTTCAGTCGTGATCTGGATGGAACTCTGTAAGAGTACTCAACAACACAAACAAATTAACCAGCTCCTTGAGGTTGGAGCCCTTCGCACCATCAGTTTTGTAGATTTCTCCATCCTTCTTAGACTCCACTAACATATCTCTCTTCAAAACACCAACAATCAGCTTCTTGAAGTGGACCAACAGGTTCTTGACTTGCTGGATAACCGGCTTGTTCTCAGAACTTGTGCTCAACAAGATTGCAGACACTAGCTGGAATGTAGGAATGAGCAACTCCAAGAGAGATACTCCGCTTGTGGATCCTGTAGTAGGCAAGCTGGTGTCCAAGTTAAGGTTGACACGGACAAATGATGATGTCTGAGCAGATGATTCATCGAACACAAGCTCGATTCCCAGATCTGGGTCAATCAACAGGAACTGACATGACTTGATGGTCTGGAAGATTTCGCTCTGCAACAGCTGCTGGGCACCATGTCTTGTTTCAGCGACACGGATAAGGAAACTGAGGGTAGCTTTGAAGGCAGTGAGTTCATAAAGCAATGCATCCAATGGTATCTTTGATTCATATGACAATGACAAAGTCTCATCTGTTCTCTTAATGGATTTGACGAGTAATAGCAGCAAATTGTTCTTCACCAATGTGTTCAAGACAAAGTTCAGTTGATTGATATTTGAAAGTTGGAACAAAGACTCCAAGAGCAGCAAACTGGTGATTCTTGTAGGACCCTCGCCGCTGATGGCATCGTTACAGATAACTGTAATCAATCTATCACTGGAGAGTTTGATAGACTGTAAGATCTCCTTGGAAATATCTTTGTGCTTCAACACCCAGGACAAGTACTTGTTACCCAGCACATACAAATCAGAACGCAGCGTCAAAGACGATGCTGGCGACAGGATACCTTGAATGGCTGTCTTGAACAATGGATACAACCTTTCGTAAGCATCAATGACGTTAGAGTCGCCCTCTTCAGTGGACTTTCTGTCTTGGTGGTAAACATCATAAAGAGAAACACACAAGGAAACAAGCTCCTCAGCATAGAGGATGTCTTGCTCAACATAGTCGTTGATTCTTGGGATAATAGACTGGAAAACTTCGAGGATGAAGTTGGATCTTTTGATTGGATCCATCTTACCATCTGTGACAATCACTTGAATCAACTGAACCCAAGAATGAAGGGATGCAAGCTGGAAAGACTTGAATTTGGTGTAGGCCAAGTAGTTCGAAAGCTTTGTCTTGATCGATTCCTTCTCCAGGGCAGCCTCAATCTCATTACTCTTGACTGCAGATGGAAGAGAAACAAGTGCGTTTGACATTTTGGAATCGGTTCTTTTCAACTCCATCTTCAATGACTCGATAGCCAACTCCTTAGACTTGGCCTGTTCATCTGTATTGAAAGTGCCATGTGCCCACTTAGATCTTAGGTGTAACTCAAGCAAGGAATCAACATCCTCCAAGTTAAAAATCTCGCCTTCACAGTCAACTGTAGGAGAAATCTTAGTCAAATCCAGAGTTAGATCAACCCCTGTAAACACATGCAAATCATCCTCTGGAATACTTGTCACGTCCTGTAGCGATAACTCAAGGATATCCAAGAAAGACAGCACCTTTGGTGGCCCAGCAAATACTCCATGACCATCAATCAAAGCATCAATATATTGACTTGTCTTGGAAATGGATCCTTCAGATGATGTTCTATGCAGCTCCAAACTCAGATACTGTAAGATGAAGTTTCTCTGGTTCAACAATGCAAGGAAGGCACCCATACTTGGACCGGCATTGAATGGAGTCTTCTCTGAAATCACACCATCAAACTTAACACCATTCCAAAGAGTTAGTGGGCCAACACTTGGTGTGCTCAGCAGTGCCTTAAGAAGGCCATGGTTGCTCAAGTGCGACAAGATGATGTTAGAACTCAATGGATTTCTAGCAAGCTTGAGAATGATCTCCAGTGTAAGAGATGCAAGACGCATTGGAGCATAGTCGATGTTGGAACTGTCCAATGTCAAGAAACTGGATTCAAGGATATAGAGGAGGGTTTTGAACAGAGACTTGTCGGATCCAATCATAGAGACGGAGCTTCCCAGTGATAAGCCATTCTTGAAATCGAATCCAAGGAGAAGATGTGATACAGTTGTTTTTCTGGATGAAACAGAAAGGTTCATGTCCAAAAAGTCCAGAATCTGGATCTTGAGAGCAAGTGATTCTGGTGAAGTGATTTCAGATGCAAGCTGATTGATGAAGTTCATTTTGATTCTCAAAGACTCATTAATACTGTCTAAAATCGTCAACAGCTTGGTGTTACCTCCATTTGGATTATTGGAACCAAAGTGTGAGGACTTGGCAAATCTTGTGAGGAGCTTGATCGACTTATCAGCAATAGGCAGATGTGATGAGCCCACATAAAGAGCAATGTGAGCAATGACTGGCAAGTTGAAAAGCACAGCATCGTAGAATGAACTCAAGCCATGCGTACCGATTCTGGATGGAGTAACCAAAGTGTTCTCTTTCTTCAAAATTGGAAGTAGTTCATCAATGTAAGTAACTTCCATTGAAAGAACCTTGTCAATGATGGCAAGTGACATGTCAACCACTTGGACTTGTTTCTCAACAAAGGATTTGTCACTAATGTTATCATAGCCTGTGGAGGTGATATCAAGCAAGGTTGTATAAATCTTCTCCTGGAAAAGGAAGTTCATGACAACAGGAGCAGCGTTTGCTTGGACATATGAAGTGAACTCTCCTGTAGAAACAACCTTGTTGAGGTCAGTGCCAGCTGGGAAAGAATTGAGAATGATCTTTGGGTCAAAGCAAGAAAGACAATGGTCAATGATCTTCAAAATTGGAACCTGTAAAGCCACCTTTTCAGAGAAGTATAATGAAGGAGAATGGAAGAATACATTGGATAAGAGGAACTCCAAATATGGAGTGATACCAGGTTTTCTGTGTGGGTGGCCCAATCTCTGTGGATAAGGCAGCGTATACTTTCCAAACTTTGTCACTGGTGTTAGCAGGCCCTCGACAAGGTCCACAAATCCTAAGATGTCTGGGAATGCAACAAGTCTGTTTTGGAAACACTCCTCGATTGATGCATCCTGAACGAATAGCCATTGGTCCAGTCTCTCCCAGATCGTGAATCTTCTCTCGTCATCAGAGATGAGTGAGCGAAGCACATGTAGAACAGATCCAACTAGTGGAGTATCCAGTTTCAGCAGGTTGAACAATGTGTCAAGTAATGATGAGTCGAACAACTCTTTTGTGGCTTCGTTGTTTTGGGCAACCTTGTAGATGAGAGTCAAGTATGAAGAAATTGATAGAATAGTTTCTTCGCCCAGTCCCTTATCATCTCCACTAGTCTCATATTTGAAGATAGCTTCAATGTATGCGTTCAAAATGTTGATAACCATTGACCATGTGATCTTGTCAGAATTAGCAATGAAGTGATAGACGTGATTGGCATTCTCTTCACCTTTGGTCAATGCCGACAGCATGACAAGGAATGTGGATCTCATTAGCAGGTCTTCACCCTTAGATGCCCATTCAATGAATCCGAATGCGTTAGATTCTCTGTCTTCCCAGAAGATGGAGATTAGATCCTCGCGATCTGAGTACAAATAGAAGACTGCAAGGTAAAATCTTTCCAGATCAGCCTTCTTTGAAATGTCATCAAGGAATGTGTCTTCTCCAGAAAGCAATGAGTCCTCTTCTGAGTCTTTGATTTTGATCAACAAGAAAGCTGCGTCAAAGATAAAGCATTGGACAAAGTTATGCACTGTTTGTGTAAAGAGCTCAGACAAGTTGTCAGAGAGTTTGTGTGCTTTTGTAACAATGTACACTGGCGCAGCATGCGGATCTTGTGAATGTGCTTTCTTTGTTTCCTCCTCATTGATATCCAAGATTCTCTTCGGTACAAGTCTCGGTAGGTGTTGTTCCAAGAGTGATCTGAGGTCATAGAAGAGGTCAAAGTCATTGTTGGATGTTTCGGCACATAAGATCAGAAGTTGTTCAAGGGCACCGAGTTGGACAGCCGTAGTCATTGGTGTCTCAATAGCAATATCAAAATCAAACGCTTCGACTCTCTCGGTAGATGCCTTACACCAATTGACGAAATATGTAAGGAACACAAGTATGACAATCAGTTTGGCTGGTTTCTGGTAAATATCAGCATCTTTCAATGCTTTGAGAATGTCACTGTGTAAAAGTTTGACATCGCTGTCCTTCATGCTGTTGAGTTGTGATGAAAAAAGGAATAATCCGGGGATCATGTGCGAAATGAAGAAGTCATCAACATCAAATGAAGAAGTGAAGTCCAAGAATCTTAGGAAGGCCTCCTTATTGAGTAAATCTTGTGACACAAGACCATAAAAGATCTCGCCAAGAACTTCGTGCTGCTTATTAAGAGAGTCCCTTCTGAATGTGAGTTTCAACTGGAAGTCAGAAGAGTGGTATGTTCCAACCAGTCTTGCTCTGGCAACTTGTTGATGTATGCTTTTCAACTCTTCATCGACAAATTTGAATGCTTCCATAAGATCGTCAACAAACTTCTCGGACCAAAGTTGTTGAGTAACAGATTGGTCACCACAATTAAATCCATAACTGACAATGCTCAAGATATGTTGCTTACGGAGATAGTAGATGGCTTTGGCGTTGTCGAGCAATGCACTTCCTGAGCCCTCTGCATTGAAGAGAATCTCTGCGGCAACAAGTTCATCAATATTCAGATCATCACTCAGAGTGGCAGCATTGATCTTGAAAGCATCATTTAATTCGTACTCCAAGCCGTCGCTAAACTTCACAGTTCCTTTCTCAAGTGCAGACCTGCTTGTCGTTGACTTAGGCGGTGTTCGTGTCAGGTAGATGAGGTCATCTTTGAGCTCCTTCAACAGCACTAAATCACAGCCGCCCTGCTGGATTGAAGTATATAGCTGCTCAAATGGAGCAAGCGACCAATGATAGGCCATGTTGTGTCTGTGCTCTTTAAAATAGGGAAGGTGAAGAGCCCTTCAACCCGTTTGTTTACAATTTTTGGCTTCACTGGATCGCAGAAAAAAAAACCGGTGGCTGACATAATCGCTTATGTGATGATTTGGGTTACATAAGCGCTTAGTCATTGTGCTCGAAATTTTTTCGTTCAAGATGTTCATGGAGAAGCTTGAACCTCCCATCGCCCTTCAGTATATATCGATAATCACACAGAATGGCTTACATCGGTATTTCCTTCGGTAACACTACCTCTTCTATTGCTGCTCCTTCCAAGGACAGCACCATCGAGGTCATTGCCAACCCAGATGGTGAGCGTGCCATCCCATCTGCTCTTGCCTACATTGGTGAGGACCAATACCATGGTGGTCAGGCTCTTGCTCACTTGATCAGAAACCCAGCCAACACAATAATCAACTTCAGAGACTTCCTTGGTCAGTCATTCGACAAAATTGACCCAACTTTGACCGAGAGATCTGCCAAGGCTAAGGACCAGGCCGGTTCTGTTGGTTTCGAGGTCGCTGCCTCTGAGGAATCCACACTTACTTTTACTGCTAAGCAGGCTACTGTTAAGCACTTGGAGCAGTTGAAGGCTGCTGCTGTTGACTATCTCGGTAAGGACATTGAGGGTTCTGTCATCGCTGTCCCAACTGATTTCACAGAGAAGCAGAAGGAGGAGCTTCTTGCTGCTGCCAACGAGGCCGACTTGAAGGTACTCCAGCTGATCAACGAGCCATCTGCTGCTTTGCTCTCTCACCTTTCTCAGGATGAGAAGCTCACTGAAGACAAGACCTACGTTGTTGCTGACTTTGGTGGTGTCAGATCTGACACCGCTGTCATCTCCGTCCGTGGAGGTATCTTCACCATCTTGGCCACTGCTCACGACTTCGAGCTCGGTGGTGACAAGCTCGACGCTGCCTTGGGCGAGTACATTGCTAAGGAGTTCGAGAAGAAGTACAAAGTTGACCCAAGAAAGACTGCTCGTTCCCTTGCTAAGCTTAAAGATGCTGCCATCCTTGCCAGAAAGACTCTCTCTAACGTCTCCTCCGCCACAATCTCTATTGAGTCCCTTGCTGACGGTATTGACTTCCACTCCACTATTAACAGACTCCGTTTCGAGCTTACCGCTAGAAATGTTCTTAACCAGATGTCCGACTTTGTCACTGCTGTCGTGAAGAAGGCTAACTTGGACGTTTTGGACATTGACGAGGTTGTTCTCGTTGGTGGTGTCTCCAACACACCAAAGCTCGCCTCTAACATCCAGGCTTTGTTCCCAGAAACTACCACTGTTGTTGCTCCATCTACTGATGCCAAGGCTTCTTACCCAGAGGAGTGGGTTTCCCGTGGTGCTGCCATTCAGGCTGCTCTCTTGGAGAACTTCGATGAGGAGGAGATTAAGGAGTCTCTCACACCAGTTGTTCTCAACACCCAGCATATCGCCAAGGCCATCGGTCTTGTTGGTGCTAACGGTGAGTTCATCTCTGTCTTGAAGGCCGAGTCCACTTACCCAATCAGAAAAACTATTACACTTGACTGTCCAAAGGGTGACGTTCTTTTGACCGTTGTCGAGGGTGAGGCTACCGTCAAGGAGACCACACTCGAGCCACCAGCAAGAGATGAGGACGATGAGGATGATGACTACTCTGATGAGGAGCCAGAGGTTATCAAGGAGAAGCTTTACATCCCAGGTACAAAGCTTGCTGAGATTGCCGTCAGAGATGTCACCACCGACAAGCTCGATGTCATCTTCAACATCACAAAGGAAGGTGTTGTTTCTGTTTCTGCTAGAGAGCCAAGACAGGGTTCAGTTGCTTTCAAGGCTGAGATTTCTCACAACTAATTTTTTATCTTGGGTGTATAACAAATTGCTGCAACTCCCGGTTCATAGACGTTGCATTTTCGGTGTAATTAAAACTTGTAGTGTGTGATTTATTAGGATATGGTATCTTTCCACTTGTACAGTTCTATAAGGTCTAATTGGTCCCATTGTTCAAACTCTGCTTCTATCAAGTGACAGCCTCAACTTCACAAAGTTGGTCACGGTTTTGTTCACATCTGCACGCAAACCGTTTCTCTCGGCTAAGGAGACAACGTACCCGTTGATATAGTCAATTTCAGTATCCCTCAAATTCAGCACATCTTGTCTCATGGAAGAAGAATTGTGCACATTCACAACCATACCAATATTGACCACATTGTCATACAAAGCTTTCTTGTCCAAAAACTTTTCCGCTTTCTCATTGTTCTTCAATGCTGGAATACATGCGTTAAAGACATCCATTGCCTCACTGATGATATCCATGAACAAAACATCCACACTATCACGACCATTGAGTTCACCGTTAATGCAGTTAACAATGGAAGTCACCGGGTTGATGCAAGCGTTAACCATAAACTTCTTGAGCTGGATGAGAAGCAAATCTGGGTATGACATGTACATTGGAACCAATCTATCAGCTTCCATTATCTGTCTAATGAAAGTAGGAGGCACAGAAATATAATCTTCGGCAACACTGAGGTCCCTTGGAAGCTTAGCGATGTTCATGTCGGCCAACCCAGCGTGGGCAACGACGTAATCCTGTTCATCTGGGATAATGAAGGCACCATGACCAGTGACACCCTGGAACATATTTGGTCTGGACTCTACCTGTGGCCAAATATCTCTGTAAAGTTCATCGACCACACCCAGTCCGTTTTGGATGAGGAGGATATTTGTCTGTGGAGAGATGAGATGGACGAAAGGTTTGAGAGCTTGTTGAGTCTGGTAGGTCTTTGTGGTGACAATAAGGTTCTCAATCGGGCTCTTCATGGTCTCCGGACAAGCAGCATCAACACTAATTGAAGATTGTGCTTCTTCTGGTTTGAAGAGCCTCTTGAGAGTAATATTAGAGTTCTTCTTCTGCGTGAACTCATCGAGACGTTGTTGGTTACGCCAGAGAAGTGTGACAGCTGGGGGCGATCTGATACTGGACAGCTCAAATCCCACAAGACTTCCAATAGCACCAGCTCCCAGAATGTGTACTGAACCTGTTCTACTCATCGTTACCTTCTTGCAAACACATATATAAAAAGAGGGTGCCCACTGCCATCTCTTGATGCTCTTCTCTCCAGCCGCAGCTGTGCCTTTACAATATCACGTGACCGCGAATTTGAGAGATAGATCACCAACAGCAAATCGAACATCATCCACTCACATAACCCGTTAGAAAGTAGCATATCGGCCTTTGGAGGTCTTAATTGTTCCAGATTGTCCACTCATGTCGTTGGTATCTGGTGCTGCTGTTTACAAAAAGAAGATTGGTCTTTTGACCATCTATGAGGACCGCACACCGTCAATTCTTCAGTGGCGAGCGGCAGATGAAGGTACAATGCTGGAGATTATCCTTAACACCATTGTACATCTGCAGGCTACTCCTGCTACTTCTGAGAAGATGGTGTTTAAGATAATGACCAAGCAAAGTGAGGCTGATGAGGTGGTCAGTTACATCTTCCAGTTCAACAACAGACTGATCATGGATAACGTCAAAGAGTGTCTCCAACAAATCGTTGCCCGTCATAAAACAGCCATACAAACAGCACAGCAAGAAACTGCAAAGGCAAATGAAAAGCCACTCATCAATACTACATTCCTTGATGAAGCTCTTGATACAAAGAAACTTCTTCAGAACCACGAGTTGCAACAGAAACTTCTCATGGAAGACAAGCCACTCATGGCCACATTTAGAGAAGCAGTGATTAACCAAAAACTTGATAATGATGAGTTCTGGAGAACACGAGTTCACTTACTACGAGCATTTGCCTTGTCTAACTCCCAAAAGAAAGGTCCGTTCAACGTTTTAAGTACAATTAAGCCAACTGCAACTGCGGATAACCAAGTCAATGTTAGTGTTACTCGTGAGAAGATTCACGTCATCTTCGAACAGTATCCTGTTGTGAGAAAAGCATATGATGATAATGTTCCAAGACTTAGCGAGGGTGAATTCTGGTCTAGATTTTTCAGTTCGAAACTATTCAGAAAGCTCAGAGGTGAGAAGGTTGCTACCAATTTGAGGGGTGATGTGATCTTGGATAAGTACATCAACATGGATATTGACTATGAGAAGCATGAGGATGAAACCTTGGATCACAAGGTTAATAAGACCATTGACGTGAATGGAAATCTACAAGATGACTCTACTAAGAAAGGAAACGCACCTGACATGACAATGAAACCAGATGCTATTCCAGAGACAGTTGCAGTTCTCAAGAGTATGAACCGACTATCGCATAAGATGATGAAAAGTTTGGAAATGGAATACTCCAGACAGTCTTCGGCAGACTTGAAGAAGACTCGTGAAGAAAAGGAATTGGAGCGTGTCAGGGAAGAACTCATATTTACAGATCTTGAGCAGCCACACAATACGGAGTATGCTGAGATCCATCTTAACAGTGACAAGGAAGCTGCTAAAAAGACAGACCTCCCTACAAAAGAAGAATATATTGCATATACAGGGGATATCAGATCCCAATTCAAGCATCACATTGACCTATCAGAAATCTACTCTGAAGTCAAGAAACCAAAGATTGACGAAGCATCACAGGCTATTTTGAATGCTGTGCGTATGAACTCCAAGCAATCTAAACAAAGCTGGCAAGTTTACAGATCATTTGAAGAACAGCAATCACACCAAGTTACAGATGAAGTTGATCCAACATTTGACTCTGCTTTATTGGAGTCATTAAGAATCACGCATGCTACATCCGTTGAGTTCCTTAGACACTTTTGGCTGAACTTCAACTCTGGTGATCCTTCTCAGGCTGCTACAGTAAACACGCTATACAAAAGTTTAGTGAAATCAAAGGAACGTGTTGAAAAGGCTGTTGATGAAGCCAAAGATGAGAAGTCAAAGGCTCTGGCAAAGTCCTACTTGGAACCTTTGAGAAAGTCCATTATGATGGCTGTTCTGAGGTATCAAGAGGAGGTGAAACGTCTTTGATGAATCTATGTGTAACAATTTAATGACCAACTTGTTTTGTATTAATGTGGCATATATATGCATTTGGTGTTATCTAGGTGAACCCCTGCAACGGCTGTGGTTTTGGGAATTCGATTTGTACGTTGCATGCAAATACCCTTAAATAAGCACAGTGATCCATGCGATATCAAAGGAACGATGTTGTTATGGTAGTTGATGTTCATCAACTGATACCATTCTGTGTCTTGAAGGACTCCCAGGCCGTGTTCAAAGTGACGAACACACTTTGAGCAATCATTTTCTGCTCACTCGAAGCATCATTTGGAACCTTGTCTGGGTGAGTCTTAGCCACAGCCTTCATGTAACTGATCTTGACCTTCTTTGGGATCACCAATTCACCCATAGAGACCTTCTTCCATTGTGCTTCTGGCCAAAGGACGGTGTCAAGAGATGAGAGAAGAGCACGGAGGTTATCCTCCTTGCCATTTTTCCATGCGTTAATTTTTGCCTCCACAACATCCAAGAGTTGGTATTTCTCTTTCTCGAATTGCTCCTCCTTCTTATGTTCATTCTTGATTCTCTCAACAGCTTCATAGTTGCTCTTTGTTGTGGCTTGAGTTGGAGCTGGTCTTGGGGTAGAAGCAGGTTTTGGTGTAGGCGTCGCCTTTGGCTTTGGATTCAAGATCTCCTGCAATCTGCGCTTGGCATCTAATGCCTGCTTGGATGCACCACCATTCTCAATAACAATCTGCCATGTATCTAAAGAATCTTTGAACTTTTCAAGGTGCTCGTATGCCTCTGCCT
This sequence comes from Petasospora easanensis, assembly GCA_030580135.1. Lineage (NCBI taxonomy): Eukaryota > Fungi > Ascomycota > Saccharomycetes > Phaffomycetales > Wickerhamomycetaceae > Petasospora > Petasospora easanensis. Next base: position 286,930 of record JAKTSI010000004.1, on the reverse strand, counting down.
TTTTCGACATGATCTTGATCCAGAAGTCCTTCATGTTCTTACCGTCAATCTCTTCGCCCGATCCTTTTGATTCACCGATTAGTGAGACCGCACGAGTTGACATCTCAACAGCCTTTCTGTTTTCACCAAGTTTCAAGTAACAAGTAATGACGTTGGACATTGAGAGAATCTGGTATGTGTGGCCCTCTGGAAGTGCGCTAAGTGCTGTCTCGTAATGCTGGAGAGCTGTAGTGAAATCACCATTCTTAAAGCAGACACCACCCTGTTCTTTGGAATCTTTATAAAATTCGAGCTGTGTGGAAGATATAGCAACTGTTGGGCGAGAAGGCTTTGGAGTTGGAGTGTGTGATGGTGGTGTTGGTCTAGCGGACCTTCTGTTCGATGATGAGATCATGGTGTCGTTTGAATAAGCAGGCTTAGATGGTGCAGGAGAAGAGAAGAGATCCACTTCTGGTTCTGCCACCGGTGCAGGCGCAAACAGGTCAACTTCTGGTTCTGGCTGTTGAACATGTTTCCGTGGCTCTGGAATAGGATGATTTGGACGAGGTGCTGAAGGATCAACCTTAGAAACCGACTTCTTTCTCGGACGTGGAGGGATAGGCTTTTCTGGCTCAAGGTGTAGTTTGTTCAATTCCTCTGATGTGATCTCTTCCGGGTCTTCGTCGTATCTTGGCCCACGTCTTCTGTACTTCTCCGCATCCCTCATCCAAGCTGGACGGCCATCGGTTGGTGGTGGAGCCATGAACTGCTTCTGAGCATTCATGACCTTCTTGGTGACACCGGACATGAGCTTACCAAATCCTTGGATATAGTCATCGGTGCTGCTTGACTTCGATTGATGTGAGGTTTTGGTTCCTTGTGCAGGAAGTCCAGCTTTGGCTCTTGACTTGTTGTGGGCCTCGGTCATGATGAAGTTAATGGCCTCTTGAACATCCAATCCGCTGTGTGTATGCTTGAGAGCACGAACCGCTTGCTCGGCTGAGAATCCCATGTCCACTATGTTTGCAACAGCCTCATCATATGCATCGTCGTTGACAGGGGCCTTTGCTGGCGCTCTTGAAGGAGCTCTTGAAGGTAACTGGGACTGCGGACGGGATTGAGTTCTGGACTGTGGTACAGAATTCGTTGGAGTTGCCGTATCGGATCTTGGAGTTGGTGCTGGAGACTGTGTTGGTGGGGCATCAAAGACTGCAAAGAGGTCATCAATAGTTTGGCCAGGTTGTTGTTGTGAAGCCAATGAATCCGGCTGTGTGGTGGTGGAACTTCTGAGAGGTGTGGCAGTTTTTGAAGTACCAAAATCAAAACTATCAAGAAGATCAAGATTTGATGAACTTGATTGATGAGAAGCTGAAGGAGGAGTGGGGGTAGCTGAATAGCCAAAGCCCTCGAATAAATGTTCTGGTTGTGGTTGTTGGATGACAGGTGCTTGTTGAACGGAATTTTGCTGTTGTTTCGAAGAGTTGAGAATGTCAAATCCCTCGAACAAATCTCCAGATAGCACGGAAGCTGTAGGAGTCTTCGCTGATGGCTTATCGAGAAGATCAAAGTTTGCCCATTGTGATGTAGTGGTGGCATTTCCACCAAGCGAGGATGGTGTAGTCTGTTGCCTCTCACTCATTGAGAGCTTCGAGTCATCCTTCTTCTTGGTATAACCAGAGAGCAAATCTGCAAACTGATCCTTTGACATGGTTTAATTCACCAAAAACAACCGTCTGTGTGCTTTCGAAGAACAGTTCTAATCCTTGTTTCGTGGCAATTCGGTTGTGCTCATGGCCTCGTAGAAGAAGCCGGCGCGAATCTGATCTCAGTGGGCGTGGCCCTTACCAAAATTTTAGATGTGTCTATCACTTCCTCGGCTATGTAAGCACACAGAACGGAGGCACTTGCTCTACTTTAGTATCCAAGAAGTCTTATTATTCTATTTATAATCTAGGTTTGCTGTGGTTTTTATAAGCTAAACAGGAGCTTCTCTTGAGCTATATACCATCTGGCCCATGAAGCAATCGGACTAGCTGTTTCAAGGACCGTCGACTTTAACCGCCTGCAGTACACAAATTCAAGAAGAAGAAACGCATCCCTTCTCACTCAGTATTGAAGAGAAGTCCTATGATTCAATCTATTTGTAATTAGTCCCAGAAATCAACAGTCAATCTGAAGATTCATGGACTACATCCCCAGGCCTATGCAAAATGGTGTGGTGTCTGGATGTTGGCCCGCGAAAGTTGAAAAAAGTTCCACTCGACGAACATCAACTCAACTTAACCATGAAGCTCCTTTTAGAACCGTGCTATCACCCTCGTTAGGACACACACAGATACAATGTTCCAGAGTACACGAACAATACAACGTACGGCACAACTTCCAACACTGCGTCGTTACGCATCTCACAACGTTGTTGACGGTGCGCTTTCGAAGCGTCCACTCAAGAAGATCCATCTCGGAAAGGCTCGTCCAGCCATTTACTACAAGTTCAACTGTGCTACAGAATTCAGTGATGGTGCTGTTGTTGTAAGAAGATCACAGTTCCCAAAGAACGAGCTCAGATTGATCCAGGATATGCGTAATTCGCCATTGTGGAACCCACACAGATCTGATTTGGAGGTTGTGGATGCCAATGCTGGTGGTCGTATGGAGAAGTTCAAACAGAAATTCGCTCAGTTCAGTGTTAAGGAGGAAGAGAAGAAGTCTGACGATGGTAAGAAGCAGAAGGAAGTCAAGAAGGAGGCCAAGGAGGAGAAGGCTGAGGAAGAGGAGTCCATGATGCTCGATGACTACCTCGACCTTCTCGGTATGGGCGCCCAGGAGGTGCAAAAGGGTGGTAAGCTCGCTACAAAACAGAAGGGCAAGAAGAAATAAGAAGACTGATCGATGATATGCATGTACATACAACTCAAAAATTAACGACTCTATGTGGATTTAAACATTTGTAGAGTGGGCAGAGATGTTAGTGTGGCTCGTAGCATTTTTCGCGAAAGCGCGAACACGTTCTATGCCAGCTTTTTTGGTGGCGGAGAAGTCTCTCCAAATCCGTACTTGCTTGAAGAGTAATAACAGATCACAACGAAAAGAACCAATGGGTAGTGTCTTTTTACCTCATCTACGAACAGGATGGTATGTGACTTTTATTTCTTTTGTTTCATTTAAAGAAAGTATACTAACACACTTCAGGCATGTTGACCAAGCCATCATCAGTGGTAAGCATTGATTGTCTTCTTCACTCAAATGTACAAGTACTAACAAAAGAACAGAAGATGAAAGACTTGTGGTAATACGATTTGGACACGATGGTGTAAGTGCAGCTTTAATTTTCTAAGGCAACATTGTTACTAACGCTGATAAACAGGATAGATCGTGCATGTTGATGGATGAGGTCCTCTATGACATTGCGGAGAAGGTTGCCAATTTCGCTGCAGTCTACGTGTGTGACACACGAGATGTTCCAGACTTCAATGAAATGTATGAACTTTATGATCCAATGACTGTCATGTTCTTTTACAGGAACAAGCACATGATGTGTGATTTTGGTACTGGTGATAATAATAAGATGAACTTTGTCATTGAAGATCGACAGGAGATGATTGACATCATTGAGACCATCTACAGGGGTGCAAGAAAGGGAAGAGGTTTGGTTGTGAGTCCAGTACAATACACAAGACGAGCTGTATGATATATTAAGTTTTAATGAATGAGTTTATGACCGAGATCTATAACGGCTATCTCGTATGCATAGGAGGTCCCCCTGGTCGTTTTCAGACTAGCGTTTGGTGAAAATGTTCTTTGGGACTTGAGATTAGCTTTCGAGCTGTAGTAATAACTACAGAACTGACTATTTTATCCCAGAAATGAGATCACCATTAGCTTCGCTTGCCTTATGAGTATGCGTCTCTGGTACGAGACACATTTTCGCGACAACAGTGCTACTTAACCTTTCCTTATCCGATTGCAGAAAAATTTCCGTGCAAGAAAAGAATTTTGAGCAGAGTGTGCTCGCACTCATCACCAGTACTAAAGAACTATCAAAAACCAAAATAAACCATGCATTTGATGTACACTTTGGGCCCAGACGGCAAGAGAATCTACACCCTCGAGAAGACCACCGAGTCTGGTGAGATTACCAAGTCTGCTCACCCAGCCAGATTCTCCCCAGATGACAAGTACTCCCGTCACAGAGTTACCTTGAAGAAGAGATTCGGTTTGTTGCCAACCCAGCAGGAGGCTATCAAGTACTAAGTCTTCTTCTGATTGATAATGGAAGACTGAAGGAGTGAGAAGAGGTGAGAAGATTGGTCATGAGCATATGAAACTGATGTCGCTTTTTTTTTCTGGTCCGGTGGGCTCTCATGAAGATGAAGTGTTTCGTTGGAACAGAACGACATCAAGACTCTACAAAATGAGGAGTAACAATCCTCTGCATCCTATTTTGATTTAATGTTTGTATAATAAATTTGGGTTTCCGGTTATTCACACAATCTAGTAAGCTTCGTAATTTGATGACATAATGGTTTGCCAAATGGGTATACTGATGAACGGGAAAGCGGGTCGTAAAGGTCATTAATGGTGTTGTCATAGGTCAGGTGATATTCTTTTCACATAGGTGGTTTCTTGTTACCGGTAGCTTCAAGGTTGAAATCTGCGTTTGCCTGATAATTATCCCACATCTGTGCCACCAGCTCCACTTCGAGATTATCGCTATTGGCATCCTGCTCATATTCGTTAGTGGCCAGATTGTATCATATTCTGCAGTGTTTACTCACTCTTAATGACTCGTTTAGGATCACAATACTCTCATTGAGACGCTCCTGGTGTTGGTTTTGTTAGTATTGAACGCGTAAGGAGGGACCAGGCTGCTCATCTTCACTGGGAATTCAACTTACGACATTGTGAATTATACGTGCCAGTAAGGCGTTCTGTACCTGTTCGTGTGGATTCTCCATGGTTCTCGATGTTAATATCAGCCGTTAATAGAGTCTATGCTATTGTAACAAGATAGTATGGAAGTAAGGGCAGCTTGTTTACTTTTTGAGGGCTTTCGCGATTTGAGAGAGCAAGCGCCGAATCTGCAGGATCTAGACCTTAGTCTCACCTTACACTTTAGCTTGCTGCTTGAATATCCAGGCATTCCACCACCGCTAACAGTTCGAATTTCAACAAAAAACGCAATGTGCTCTCATTGGAGATTCTGAGATCTTCACAACCCCTGATGTCTCACCTGAGGACCCTGGTTGGCCCAGACTCAAAGCGCACATCTCCGAGTTTATCGCAGAGATCGCGAAGTGCACAGTACTGAGTACTGGTCAGGCGCATAACCGCAGACTTCTCTCTCTCCCAGTACGGCAAATTGAATTGCTGTTTTTCTTCTTCTTCACTCTTACCACGCATTGAAGGCATTGGATCTATCAACAGGAAAGATAATGCAGAGACCGTCCCAGGAGGAGGACACAGAACCGCCAGGGCGTGAACTCTGCCGTACGCCCCAGCAACCTCTAGAGGCCCCCGAAGTGTTCTTTAGTGACGTCTTGCTCTCGCCGGTGACGCACTTCTCCGATCACTCAACCACATCAGAGTCGTCCTTCTACGATTATCTCCTACTCAACACCGGATCCAAATCATCAAATATCAAACGTGAACTCTTTGAAACATTCAACCGTGATGGCAGAGGCGTTTCCCTCAAGGCGGACCAAGTTAAAGATGCTGTGCCCGGTTATGCGCTTCTCTCCAACATCTCAAGCGACCTCTATCGCGGCTTCCACAAGGAGACCAAGAGAACAGTTCTCGTCAAGTATGTCTCATATGTCTCTGCAGGATCAATGACCCGTTGCTTTAACGAGTGGTATACTCTCTCTGGAAAGAATGCGGCCGCCGCAAATGCGCTGGACCCTACGGTTCCAAGGACTCTGCCCCAGGGCATCGAAGGTGTCCTGTACCCCATTGACTTCCTTGCACTCAGTGACAACGGCGGTTACGCTCTTGTGTATCCTGATGTGCTAAATATGAAGAGTTTCAAAGAGGTTTTTGTTCTTGGAAGAGTCAAAGATGAACAGCGACTTCTGCAGGCTGTTATCATGTTCGTTGAAACACTCAAAATCATCCATTCCTACAGAATCACACACAATGGACTCACATCTTCCAACATTCTCATCAATGATAATAATGAGGTATACATCACTGGTTGGGACTTTTGTTTCCCGTTCTTCACGGAGGATTGTACACGGGGATACAGAACTCTGAATAAGAGGTACCTCATTGATTGGCTTCCATATATGGCACCGGAGATATCTGGAGAAACAAACACATTAGCAGATCATAGATCTGATTTCTACTCCGTTGGTGTCATCATGTATCAACTTTTTACCTCTGAATTGCCATTCATCGCTACAGATGCCAGAGAGCTCATCAACAAGCACATCAAAGAACAGCCACGTCCTTTGTCAGAATATGGAGTTCCACTCCCGATTACTCAGATCATTACAAAGCTTCTCTCCAAAACTGCTTATGATCGTTATCCCTCTTGTGATTTCTTGCTTGACGATTTGAAGTATGCTATGACAGGAAATGTCACAGCTATGGAAGATGCTAAGTACCGCCAACTTCATACGTTACACATGCCACGAAACATGTATGGTCGTTTCGAGGAACTCAAATATCTTGAGTCCTTATATGAAGAGACAACTAGTGGTGTTCATTTGTTACTCGTAAAGGGTGCAGCAGGTGTGGGTAAGACACGTCTGGTTGGTGAGCTTCAATCACGAATTGTCTCGCACAACAGATTCTTTGCACAATGGAAGTGCAACTCAAAGACTACAGGGTTTGCTTCTTTTATCTCCATCTTAAACAATATTCTACATCAAATCATGGCAAGTTCAGAGTCAGACATTATTGCTGCTCGTGAGTCCATCATCAAAGTGGTTGGAACATCTGACCTGACACCACTTTTTGTTCACTTGCCCGAACTTAGAGATATCCTGGGCCCAAACTATCCAAAGATCATTCAATACGACAAACTCACTGGCAGCGACTACATGGTACGTCCGGAGTTCAATTTCAGAAGGCTTCTCAGGTCTCTCTTCATTGCATTAGGACAGTCTTTCCCTCTTACTCTTTTCTTTGATGATTTTCAGTGGTTTTCACTCTCTGATATTGAGCTATTGAATGAGATTCGCAATGAAATCATTGAGGAACAACTGCAGTCTCATATCATTGTTCTTGCCACTTTTGATATCACTACTGATGAGAACCTCACGTCGCTGAAACGGAGATTGAACTGTGACTTTCTGGAGATGTCTGTGGGGCCCTCCAGAACCGAGAGATTCATCAAGTTTGTGGTAGCTATCTTCAACCCACCAATCAGTACGCTATCAGTCCAGAAGCAATATCCAAGATTCTTTGATACAGGAAATGAGACTATCAGAAAGTTTGTGGAGAGTATGGATGCTAGGACGACTTCCAATATTCTCATGTCAGAATTGATTTTCCAACAGACAGCTATTGATGGGCTGGTGAAGTTTGAGAACTGTACCTGGAAGATAAAAGATCGTGAAATTTCAGCACTACCAAAAACCCCCGAAGGAATCTACAAACTGAGAATATCAGAATGTTTTGATGAGGATGAGAGAGAGTTGCTGAAGTTCGCTGTTTGTGTCTATGAGAACACATCTTTCTCCCTGGCTGACCTTGTCATCGCCTCTGAAAGACCTCGTGAAGAGGTTGCAAGATTTCTTTGGAAAGCATCTGAAAACTGGCTGTTACGTCCCGTTAACATTTTCTACAAGTTTCCATTTCATTTGGCAAGTGATGAACTTCCATTCCATGTTGAGGAGAACGATCTCAAGGGTATGTCCTCGGTCTGCCAGTTTTCCCTGAACCACGACACATTGTACACTTATGTTGTTAATGAACTCATGACAAAGGAAGAGCTTGCAACCATGCATAAGATGATTGGTTTAAGGTTCTATAGTAACCGTCACAATGTCGAGTCAGATGCAGTCTCTTGTATGGAAATTGCCAACCACTTCACCAAATCCTACACCGCAGTCTCAACTTCCGAGGAATGCCAAACTTTCTTGGAGGTTCTTTCTATGGCACAGCTTTTCTGCTACAAGATTTATGACTTTGTGCCTGCTCTCAAATTCCTTCGCATCTCAAGACATCTGGTACAAATGCACAAGTCAATTTCTGCTACCAAGTTCACTCTGTTTGAGATTGACTACGAGATTATCAAGTGTACTCTTAGAACTTGTGATTTTGAGCAAACTCTTGAATCAATTACATCTCATGATGAGGTTTTTCGTGAGGATCCAAGGATCGTTCTTGTTCATATTCAGGTATTGTCCGCACTTAACAGATTTGAGGAGTGTTTCGATATCGCAACAAGATGTCTAAACAAGCATGGAATACCATTCTCCGATGATCCAAATACTCGTTCTCAACAGATCTCTAACCTTTCTATTAAGATTCCTGAATCAATTGAGGAAATCCGCAAAACAATCAAGCGCAAGGGAAGACCAAAGGTCGTACAAGCTACACTACAAGAGATAATGGCCGAGGTGGTCTTCCTTCTGATGTACCAAGGAAACGTTCTGGTTTCTGATCTGCTTGCACATTACCTTGTTGTTGACTCTTTAACGCATGGTTCTTCTGGATTTTCTGCTATTGCTTACATTGCGTTGGCTGTGGTGAACCTTACAACTTCCATGAAGAGATCCAAAGAGCTCTCTCAGTTTGCTCTCTATCTCTTGAAAACTACTAAGACAGTGACTTTGGACTTTTGCAACAAAGTATTTTACGTCTATGTTTTCTCCATTGGTGTCTACTTGGAACCGATTAAGGATTTGCTGAAATTCTATGAGTTTTATTCCAACACTTCTTCTCTCATGTCTTCATCCTGGTCAATCAATTTCATCATGAGAACTGCAGTGAAGCCAATCCTCCAGATTCTCAACGGTTCTAATGTCCAAGGTATCTATTCCACTCTCGTTCAGTCCACAAGAAAGGTTGATTTGCAAGATCCGACTAACAGAGCGTGGTACAATGCCATGGTCACTCTGCTCAGATGGCAACTTCAAATGCCTTATGATGCTTCTTTTGATAACTTGAAAGACTCTGAGTTCTCACTGCAAGATGCAAGCATGTTCTTCAAATACTTTTACTTCACTTGTCGTCAATATGGAGATCGTACTGTCTATGACCCAGCATTTGAAAACAGCAGTTTTGGTGATGAAGTGTTGCGCATCTACGCTATGATACCATACAACATTCACACTGTTGCACAACTTGCCCCAAAAGCAGCAGATATTGTTGATGACCCGCATTCCTCTTTGGAAAAGAAAAAAGAGCTGTTGAACAATCAAATGGTTTTCTTGAAAGAATGCAAGACAAATTCGCCAAAGTTGTTCGAGTCAAAGTACTTCTTTAGTACTACTGAGATGATGAGACTTGAAGGGTGTACCGACTTAGAGATTCTTGATGGTTACCAGACTGCCATTGATGCTGCTGAACTCCACGAGATGCATTATGATACTGGGTACTTTCATGAACGCTGTGCAAAATGGTTGTACCTTACCGTTGGATCCAAGAAGAGAGCTAAGAAGCACTTTCAAGAAGCAGCTCGTATCTATCAACAGTTTGGAAATAAGAATGGAATCAGGCTTTTGAGACAGAGTTTTCCTGAAGCATTTGACAGTTTCCAGTTTGAAGTTGTTGCGCCTGTCTCCAGAAAGTCAAGTGACATGTCTACTTCGTTGTCTCCAATCAACTACTTTATCACCTCAGTCTTGAGCAAGGAGTCTAATTCTGAAGACCTCAGTGAGTATGGGGATCCAGATGCAGAAAACTCAGACTTCTATACAGCATTAAGGGCAACTCTATCTGTGTCAGAATCCATTAATACAGACTCTATCATAGAGAACCTGGTTAAGGAAAGTGTGTCTATTGTTAGTGCAGAGTATGCTGTTGTTTCGTTGAAAGATGAAGATGGTTTGGTCCGTCATTGTGCTGTGGGTGGTCCTTGTATCTTCAATTTGTTGGAGCCAGAAGACACTGAGAAGCTTGTTCTTCCAAGATCCCTGATCAGAGAATGTATTGAGACTGACTCTGTTGTCGATAATACTGGTGGTTTGGACCCCCACTTGAGAAACCTAATCAACTCTGATCCATACTTCAGAAACACGGTTCCAAAGTCTTTCCTCTGTATTCCAATCAAGAGTGAATCTGAAACACTTGGGTCTCTCTACCTTGAGAATAATGATGCTCCGAAGTTGTTTACTATGAGAAAGCTCAAGTTCATTCAGTTACTCTGTACACAAGCTGCATTTGCCCTTGGTAATGCACGTCTCTACCACAGAACCATGCTTGCCAAGAAAGCTGCTGAGGAGGCTACTGCTGAGAAAGCCACTTTCCTTGCCAACATGTCTCATGAGATCAGAACTCCGTTCAACTCTTTGTTTGCTTGTGCTGGATTTCTTCTGGACACAAAACTGGATCCACTTCAACAGGAGTATGTCGAGACTGTCAAATCGTCTGCACAGGTGACACTTGATATCATTGACGCAATTTTAACATTCTCCAAGATTGAGCATGGATCATTGCACATTAACTCTGACTGGTTCTCTTTGAATGAGTGTATTGAGAGCTCAATGCAATTGATTGCCGAGCAAGCTTCAGAGAAAGGACTTGACCTGGCATACTTCAACAAGACTGGACGACTTGACATGGTAAAGGGAGATTTAACCCGTTTCAAACAAGTTATTATAAACCTGTTGGGTAATTCTGTCAAGTTTACAGAGTCGGGTTCTATCACTCTTAAGTCGTTTGCCAGACAAGTTTCTGCGGATGTGTATGAGTTCACAATCAGCATTTCCGATACTGGTATTGGTATTCCAAAAGATTCACATTCCAAGATTTTTGCTGCTTTCTCACAAGTTGATGGCTCCTCTAGTAGAGCTTATGGTGGATCCGGTCTTGGTCTTGCAATTTCAAAGAAGTTGGTTGACTTGATGGGTGGAGCTCTCCGTTTTGAGAGTGTGGAGGGTCAAGGTACAGTATTCCACTTGTCGTTATCATCTCAAGTTAAAGCGGATTATGTACCAATTCCAGTCCCATCAAACAAGAAGATTCTAATTGTTTCTGAGGGATCCAAAGGTACAACATCATTGAAGGAGTATTTGGAGGAGGAAGGCTTTGAGGTTGACTTAACTCCAGAATCCTCGGCTCTAGAGAAGTTGTCCCAGTACTTTATGGCATTTGTCAGTATGAGTTGTTTCCAGAATATACCCTCTGATGTTATTTCCTCTCTTCCTTCTTACAAGATCACATTGATAAGTCCATTTGGAAAGTTGGCCATGGATATGATTAAGGAGAATCACCCAGTATTGTTGCTTCCATTCCTCAAATCGAAGCTCATTTCCATTATTGAAAACGTCATTTCAGGTGAGTCGGGTCCTGGAAAAGGAGGTGAAGGCACATCTGAAACTTCCAGATCTAAGAGTTCAGAAGTCTCGCCTACGACTCCTCTTGCTGAAGAGATCCCTCTTCAGATCTTGCTGGTTGAAGACAATATGGTGAACACAAAGGTTGCTCTTCTACACCTAAAGAAACTTGGTTACTCTGCTGATTCAGCTGTTCATGGAATTGAAGCCATGGAGAAGGTTTCCAAGCGTGTTGAAGAAACTGGGAAGAACTACGACCTCATCCTGATGGACATTCAGATGCCTTATAAAGACGGGCTTGAGACTTCTAAAGAGTTAAGGGAAAAGTATGGAGGTACAGACCTCATGCCTATTATCATTGCATTAACTGCCAATGTTGAGTTAGAAGACCGAGATCGTTGCATCTCTTGTGGAATGGCAGATTTCATTTCAAAGCCTATCCGTCCTGATGTTTTGGCCAGGGCCATTAGAGAGTCAGCTACTTCAGCCTTGGCTCAAAAGAACTGATTTTCATGACTGTATTTTACTTTTTTTTACGAACTGATTAATGTTTTACTACGATTGTTTATATATTAATGGACATTGGGATTGATATAGAGAGCTGTTGGTACGTAGCCCATGCACTTATCATCTTCATCCAAAAGCAAGCAGTAAAAGAAAGTTAGTATAAAATCATACCCAAACGTTATCATATATCCGTATTGTTCCATATTCCAAATATCCCACCAGTTAAAACACCATAGTTGTTTCATAATTCATAGCCAAATAAAGTCCATAGCATATCATAAGTGTACCGCATGAACGGGACATTCACCTGGTCCTTTGCGCTTGAACCAGGACTTGATGCAGTTGTAATGGAACACACATAGGCACTCCAATCTTCCAACCTTGTCTCCTGGATTCAAATCCTCAAGACAAATAACACATTCATCGAATTGTGGTAGTGCTTTTTCGTTTTGAGTTGGAGTATGGCCTGAAATGTTGGATGTGTCAGAACATGAGACGACAACTTTCTGATCCTTGTCTGGGAAGGGAACGTAGTATACCAACATTCTATTACTTGCCCTTGGATGCTCTGGAGATCCACTGAATTCTGCATCGATCAAACATGAGTTGATGTGGTCCTCCCTCTCCATCTCCGTTTTGCCACCTAATAGGATGCCACAAATAGGGCATCTGTCTCTCTCAGAATCATCATCACCAGTCTCCTCAACGCCAATGGTTAGCTCGTTCTGTTCTGTTGTGTCTTTTACTCTTCCACCTCTTGCTGGGACCTCCATGGGACATGCGCCGCTGGAGCTCTCACCATGGACATGTCCGAGATCTGATCTTACGAGCTCCCCAGTCGCATCTCTCTCCAGAATGCCTCTCAAAACCAGTTCAGTGACACAAGCATCACAGGTTCTATGCTGTACATAGTCTGGCTCCACGAATATTGAGCCCTGTGGTGAAGCAACGATAAAACCAGGTTCATACAATGCATGTGTTTGGGAGCAAGTTCCACATACAACCCTACCACAACGACGACAGTGGTGTCTGCGGAAGAAAAAGCTGAATTTCTGAAAACAGAGGAAGCAGTCACTGACTGCGTCATCCTCTTGCCATACAGGTGCTTCGTGGATACGTTCTGTCATGATAGAATAGCTGGTTATCCAAGGGTGGCGGGGTGGGTTTCAAAGGTGAGCGGAATGATCAGGGGTAGCTCTTTGTGTGGAACTCCCAAGGAAAAAAATGTGCAGCAGCTGCCCAGAATTTTGAGAAATGTCTATGTTTATCTTTCGTGACCTATGAAGGTCGTGATCTGGGCCTCGGAGTGCTTATCCGGTGCGTGGGGGTGTATAATGATGAGCACATAATGGCGCCTGTGAGATAACGCGCACACAGTCATACTTTGGGGTTACTTCCGGGGGGGCATCACGTGACTGAGTTTGATTCCGACCCATTCCATAACACTTTGAAACCTATTCAAACGCGTTAAAATGGTTTAAATAATGTGATGTTATACAAGGTAATGGTACTTATGCATTCATTAGTGCTATTATTGAAACATTGAAATAAATGGGAATGCCAAGATCTTTCTAAACATGTTCATGGCCAGATCACATCGCTGATCTTGTCCTGATCTGCATCTACGAGATACCCTTCGAGATCTCAAGAGCTCTAATTGGACTACATTTTTATCGTTATCCTGGTACTAAATGATATTTAGATAAGACGACAACCGACTATGCTAGAGTTATTAAAGATTTGGGGAAGAGCAGCGGGTGGAATGTGGTGCCAATGCCGTAGCTATGTCGCACCAACTGTCGCATGTACAGTGGTTTCAAGGGACTCATCTAGTGCTATAGCAACAGCTACGTACCAAATTCTCAAACAAATAAAACGAAATCTTAGATAAATAAACAGCAAAAATAACGTAGAATCTATATCAATTCCCAACAACCTTTCTGTTCTCCTCCACGAACTTCCAGTACATTCCCTTTGTCTTGTCTCTCCAATATGGTCCAGTGTATCTCATAACCAAGAATGTCGCATTGCAGAAGAACAGGATACAAGCACATGAAATAAAGGCATTCTTCCAACCCAAATTGTCAACCCAATCAGTCAGTCCATATGAGCAGGCAAACGACATCAGGTTTCTGATAAGGATGACGACAACCATACCCTCCGTGTCCAACTCGTGGTAACAGTCAGAGCAATACGTGACGCTACCAATGGCACCAAAGATACCGAGACCACCAAGCATTCCCATACTGATGACAAGCACCAACCAATGGGTCTGGTAGTATGCACCAACACCCCAACCAATTGCTGCAAGGAATCCAAGGATACAGTAGATGATAAGCAGCCATAGTCTGTCCTCTGGTAGTGATAGACCATCTGGTCTTTTCTTCGCCATGTGGATCTTGAGCCAGTCAGAGAGATATCCTGCAAAGAAATAGAAGACAACACTGAAGATAACTGGAGAGATGTACGCCAAACCACACATTGAAGAAGAGAAATTGTAAGGCTCAGAACCAAGAATTGTAGCCTCTGTGGCATTTAGCAAGTTGAACCAAACCAAAGATGAACCATAAAGGAATCCAGCCCAGAGAACAGAAGGAAACATCATCATCTTGAATGGACCAAGGAAGAAGTGCCATAAGAGGAACTTTGGCTTCATTCCAGACGTCAACGACATCTTTTGGATCCAAGTCTTGGTGGACTTCTCTGGATAAGAAATGCCAGATCCAGAGTCAAATGCCTCGTTGACATCGCCAAGTCTCTCCTCAATGGTCTTGTTTGATAACACAACTTCCAGGTTCTTCTCTCCATCATGTGTGATCTGCACCTGTTCAACACTCTCCAAGGCTTCAAGTAACTTCTGAGAGTGGATAACTCTTGTGTAGTTAGTCTCTTCCATGAATAGGAACAGGAATACAAAAGCAACACCGCCCCAGATAGCACATAAGTACATAACCCAGGTCCAACTGATACTGTTTGTGATGAATCCAGCGACAAGAGGGGCGACGAAGTTGGAGGTAAAAAGCGCCACGGCATAAATACCCATCCCTCTTGCTCTTTCGTGCTCAAAGAAAATATCAGTGATTGTAATCTCACACAAAGATTCAATAGGAGCACCAAAGAATCCTTGTAAGATCTTACTTCCAATCCATTGAGAGTTAGAAGAACAGTTAGGAGCCCAAACACAGATGAGTGCAGTGGCAAGCATACTGACCAGGTACACTGGTCTCTTACCATACTGCAATGCCAAAGGCTGGAAAACACTGCAACCAAGACCAAAAAAGAGGAACATGTAACCAGTACCGGCATTCAATTGACTCAACGTGATGTCAGTCTCAGCTGCGATGTTTGTAAGGACAGAGTAGATGGCAGCAGAAGGGACACCAACACCATAAGTGTAAACCACCATGTTAAAGACCGCAAACCATTTACGATTCATGGTCCAATTGAGCGGGTCATCAGGGTCATCAGAAGGTGTTGGGATGAGGACAATGTCGGATTGGCCCGATGAATGGCGAGCAGCAATGTGGTGGTCCTTGTCCACGAGATGGGAGTTTCCCGGGATAGTTTCGTAATTGATCTTGCCAGCCATGTTTGGTGTAGCGTATCAGGATTCAGATGTTGAATTCCTATCTGTGCGTGTTAGACCATGGTGGATTCATCGCTGCTCTTTATAGTGATGTTTGTGACATGCAGAGACCAAGATAAAGAACAGAGATAGCAACGTGGGTGTGATCGACAGATAGCAACATCCAGACACATCCTGTTAACTGATAAGTGATAAGAGCAGGAAGCCGATAACAGAAGTGGACATGGTAGGCGCATACATCCTTACATCCCTGTGCTCTCATCTGGCGATAAACTGATAAACGGGGGACCCTTTTATTATGCGGAGATTATCTGCGGGGGCCAGTCACGTGCTCTGGTAGATCAACATATCCGCCAGGCCATTTAATTGACGCTCTAAATACACCAATCAAAGGCTCTCATCACTGAATAAACTCTTCTAAACGTTGATTTGAACACCACAAAAGAGAATTTGCACAAGGATAATTCGCCTGCCTTGAACTGGAGCTCCCGGGGTGACAGGCGCTTACCCCAAAGCGGAAAAGGCCAAGCGCCCACTGATTGGGGGTTGGCGATCTTCTCTTTAGGCTCTTTAACGTCTTATCGTGGCTCTAATCCTAAAGAGGATAAGCGATCCAAATGTCAGGCTTATAAATTCCTGGTGTGCGCTCAAGATGTGGTTGTCCTTTCCTTTCCCCCTTTACCCCTTTACCCCTGGTGACCTACAAACCAAACAACCACAACAATGGCTACAAAGATCTACGTCAACCACTCCAAAGAGCCTCTCAACACTGAATTGTCTTCTTACAAGACCGACACGGAGCTCTACAACTCTGTCTGGGTTCCAAAGATTAAGGCGTACCTTGCCGCCCGTGATGCCGCCTTGCCAGGCGAGTTCCTTGCCCCAGCATCTCTTGTGCCAGAAGACCTCGACAACTCCACTCTCAATGCCACAACGATTCCAGAGAAGGTGATGAGCAAGGAAGATCTCGATATTACTGAGCTCTCTGCTACTGTAATTGCTGGTAAGATTGCTGCTAAGGAGCTCACTGCAACCAGAACCCTTGAGGCATTCATCAAGCGTGCTACCATTGCCCATCAGTTCACCAACTGTGCAATGGAGATCCTGTTTGACTACGGAATGGCCAGAGCGAAGGAACTTGATGACTACTATGAATCCTCTGGCAGGCTTGTCGGTCCTCTGCATGGTGTTCCGCTCTCCTTGAAAGAGCACTACTCATTCAAAGACCGTGTCACTCACGGCTCCTACGTCTCTGCCTTGGATAACGTTACTCCATACTTCTCCGTCACCAATCAGATCATGTACGACCTGGGATGTGTCTTCTACATTCGTACTACTCAACCACAATGTCTTATGCACTTGGATTCTGTTAACAACATCACAGGTAAGTGCAGAAACCCCTACAAACTCGACATGTCTCCTGGTGGGTCCTCGTCTGGTGAAGGTGCTCTTATTGGTATGAAAGGTTCCACCATGGGTATCGGGTCTGATATTGGTGGATCAATCCGTACCCCTGCTGCATTCTGTGGTATCTGGGGACTCAAGCCAACAAGTAAGAGACTTTCGCTTGCAGGTTGCTTCTTCCCAGCAAGAGATACAAACACTGAGTTGATCAACTGTACTTTGGGTCCTATGGCAAACAATCTTGAAGACTTGGAGTTGTTCATGAAGAGCTATATCTCTTTGGAGCCTTGGCTTAGAGACCACTCTTGTGTTCCAATGCCTTGGTTGTCGGTCCCAACTCCAAAACCTGAGGAGCTCACTATCGGTATCTGTTTCGATGATGGTGTCGTCAAGCCACATCCTCCTGTTATTCGTGCTTTGAAGATTGTTGAGGAGAAACTCAAGGCCTTTGGCGTGAATGTTGTCACCTGGGAACCACATAAAGTCTATGAAGCTGCTGAAATTGCCAATGTTTCATACACTATGGATGGAAACTATGCCGCATTGACCCGTCTTTCTGAGTCTGGAGAGCCAACGGTCCCTCTAACCGATCACTTCTTGTCAATGGGTAAAGGTGACAAGGGATGTTCCACACTAGAAGCTGCTTTCTATACCAGTTCCCGTGATGCTATCAGACAGGAGTATCTTGACCTCTTCAACTCCCGTGGTGTCGATTTCGTCATCGCACCAACCTATGCTGGAGTTGCACCAAAGCCCCATTTGATCAAGTACTGGGGATACACTTCCCTTTGGAACATCCTGGACCATACTTGTGTCATTTTCCCAACAGGTGTCTTTGCAGACAAGGATATTGATGTTGAAGATAAGGATTATGAACCAAGAAATGAGTATGAAGCCTTTGAGTATGGGTTGTATGATGCTGAGGCTTCCCATGGATTGCCTGTTGGTCTGACCCTAGCTGGTAGAAGATTCAGTGAGGAGAAAGCACTCAAGGCTTCTAAGGTTATTGTTGATGCGCTGGCCGCATAGACTGTCACTTACATAAATATCAATCTATCCATCTATCTTATTCAAGTCTAAATAGAAACTTTACTTAGCACTTTGATATCCAGCAGGAAATCTAAGCCTTTTGGACCATCCAAAGATCGTCCCCAGGCAATATCCAAAGCATCAATGATCCCATACACATAACAACCATGACAAATCTCTCCACATAGAAGTAAAGCATTGGTGATCTCAGCCCTGTGTTCTTCTTCAACGCTTGCCAACCCAAGAACAAACAGAGCCCAAGGAGAGATAACACGAACCATGGAGGCAGTTGCCATTTGCTTAAGCTTCATAACACCACAAACCACATCTTTCTGTACTTTCTCATCTTTGCTTTCCAAAGTCTCATCAACAACTTTCTGTAGTACAATCTTGGCTGCCTTCATCACAATCTCTGAGAAGAGTACTGAATCTTTCAAGCTCTGGTACTTGACAGAATCATGACGGAGTTCCTGTGGGAGCATGGCTGAAGGGTAGTAATCTGTCATATCAAGCATCTTGGAAGCACATCCTCTCACCCATGGCTCATCACGGTGTCTGATCAAGTATGATGCCTTGGCCGCTAACTCATAAGCGTCAAAAGAGGCACCAAACACCGGATTGTTCATCCATGCAACCTCACAACTGAACAATGGGGTCTTTAAGTATCTTCTTGTATCTCTGTAGACTTCAAATGGATTAGGAAGACCTTCATCTGGGGGTGTAACCAAAATGCAGACGGAATAGTTATAGAGAAAGGATTCCACAAACATTCTCTCAAACTGTCTGCACGTATTAGTCTTCTCAATATATCCAATTAACGCATTCTCAATCTCAATCGATAAACTATCATTGTTGAACATTCCTTCAACGTAATCATCACCATGGGAACCGAGATCTGTGGTTCCTGGGATGCCTTTGAACTTGTCATTCAATCTCTTCATCTTCTCCTTGATAATCTGGTAACACATCCTCAAACACTCAACAGCAAGACTTCGATTACCATTGCATGTCACTTTTGCCCCAATGCACATCATCTGGAAGGCAGCAGGGAGCCAAAACTCGTCTTGGTTTCTGTATCCATTGACCTTCACATGCTTCTGTAACATCCGGAGAGCTTCCGTGTAGATCTGCGTGCTGACCTGGTTCAGTCCTGGGTTGGACCAGGATAAGAAGGAGGATCCACACGCCTGTGCAACCTTCTCCATGATTGGATTGTGTGTTATCACGGGAGTGAACGTAGCACTGGTGGTCAAGAGTGGATGCGTGCACTGTGGGCCAATTGACGCGATGAATCCGTTGGCTGCTGCTGCCATGAACTTCTCTTCATATGAAGGCAGAAGTAGTCTGTTGGTGAATAATTCGTCAAAGAAGCTGGATTTATGTGATAATACAATCTCATTTGTGGGACCTTCAGAGGAACTTTCGATATCAGAAGATGACTCCGTGATTGTAATAGTGCTGATGAAGCTGGAGCGGCGTCTTGAAAGTTGTGTTTGCATCAGGATATCCTCCGTCAAAGTGGAGGCCTCTAATGGGATAATTGGAACCTCTTCCTTCTCTTCTTCTTCAATAAATGATGTAATGGGCGAAAAGCAGAGTATCTGGGGAGTGTGTGGGGAAGGTGACTTGCGAACAGAGTACTGTACCATCTTTATTGGTCTCTTTGAATTGCTGGATTCAGGCCAACTGCATTGAACTCCTTTTGATTGGCAATAAGTACAGCTTGGTTTAACTTCATCACACTTCCGTTTCCGCTTCCTACAAGCTGAGCAGCCTGTCTTTGAGCGACTTACTTTTCTTCTCTTCTTAGGTGGTAGAGGTTGGCCTGGGAGATTCAGAACGAACTCATAAGGCAACTCAGTCCTTCCGCCTGGAACATGTGGACCCATTATTGTTTCTAATTGGAGGTTTGTAGTAGTCAATGGGGCGATAAATTGTGTTGTGGAGGAATAGAAAAGGGTGAAAGAATCTTTCCGAGAGCCAAGTACAGCACACCCGATAAGGAAAATATTAAGCGCTTCCCGATTCCGCATCTCCGTATCTCCGCCTCCCGCAACTCCTAAATCACACAAATTGTGGGC
Organism: Petasospora easanensis; assembly: GCA_030580135.1. Taxonomy (NCBI): domain Eukaryota; kingdom Fungi; phylum Ascomycota; class Saccharomycetes; order Phaffomycetales; family Wickerhamomycetaceae; genus Petasospora; species Petasospora easanensis. Next base: position 266,900 of record JAKTSI010000004.1, on the reverse strand, counting down.
CATGAGATAAGGCTGAATTGGATTGTTTGTCTTGGATTTGGCCTTATCAAGTGCAGATTGGGTACCTTAAACGAAAAAAGAAATGGGATTGGGAAACAAGAAGGGCCGGCCATGTTTTATCTTCTATCTTCGGAGTTCCGCTCTTTGAATTCCGCAGATCTCTGACGGATTGGCTTTCTGTATCAAAACTGGAAGATGAAAACATCCAGTCAGTCACACTTTAGGTGCTAAGTCCTAGTTAAGGGTTATAGTGTACTCTGGTCCTCTTCGTAGGTTTGGTAGTCTTCCTTCAGAAGCCTTTCCGCATGCACCCCAGACGCTCACTTAGTGCTATCAGATCTTCCTCGTGCCTCTTCCGTATAAATACTGATAGAATATATTCCTAGTTATGTGGGTTAATTCTTATTACAGTACTTCCCTTTTATTGCCAATCAAGTATACTATCTCAGCCACGTGGCTTCAAACCTGATTTAATCTTCCCGGACCTGAAAGCAGGGGAACTCTCACCTAAACTCAGCCATACATAGGTGCTCCAATGACCTCCAATTTTAATACAAGGAATACTCAAAACTATATCAACTGATATTAATAACTTTCCTAGATCACAGAGTGCTGAATTGGGAAATCTGTTGACTTAGGGTAGCAAGTTTGTCTGTAGCATCGGGATCGCAGTTTTTAAGTCGGAAGAATCGACATTCTGTGGCACTTATGTGGAACAAATATCCATTTTCATGGATCTTCTTTCCGCTATCTATCTTGGAGAATGATTATTTGTCAGAAATATCAAATTCCGGCGGTGGAGCACGAGGGTATTTAGTGTTTATAATTCATAATACTGTTGGACAAAGCGTTGAAAACAAAATTTTGAAAGTTGCTGTCTTAGCTCAGTTGGGAGAGCGTATGACTGAAGTTCATAAGGTCCTGTGTTCGATCCACAGAGATAGCACCTTCTTTTTTTTAAATTTCCCAAGCTCTAAATTGGTAGGGGCACTATTAGGCGTTTGGAGTCTGGACCTGTAAATGTTCTTGAAGTTGCTGAAATAAGTTCAGATTTGTATGTTCATGTGTTTGAAGTATCTGCATATGGTGCGGGGTCCTTATTCATAGAGCCGGCGAGCTGTGGCGCTCTAGAACGGCACTGATCAATCCAACCAGTGCCTCAACCATGGCGCGTGTCTCTCAACATGAAGGTCATCTTGGCTTAATCATCCCCATGACCTGACCATTAATGCCATAGTGTCTGTAAGCCACACTAGTGGTAATACTATGGAAACTGTAAGATGTCTGTAGGTGGTCCACAGCTCCGGCAAAATGGCAATTTGTTAATATCGTAAAAGATCCGGACACCAACCTTATGCCACACTTCGATCGCATGTAGAGATATTAATTCGATTTGCTAAGGAACCGCGCATCATAACCCCCACAAAAGTTGGATTTAGGACTATACTAGGTACATAATTTGAGTGGTATAGTTCATTAATCCCTAGAAGGGCTCCTTTTAACGCAATTTTGAATTTTTTTGTTAGGTTCAGATTTAGAAAGTTCAAAAGAAAGAACATGACTCCATTTTTTGGAGAAATGTCAAATTCAAATTCGCTTAAATCAACAAAATTGCCCAATATTCGGAAAAGTGCGTTCATAAACATGATCTAGAATCAAAAATATAGTCCTCAGAGCCTTGTTGTTCTGCTATAATTGGTGCGCAAATATCTATATATAGGGACGGCTCTCGAATCTCGATCAGATCTAGGCGCGACCGTACTTGGAACCTCTCGGAAGCTTAGCTATGATGACAACGCTTCTCCAACACAAAGAGTAGAATGATCTGTCAAAAGCTACATGATGTTTTTCTGTTATACGTAAATAAATCGTTTCGTCATCAAATTAAAATCAAACAAAGAAGTTGTAAAGAGTCTGTTTCACATATGCAAAGCCCTTCAAGTTTTCATAGGCCTCTCTATCGAGTCTCTCCTCTTCTGACTCGTAGTATCTATCCGTGACAAAGTCCATATCCTCCGACTTGGTGAATGTATCAAGTCTTCTATGCTTGAAGAAGTACACTGCCAACCAAATCAAGAAAGTGGCTGGGAACACCAAGAGCTCGAGGTATGTTTGGAAGAAGTCATAGACGCTCCAAGGGGAGAATACACTCCATCCCTGAACAAGCAAGATGAAAGTAGTGAAGATGACGACGAAGTATGGACCATATGGATAAGTCCAGTTCTTGAACTGAAGCTCATGGGTTCTTCCTTGCTTCTCAAGACCTCTTCTGAATCTGATAGAAGTGACACCAATAGACCACCAAGCAAGCTGGTTAGAGACACCAACAATATCCTGAAGCCATGTCCAGAGTTCACCAGCACCAACGAATGCAGAACCGAAACAGAGACCACCAGCAAGCCATGTGATGAGGACTGCCATGTATGGTGTTTGGTAACGATTTCTCCATGTGAGGAACTTTGGAAGGTATCCATCAGTTCCAAGGGTATAAGCAAGCATGGATCCAGCATAAAGAGCGTGGTTACCAGCAGAAAGAACAGAAGTGAGGATGACTGCGTTCATGAAAGATCCAGCAGCCTTAGATCCAGCCTCTTGGAAGACAATAGTGAATGGGGAAGTAACCACAGACTTGGTGGAAAGGTTTGGGTAGTTGTATGGAACGTTCATGCCAATGAAGAAAACGGAGAAGATGTAGAAAATGATGATTCTCCAGAAGACTGTCTGTGTAACAATCTTGGTGGACTTAACTGGGTTCTTTGCAGAACCAGCAGTGATTGTGATACTCTCAGTACCACCGAATGCAAAGGCTGCGGAAACAAAGAGTTGAGAGAAACCTTTGAAACCATTAACGAATGGAGCATCACCAATGCTCCAGTACTTGAATCCAATGTACTCATGCGTGCTGTTATGACCGGCGTTAACAACAATAGAAACGATAAAGAATGCAATAATGGCAATAACCTTCAGCAAAGCCAACCAGTACTCGGTCTCACCGTAGAACTTGACGTGAACAATGTTCAAAAAGAGCAAAAAGACCCAGAAGATGAGAGACACGATCCAGTAATGGAAATCTGTCCAGTAGCTCATAACGAGCTGAAGAGCAGTGAGGTCAGATGCCACACTGACAGCATCGTTGAACCAGTAGTTGATAAGAATGGCAAATCCAAAAGATTCAGAACCAAATTTTCTTGCAAAGGAACAGAAAGAACCCGCAATAGGCATGTATGCAGACATCTCTCCAAGAGCCAACATAACGAGGTAGACCAAGCCACCAATGATGGAGTAGTTGAGAAGTAATGAGAGAGGACCACCTTTAGCCAACGCAGAACCAGTTCCCAAATATAGACCGGTACCAATGATACCTGCGATGGAAATCATGGAGATTTGACGGGGACTCAGGGAACGGTTGAGGGAGTTGACAGTACCTTCCTGGATGGAACCTTCGTTGAGGGAGTCATTACTGAGCTTTTCGATGTCGTTGGAAGACTCTTGAGCGAGCTTCACGATATCGTTCGAGCTCGACATTTGATGATTTTAGCTGATAGTGTATATGCCATCTTGTTAGAAGAGGAGATGAAGTGGCGATCAGGCAGCACTTTTGTATACCGAGATGAGCCTATGAGCGATGCATCTCTTCGATTGCGTTATGGGGAGCGGTTGGGCGGACTGTGGAGACGCCACAGTTTGGATGACAAAGCAGAGCCACTGCTTGACACATTTTGATTGGGCTGCAGTCTGCAGACTGGAGGGAAGAGAGATCTTTGTGCCGTCCACTGGAGATGACATGTCACGTGAAGCAAAGCCGTACAGTTATGCGGGCCTGTTTTTTTTTTTTTTTTTTTTTTTTTTTTTTTTTTTTTTTTTTTTTCCCCCCCAAACGGGGCTTTTTTTTTTTTCCCCCAAAACCCGGGGGGGAACTCTTAACCCCCCTCTATAAAAAAAAAAAAAAAAAAAAAAAAAAAAAAAAAAACACGCTTAATTCAGCCTCTGTGGTTCTAGAAATATTGTTAGTTTTCATATATCTCGTCTATAGAGCTAGTTATTCGAGTTTCAAAGTTTCCCCAAGCATTGGACATGGAGCGCGGAGCCCAGATCCCCCAGATCCCCCAGATCCCCAGCTCACCATGATAGACCATATCGATCGTATCAATCCCGGCTTCAGTACTACCCTATAAATCTCGATTGAAAACCTAACTCAGTAAGAATCAAGATATGATTCTATATTCTTGGACTAAGCTACACATTAGCTTAGAAGGAGATTAATTGGAGCTGGGCCAGTTGATCAGTCAATTAGCCCAGACACCGACCCGGAGCTACACCTTTGTCCAACCTAGAAATTGGCCATAAAGAAATTCATGTTAATCAAGAAACAAGTACAAACTGAGTGTTTTAAAGACGGTATCCTATGGAATGAATGTTTCTCTTTCTGCTAATCTTATTCTTTCTTGCTTAAAATGGGTTCTAATAGTGCAAAAATTGACCTATTTTTTTGAAAAACGAATGAAGTGTTCATTTTGAAGATCGTCACTCTATTTTCTGGAGATAAGACCCTTAAATCGGTAGGGGCACGCATATTTAGGGCATCACATAGCTGGATTATAACTACTTGTATTACTAACTAGCAACTAGGACGTATATATTACTTGATTGCATATTCCTGAGAAATTATACGTAGATCTGAAATTGAAGTTGTGTGCCGGCGGCAAGCAATTGTACTAAGCTCATGGATTTATTTGTAGCCGATATATCCCAAATTATAGATTAGAGGCGCCAAATAGCTCGCACATGAGCACTACTGGATTTGTACTACACACCGGGAATAGCAAATACCATCGACCACTAAAATTAGGAGGACCCTTTTAGATTATGAGCCAGGATGGAAGAAGTCAAAGTTGAAGTTGAAATCACCACTAGAGAATGGTACGCTCCAACTGTCAGGACCATCACCCATCTCATTCAAAACACGAGAGAAGAACGCGTCAAGATCACCATCATTGATAGCCACATTCACATCTGATGGAATTGAAGATGGCTCTGCTTGGCTTGAATTGACTTCGTTTCTCTTTCCTTCATCCACCGGAGAGTTGGGTTCGAAGCATGACATAGCTGTCTCATTGGCTTGAGATGAAGCTGGTGGATCACATTTCAACAAGACAGCCAAATCACCATGTGTTTTGTGTGCTTGATTAAGTTTAGTGAGTGAAAGGTTGATGATCTCCAAGATTTCTGGAAGTTTGTTCACGTCGAATGGGAGGTTACGAAGGCCAACAGCACCTGGGTAGTAACTGGCATAGAAGGTAGGGTCTTTCAAGGCTGGAAGAACGAGCTTGATGGACTTCAAGATCTTATAAGCGTAGTAGTAACGATGTGCAAGTTTGTTCAGTGCTGTTTGAAGGATGTTGAAGATCGTTTCAATACCACGAAGAATGGAGTCTGTAACTGAAATCATTTCTTCATCTTGGTGCTCGAACAACTTTTCCCAGGAATAGCGAGCAAACTTGATTCTGACATAGAGAGATATCATGCTGAAAAACACTCTGTGCATGACTTGAAGTGAGTTTGGAATGACCATCATGTCACTTAGTTGGCCATGGATCTCATGAAGCTTGGAAATAATGAGAAAAATGTTTGGGATGAACTGAAGAAGTGATATGGACAAGATTTTTCTTAAGTAGAAGTATGATAGCTCCTTGTTGTTTGCTTGGGCATAGTGAAGGAAGAGGTGTGTATCAATACCATGGTAGAAGATCTTCAATGAGAGACAGATCTTAAGTGAAGATATGTGGGAAATCCGCTTTGTTGGGTCAGAATCCTCAACAAGATGTGACTCTATGTTTCCAAATTGTGACTCCATAAAGTTCTCAACCTGGTTCATCTTTGCACAGAGCTCAGAAACTCTGGTACGGCCAGTAACATCCAGCGCCAATCTCAAGGCTCGCTTCAAATGAGAAACCACCAGAGCAATATGAGAATAAACCTTGTTTGCATCACAGTTTCCTCCGTGGCCAATATCCTTTGGTTGTTTTGTATCATAAGACTCTGGATGACAATTGATTGGATTTCCAAAGGAGTATGCCTCTATAACATCTGTGAACATCAATGAGTACCACAACTGTCTTCTCAAGTTCTTTTGTGCAGGAGGTAATGGTCTCAGACATGGAATACAATCAGGGTCTCTGTTTAGCCCAATGGAGATTGCCATCTGAACAAGTACACCAGTGAACAATTGCGAGTCTCCACCATCAAGACCTTCACCGAATTCTGGGGCAAACTTCTGATAAACACGCATCATCAGTGCAAATTGTAATAGTGGAATGTTTGGCTTCACCACCAAGTTGAACTTCTTGAAGCATTCCTCTGCAAGTTCGATGACTGTGAGATCGACTGGGTTGGCGATGAGCTCTTTACAAGTCTGTGGAAGCGGCGTTGCAGATTGACCAGTTTTCAAGTTGATTGTACGAGACACAGAGGAGAGGAATCCAAAGCGACACGTTAATAGTAATATACCAAACTGAATGATATCATCTTCAGACTTGATCTCCAAGTTTGGATAGTCTTCATATGGTGCATCAAGAGGTCCAATTATACGTTCCATATCTTTGAAATACTGTGGTGGATCAACATATGACATGAATGGACCAACAAAATCCACAAATGCATGTAACAGTTTCTTCAGAATGCTTCTTTTGGGTAGCTGGGCGCCTATTCTTTCAACCAATGAAGGGCGATCATCAACACAGACAGAATACTTGTTTACTGAACCACCCGCTATTCTCTTCTCATATTCATCATCACGCTTCTTTCCTGATGAGTTTTCAAATGGTTTCTGGTCAACAAGCTCAGTATCAGCAACTTGATAACTCATTCTTGGATCCTTTAAGAACTCCTTGCGCTTCTCCAAAGCCGATGCGAACTCAAACACAAATCCCAATGCCAGGTCCTTTCTGAGTAAGAAACTCCATGCTAGGGGTCCATTATGTGATGGCTTATCATCAGGGAAGACAACATTTTCAAGTTCATAAAAGTTGATAGTCTCATCCTTTGAAGCAAACCAGTTGACTCCTGTATAATCAAACCCTCGTTCCTTGACTGATTGTGAATCTATCCCTGTACTCCCTACTGTGCTTCCTTCAAGACTATCTGGTGGAGTGATTGCAGCACGACCATCAAATACACCAAACACTGAATTCAATGCAGTAGGTGAAGGTTCTGTGCTTACCCCATAGGAGCATGATGATTCGCACCCACGGCGGATACAGGTAGAGCATGGCGCTCTTCGATCGCACTTAACTTTGCGGCTCTTGCAATTGGAGCAGACCAGAGTAGGTCGCGAGACGTGTTTGGTGATGTTATTCGTGTTCATGAGAGACTATTGTCTTTACTCTCTTCTAATTCTTGAGTTCATGGCAGTGGCGAAATGATGGAGATAAAAATGCTGATTGAAATGTCTGCTGTTTACAGCTCCGATCAAGCTCGGCCGAAGAGCCACAGCGCGGAGAAAGCTCGGACTTACTTCCTTTTCTGGAACAGGTACCCCAGGGGAAACCTTTCATATAAATACTACCAGAATGGCTCTGTCTAATAGAACATCAAATGTATTGCATCTATAGTACTAACTCATATTCAACATAATCATCAAAGACGTATCAGAGATCGTATGGTGGTGGGAAGAATGGCCATCCGTAAGCCCATGTCAAGTTGATTCTAACGCCAAGTTCCTGTGCCCAAGTCCAAACAAGACCAGGGTTCTGGAGGAACGTATGACCAGAGAGGATGAAATCAACATCTTTATTTTCAATAATCTCATTTGCAAGTTTGCCTTCATAAATTCCACCGACAGAAGACACAACTGCCTTATCACCAACACGTTGTTTAACAACCTTTGCCTTGTCGAGTTGGAATGCTGGGATCCTAGCACGTCTCATGGCCTTGGAGTAATTACCACCATCCGAGACATCCAGGAAGTCAACACCATTGGCAACAAGCAATTCAGCAACATCTGCAGCTTGTTCAACAGTAAAAGCACCGACGGTGCCTGGTTCGGCCATGTCAGTAGCGGAGTAACGAACGAACAATGGGTGGTCATCGGACTTGACTGCATCAACGACTTCCAACAAGAGACGAGCTCTGTTCTCCAAAGATCCACCATACTCATCAGTTCTTTCATTCGACAAGGAACTCAAGAACTCAGAGATCAAGTAACCATGAGCACCATGAATCTCGACGAAATCGAAACCTGCAATTTCATAACATCTCTTTGCAGCTGCTCTGAAGTCTTCAACAATACTCTTGATCTCTTCCTTTGTCAATGCCTTTGGTGTGGCATATCTTCCTTCTTCAAATGGGATCTCAGAAGGTCCAACAATTCCGGTGGTATCGCTCCAGCCATCATACTTGGCACCAACACCTTTACCTAAATGAATAGGCATTGGGAATCCCGAAGCCTTACGACCACCGTGACCGAGCTGAATACCAATTTTAGTTCCTTGGGAGTGTACAAAGTCAACAATTGGCTTAAGTGACTTTGCTTGTTCATCGTTCCAAATACCCAAATCATTTGGAGATAAACGACCTTGTGGGTGAACTGCGGCGGCTTCGATGATGATTAATCCGGCACCTCTCATTGAGAATCCGGTGTAATGAGAGAAGTGGAAAGGTGTAGCTTGACCAATTTTATCACCTTTTGGGGCAGCAGAATAGGTACACATAGGAGATACACCAACACGGTTTGAAATCACCATGTTCTTCACCTTAATTGGGCTAAATAGCTTTGGTGCCTTTGAAGAATCCTCAGATGGGTGAAGCGCACCGACCGGGAAGTCAATAGGACGGGGGATGTAGAAGTCGGTCTCTGGGGCCGGGATCGTGGCCCATTTGTCAACAGATTGAGAGTCCTTAGTCATTTGGAATGAATACAATGAGAGAATGAAAACAAAAAAGATGTTTGGGAAATTGGCCTTGTTTATAAATGAGAAATGTAGCTGGCGCCAACCCCCAAATCCCGAAGCTTCTGGAGAAGTGTGGCGCGAACCATTACTAATCGAGGTGGTGTCCTGGTGCTTTTGACAGGTGAGGATCCTGGGCGGGAGAGGCAGGCAGAGGTCCTTTGAGCACTCAATGGCTTCTTAATCCTCCAGTTGATAAGTTTGAATGGAGGATGTGCGTTGAGAATATGCCCATATGTTTATCTGCGAGCTGTCAGAATTGCCCAGACAACTTGAGGGTGACGTCAGGGGTGTCTGGGTTCTGGATAAGAGATGATTCCACCCCCATAGTCTCTGCCCAGCCCGCACCCCCTGGGTGTGGGAGCCCCCCTAATAGCCTACGGGGGGCGGGCCACAGACCCGAGGCCGGTCCAACAATAGTATCACCATATCTGCATATGGGTATCACCATGTGTCCATCGGGAGGGAGAGTTCCTGGCACGAGACAGCGTCCGTGCGAGGCCGTGAGCCAATTTGCAGCGATGGAGTGATCAGCCCGGGGAGAGTGGCACAAAGTGGTGACACAAAGTTCCAGAAAGCGCGCACCAGTAGGGGAGGCCCCAGTGCGATAGACGGGTGGACAGGAATGGTACCGGGCCCGTTCAACCTAGATCGATCTTGGAACATGTCTGTAACTCTTGCTTCAATGTTTCCCTTTCTCTCCCGGTAGCCAATCGTGCCACTGCGCTGGCTGCTTTGTTTTGCCGGGTTGCTCTCGTCGTCCCGTTCTCCTCCCGCGATCTCCCCACTGTCGCGTGAGCTTTTCTTTTGTTGAGCCATACACAAGCGCGAGGGCCCAATGAGCTTAGTGGCCAGTGTGGAGTGACCAGCGCTGACGGGTGTGGCCCATGCCGGGTGTGTTCCATGTTTCTGAGGGGCGTGTGTGGCTATAAAAGGGGTTCTCCTTCCCACCTTGTTCCCCCGGGTGTCTGTTTGCTTCACCTCCATCAGCACACAGTCAATTGAGACTTACAAGCTACACACACACTACTAGTACACACACTACAAACAGCTATCATGGGTAAGAAGGATAAGACACAAAAGAAGAGAGCCAGACAGGAGGGTCAGGTTGTTGAGTTTGATGATCTCTCAGGTTTCGAGCAGTTCTTGAAGGATGAACGTGAGGACAACGAGCTTGCTCACGCTAAGGCTCATATCCAGTACTTCCCACCATTCGTGCTGGCCGCCTCCCACAATGACCCAGAGAAGATTAAAGATTCTCAGAACAGAAAGAACAAGAAGTTCGTTCGTCACTTGCACCAGCATGTGGAGAAGCACTTGCTTGAGGAGATCAAGCAGTCTTCCGGTTTGGACTTGCACTTTGGCAAGCCAGAGACAATCGAGGACTTTGACACCATTACATGGAAGTATGAAGATGCTGAGACCTTGTCTACCGATGAGGGTAAGTACAAGGTTCAGGTTGTGATCAAGTGCAACTCCAACGGTGCTGCTATTGATGTCAACTATGACACCATTCCATTGGAAGAGACTCTTTAATTGTTATGCATCGAGTCTGCTATAAACCGTTCCATCCAGTACCGGTTTTGGTTTCCTTTTCTCTTTCTTCATCAAGGGTTGCCAGAAGAGTTTTGTATGAGGTTTACGATCTTAAGATATTGAATTACGATTGATGAAGTGAAATGAATGTTATTGCTAAAGCTTTGAAATCAATGTAGTCCCTTTCCCTAGCAATTGGGCATATAAGTAGCACGAATGGCTTCTAACATGAACGAAGATGAAATTGAACCAATGATGGAAGATTGCCATTTACGCCCCCGGCCCCTGACACCCCCTTTTCCAATCGGTGATCCGTACGTATATACCCCGGACTGAACCCAATCGCATAATTGCGCGAACTGACCGAGAAGAAAGCTGAGTCAAAGCCCTCAGGTTATCAACACAAAGAAATCAACAGAATTAGCCGCCCAACCACCAACATCCTTAATTAAGCTCAATTTTATCCCAAATGAGTCTTTACCTCCCAAATCCCTGTTTACAGGGAATTTTACTTGCCATTTCCACACATAACGGCCCACAACTCGTCTTCCACTACCCGCCGAAGCCCAAAGAGCATGACTTCCAAGCAACACCATTCACCGTTGATGCTGACTTGTTAGACTCAGAAACCACTACATCTGATGAATCTGACTCTGATTATGATGGAGATAAGAATGGCCATGATGGAACACGGCTTGGTGAAGCTGATAACTATGGCCAAACGCTATTGGACCTTCTTGATGCCCAAGACCGTAAGAAGTCAATATCGAAAAGGCGCCATAAGGGAAGTAAGAAGAACTCTATTTCGTCAGCACCAAGAACAACTTCTGATATGAATTCTCTGATTTCAGGAGACCACCATGCACAGGATAATCAAGCGTTGCATAAGGTGTTTGGATTCGATGTTGAATTCCTCTCAGAAATTGTCAGTCCTCCAAGACAATTGTGCAACACTCGTTTTGAACTTACAGTGGATGATATGGCATTTTTAGGACTTCCTATTCATATTAATGAAGATGGACATTGGAGAACTCAGAAACCAAAGAGATCATCAAGGGCAAGACATTCAAATGCCAACTCGACAAATGGATCTACAGGACCGGATTCTGCACCTGATGATACTGACAAAGAAGAGTCCGAACCTGAACCTGAGGATGAAGATAATACAAACACAATGTCAATGTTCCATGTTGTGTTTGTTATGAATCCTCCCGTGGTTGAGTATATGCATCGTATCGATGAGATGTTCCATTATGTTATCTCCAGACTTTCACTAGTGTTGAGATATGAGCAGGATAAGTCGAATTACGTCTGGAATGAATGTCAAAAAATATTGAAGATCAGAGAGACTAATGAAGGTACACCATTGTACGAAGTATATGCCAAAATGATGAGTGAATCAAGTCTTGCAGCAACACTTTCCCAATGTTTTACATCCATCTCCACTTCAAACATTGCTAATCTACAAATCAATGACAAACTGGTTTCTCTTCAGATTCCGCTTAAAAACCAGTTTAGATCTCTTTTGCCAAAGACTACACCTGTTCTTCCAGGATCATATTTATCTTCCACATGCATTAATGAAGATACGCCAGAGGAAGATGAAGAGGACATGGGCCACATGGGTCTTCTTCTCCTTGATACACCAGAAAATATCATCACTGACCTCAAGACCGAACCGGGAAGTTCATTAGCAACATTCATTGAGAGTATTCATCCAACAATGTCACTTCTCAAGCTCTCTCAGAACAATAACATTGACGTGAACCAACTCAAATCATTTGCCAAACATCTCATATATTGGAGAAGAGCAAGAGCTATCCTTCCCTTACAGACAAGAAGTGTCTTTATCGTATCTCCAATGGCCCCAATGTCCCAACTTGAAACACACATGAGAACTTTCCGTCAAGAATTCCCACCACTACCAACGTTGGCATCATTCCTTTCCCTGTTGTCTAACTCCAAGCCAAGACAGTTTCTGACGATCATTCCAAGTAAAGACCATAGAGATACATACTTGGATGCACTTGCTTGGCTGATAAAACATGGGTATGTGACTCAGTTGTTGACGTATGTGTGGTTGAAGATTCCAAACAGAATCAAGATGGCAGTGGAGGAGGATTTGGAACGTGAAGGGTTGACCCAGAAGTCTAAGGATAACAAGGTCAAGTTCACTGATATCTCTACAGATAACACGAGTAAGGACATTGATGGAGGCATTGTTAAGAATGAATCATGTGTGAATCTGAGAACAACGCTGAATGGCCAAGATGTGATTATAGAAGAAGAAGAGGAGGACGATACAATCCTCTTGGAACCTGAACGTGCAACAGCTGTTGAGAGAAGATGGATTTCAAAAGTTATCAAAGGACAACCCCCTGAACTTGTCACTGTCTTCCACAAGTTGCTCAAACATTTCAACGGTAAGACTTCGTTGGAGCTCATGATGGTGAAGGAGAACGTCTCAAGACATGATGTGAGAAGATTATTGCACAATATTAACGACTACATCATCTCGGTTAAGCATTGGTGAGAAATCAAAAGTATAATGACTAATGAATTCTGTGTTTTTAGTGTTTTGGATTGTAGATTGTTAACAACAGGCTTCAAGCTTGTAACCTCAAGACAGAGTTTCCCTTTTCGGACATTTTCTGACATTTTTTTACACCCAGACATCTCAGTTTATCAACGCCAAAAGAATCCAAACACGTCCTCCACACAACAAAACAATAGACAACGCGCTAGCACCAACATTTCAATCTCTAGTATACCTATTAATGATGGTTAAACCACAGACAGCCAGACGTCGCCAACGGGTCGCGCAGCAAGCGCAGCATCAGCAGGCGCAACAACATCCAGATGAAATCGGGGGTATGCATGACGAGGCCGATATCATGTCCTTCCGTTCGGCAGCTACACAAAGATTTGTACTGAATCAAGAACTCATTGAGAATTTGACGGAGAAGTGGATACATATTGATAGAATTGTGAAACCAAGCCCGTTCTCAAACACACAGACAACAAAGACAAGTGTTACTGAAGTTGAGGATGAGTTGTATTTTGGTAACTTTCAATTCATGAAGGAGAAGATGGAATTGCTACAAAAGGAGGTCGAAGAGATTAAAGAGTCATTAAAAATTGATGACCGGGCGTTTGACGATTCGAAATATCTCATCAAACAAGTTGATACCATGAGTGATGCCTATGAAGAAAGAAAAACCGTCGACGCTGACGCTATCGGCAATGAGTTCTCAGAGAGAACTGGAAAGACTATTTCCACTGGACCTTACAAGGTGAGACAGCTTCCAAACCTTCGAACAGACAACTCCGAGGCCCCAGCCACATATTGGGAAGACGTTGAAAAGATGAAACAGGCTAAGATTGAACAGGAGAAGGCAGCAGCAGCAGCACAACAGCAACAGCAGCAACAGCCATTCTTACAACAGACTCCTGACCAGTTGGTCGACACAGTTGCATTCGATCAAAGTGCATTCGCTGGAGCCAATGACCTCGATACGATGATGGATGTGGACTTTGGTATGCGTTCCGCTCTTGATGATCAAGACTTCTTTGATCACAGTATGGAATGATTAATGTGACTAGATCTAAAAGTAAACAGTATGAGGTCATAAAATGAATTGAACGTCTATAAATAATGTCGAAAAGATCATGACATGGTTGTTCAGTAGTGTACAGAGAAAGCAACATCGGTGTGGGGGGTATGTATGTGTAGCTTAGGGGTTGTGGCAAGTGTCATTAGAAAAGTGTGGGGAGTAGACCAACATGCTTGAATCTCACTTGCCAAAGATTCTGTTGATCTGAATAATGAGTCTTCCACTAGAAAACCCAACAGTAACCACGACCAGAATAACATCAATTGTGATCTGAACCAACGCAGCGAACATGAAACGTGGTGCAAATATCTTCCACACCATCAAATGTCTTCTGAAGACCATAGCGAAGATCAAACTGCTGAGTGTGACAACAGACTGGTAAGTTAAGTAAGCACCGCAGTTTTCAATAACCTTAGAGTACAATGCAATTGGTTTGGTGCTTGGTGGAATCTTCCAAAACGTAACAAGAGCAATGGAAACACTTGAAATGATGAATGGGCCAAATGTGTTGAGAACGATTGGGATATGAGTGAATGGGAAAATAATGGACTCGGTCATTGCAAAGCCAACCTCCCAGTTAATAGATGGAATAACTGCTTGATGACCGGTAGTGAAGAAGTGGTAGGCACCGAGAAGACCAAACACGACAGGAGAGATTAGATTAGAGCGGATTCCAAGAATGCTCACCAATTCTGCAAGCGAGAGAATCTGATAAACAAGGACGAATATAGAGAGTTGGCCCATTGGCTTGGTGAAGAGAAGGACAGCAGCAGTGAAGTTCATAACAAGGAGGAAGAGCTGAGAGCCATAAACGTTGTTATAACCCAAGATTGCCTGCTCCCTGGATGACGTGTCTCCGCTGTTAGCGTCCAATGAAACACACAGAGGACCTCTGGACCATCCAAAGTTAGCAGCAACAATAGTGACACCAGCAATGATTCTTGCAAGCGTGATCTTGGTGCAATGGACTGTAGAGAGGTCTAACCAATCATATGTGAACTCAGATTGATTATGCTCAAAGTACTCCAAACACCAGTATCCAGAAATCATAGCAAGGACAATTTTGAACATACCGTTCCAAACTGGGGCTGCACTCTGGTATGATCCTGAAATATTGTAGAATGCCTTGATAATAGCCGGGAAGATCTGAACTTGGACACACAGAAGGAGAATAACCCACCATGGCATGCCAAAAGTTGGGGTACACAGCTCACCTTGTTCTTCACGGCAAATTGTGATTATTGATGTGGCTCTAGTCAAAACCATAAAGGACACAGAGTGGTAAACTCCCATAACACGGTCAAACTTCTGAGGGGCTTCCAAGGACTTAATTCCTGCAAGTAAACCAAATGTTGTCAACAGATATCCCAGGATACGATCCTCCCAAATTGTGAAAGAGTTGGAGGCAAAAATGGCAGCATGAAGGAATGCAAAGAGCACTGCAATAAGCGTCCAGAAACCTCTGAAGAGATCAAGGAACGAACGGCCCAACCACAGCGGAGAGTAGCGATCAAGGATCGGAACAGCAAATCCAAAGATGATACCAACTGCAACACCAAGCAATACAAACCAGCTAAGACTGATGAAAGTTGGCTTGAGAATCAATGATGTAGCCAAAAAGATCACAGAAAACAAGGCAATCATGGCAATAACAGATGGGACAATCTCTTCAGACAGTTGACTGATAACAACAGATGGAATTAGCTTTGAATAGATAGTGAGAATCAATACAGATGCAAACATGAGAAGAATACCAATAACAATGGATGCCATGTCAAATCTTGCCCATAAATCTTTACATCTCTCCAAAGACGTTGTCTGATAAGAATTGAACTTCTCGTTGAATGCCTTCTTATCGTTGTTCTGCCACATATTATTCAGCTCTTTGTACTTCTCATTAATTTCTGGATCGTCTTCAAGTGATTTTGAGTGCTGTCTGTAGCGTTGAATCTGCTGGAGAGTGTAATAATTAGCCTTTTCAAACAGTGATGAGCTGTGGAAAGCCTCCTCCATTGGAGAGCCCAAGTTGTTGAATGGAATTGGAAGACCCATAAGAAGAGAAAAGGTTGGAACAAGGTCAATCTGGTTAACACTTCTGTAGTTTTCACCATTCTTGGAAATATCATAAACGGACTTATCATTGAGGTGTTTGAACGCCTTCTTTTTGGAATACAACCAAAGAGCAGCCTCAAGTTCATCCTTGGAGTCACCACCATGGTTTCCTGTTCTATCCATACCGTGATCACCCATAACGATAAGTAATGTGTTGTCATCAAGGTTCTGCGTGACGTTTTGCAAGAACACGTCCATCTGGTTTTGCTTGTCAATCATGGCATAGTGGTCTGGACCGTATCTGTGTCCACAGTGATCCACACCTAAGAGATGGCCAACAAGGACGTCCCACTCTTTTTGATTCTCTTTCTCAAGTTCTGGGAGAAGGTGCTCGATAACTCCATTGTCAACTGTGTGCAAGTCCCAAACATTCAGAGAGTCGTAAGGAATCGACTTGTTCAGGAATGGTCCAAACAATGCTTGCCATGTGTCATCACCAATGAATGTGATGGTTTTATTGTTTTGATAGACCTGCTTAATAAAATTGTCTTCCTCAATGACATCACCATCAAAGTTTGAACCTGCATCAACGAATGTTGGCAGAGATCCTGTGGTCAGGCCCTTCAACCTTTGTAATGTCGTTGTTGGAGGGTCGGCGATGAACTTTAGGAGAACAGAGTTTTCAGGATAGAGATCTGTCATCTGATAAGGAAGCTTGAGATGGTTGTGGTATGGTTTTTGTGAATTTGGGTCGGGTACGACGAAATCAAATCTGAGGGCATCGATGATGATCACAACGGCCTTGTCAAAGTTCTGAAGCTCAAGAGAACCTTGGAAGATGTCGTCTTGTAAGGTGGAAAAGTTGTCAAGGACTTGTCTGGAGAGCAAGAAACCTCGACTGAAGAATGCAATGGAGATTATCTGTAGTATTGCGATAGAGAGGAAGATAACCGTGTAGAGAATGGACATGACACGCAGTTGGCTGTTTCGTATACTGACACGAGTGTTGTTTTGTAGTATTGCTCGTTTGCGAGCCTCATCAGCGGCTACGTCATCTGGAGACGACATTGTGCTTTGGATATGCCGTTATTCAGTGACCTTGATAGACCCCTTTAGTGTTAGATCGTTGAATCCGTATCTTCCTTAGTAGTGCTTGTGTGCCTGAAGATAAATCTCACCGGTGTTTGGCGCTTCCTTTGGCGGTAAAGCGTTGAGAGACAAAAATGTTTAGCGTATTCCAGATCTCTGTAAAACCACAGATATAAGGTAATGGTAATGAAGTAGAATGTGATATTCCCACAAAAAGGTACCCAATTGTAGCGGGTGCCCTTGTAGTTTTAGTTACCGCGGATCACCGAGGAAAGAAAAAAACGTAAACAAAGGAACAAAATGTCTATAAATGGAAAATTCCCTCTTTGGACCATGGGATCATAAGCTACTTGTTTGAAACACCATATTGCATGATGTTTACACTAACGTTTTGAAAACTGATTGGGATTAGAATTGAAGTATTTTGGGGGTATCAGAAGCAGGATCAAAGCGATAACATATAAAAATGCAAATTAGGAGATGGGCATATTGGTATCTTAGCGGGCAACAAGCAGGATCAAACAGCAATTGAATCGGGCATGAGACAATGGAACTTGTGCAGTTTGCTCTGTGGGATATAAGGGGAAACCAAATTTATTAGAGTATTCCTTATCAGGATGTGTGATTAGATCTTCAAATTGGGGGTAAGTGTGTGGAATATGGTATGGTTATAATCAGAAGCCACGACCTCTTGCCATGTTTTTAAAACCATTAGCTGAACGTTTTGACTTCTGTTGGTATTGATTCGTTGGTGCACTGTAAGGTTGAACAACTGTTGGTTGTGGAGCAGAGAATCTGTTGTTGTTTTGTAAACTTGGAAGTTGGTACAGCTGCTGAGCATGAGGTAGTTGGAGTGGGATAGTGGTGTTTCCAGAAGAAGACAATGATGATTGTGAATTCATCGATGACGACGAACTTGGCGCTGTAGACGTTCCAAATCTGGCAGCTGAGCCACTCATGATCAAGTCATTGTTTGCTAGCTCTCCTCTGTCAATAATGGTGAATTCAAACTCTCTCAAGAAGGCAGTAAGATGAGTGATGGCATCCTCCAAGAATAAGTCACTATCAGGTGGATAACTGAGAATAAGAGCATGATAAGATCCAGACTCGGGAGACTTCTTGTCAGTGGCCATGACCTCGAACTTGTAGAGAAGCTTGAATGGAACCTTGATTCTCTCCACAAATGTCTCATTATTATCATTAATAACCTTGTGGAACTTTGAAGAGTTTGTGATTCTGAACTCATAACTGTCAGCCATTTCAGAAATAATCAATCTCGTGGCACTGATAGAGCTTGTTTCAGTACCAAGAACTTCGGCGATTGAGAAATCTGTAGGCTCAACCATTGGGAACTTGATGAATGTGGATGTTTTCTTCTCAATTTCTTGAATCTTATCAAAGTTCAACAAACGATACTGGTTTCTGGAGATCTTGAAATAGGTGTTGAAGAAAGTAACATTCTCATTGTTCATGAGCAAACTGTTCAACTCATTCTTGACCAGCGGAATATTGGAGGAGTTCTTGTATGGGCATCTAATGATGACATTGTCGTATCTCACATGACTCTTCAAGTTATTCTTCTGGTCATAGGAGTTCGAGAACTTGACAAAGACATTGTACTTTCGCATAATAGATTGGATCAATGAGCCTCCTGTACCAATAATCTGTCTGTGGAACGACTCCGGGATATAGAACTTGACTTCAGATGGGAATTCTTGTTCTAACTGAGAGAAGGAGTTCAAGAAGTCATCAAAATCACCAGCCTCGAGCTTTAGAATCAAATTGTAATCATTGAGTGGGAGGAAATCAATCAAGGAACACTGAGAGCTGTTTGTGATCTTCATAATCTTTCCGTTTTTCTTTCCACTTATGAACTCATGATAAGCCAATCCAAGCTCAATGTTGAAGCTAACTCTCACATGACACTCGTCATAGAACTGTGAAGCTGAGGACTTGAACAACTTGATTGTCTTGACTGAATCATCTTGGGTTCCAATAAACTTATAAGATCCAAATTGTGGTTGTGCATAAAGGAGAACGTTGAATGCGATCGAAATCTTGGATAAGAACGCCTTAAGTTCATCTTCTGGAATCTTTGGTAGAGCTGGAATCAACGTCGAGTCTCCATCATTTCCGGACCCTGAATGGAACCAAACATCCGCTTCATAAATATCATTCGTCAATGAATTAAAGTCACCAATTGCAAGCTCAATCAATTCATCAGATGAAGCTTGGAAATGAACGTTGCAATCGTCAAAACCAAGAGGTGATACCTGAATACAAGCTCCATACTTGTACATGATTGAGCTGATATCATTCTTTCTGTTAACCAGAATATGGTCCTTCTTCACCTTCAACACCTTGATGCTTTTATAGAAAAGCTCTTTCTCGGTTTGTTCTTTGACATCCAGAAGCGTTTTCTTTGCCAGTAGAACCTGTGCCTCCATTCCCGAGAAGAATATGATATCCAAATTGCGTTTCTGTGGGGTTGAGTATAGTTCTGGAATAATATTCGGAAGGTACAAATTAACACCGGTCTCCTTGGCGATGGTTTTGAAGTTACCGAAGTTCATTCCACCAACGAGTGGGATAAGGGAGAGAGGAATCTCAAGGGAGTCAACAAAGAGACCCAATGATGTGTCCATTAGGATTCTCAATCTTGTTTCGGCATAAGTTGTATCATCAGAGTCACCAAGAATATAGAGATAGACATTCTGGTTATTCAATTCGTTTGGATGTTCATTGTTCACACCCAAGTTGAAGTACTCCACCCTGTTTGAGATCAAGATCTCAACATTACAGAACTTGGCAATTTCTTCAAGCTCAGACTTCAAATCAGGCTTCAGATCATGTGTTGAGTCAGTGATAAAAAGCCCTCTAAACTTGGATCTGTCGATGAGAATGGTCTTGAAGTCACATTTTTGATATCTGTGGAGTAATCTTTGCTGCTCCTTTACTCCGCTTTCATGTGTTGGCGCATCAATGCTGAGGTGAAGGAGATGCTCATTAGCTCTCGAGTCTGAAACAACCAAGTTCTCAGAAAAGTCATCTGACAAGCATTCCTTGAGCGAATTGAAGTTGTCGATTATGTCATAGGATACATGTTGTTGCTGAGGGATGAGCGACAGAATGAGTTGATTATCTGGGGCAACAGCTTTCCAAAGACCTGTGTTGGTGGAATAGATGTATGGGTCATTGGAGTTTTTGATAAGATATGTGTACTTGAGGGGAACTGCAGCGACGAACGCCTCAGAGTTGGCGTAAGCCATGTCTTTTTTGAATAGATGGGATCTGTAAACGCGTTTAGCAAGCTAGAAGACAATAAAAACAACGAGTGTAAACTAGCGGTCGGAGTATTTTGCCTTTGCTTAGGGTATGCTGATGTGTGGATTGAGAAGTAGGAATGACCACTATAAGCAAGATAAGTATGCTTGTGTGGTTTGGTTAAGTGGCCCTTTCGAGTTATAAACCGAAAGCAGCGCCTTGTTTTTCAACGCCCCGACTGAGCTCCCGAAAAGTAAACAATATGTGGCCCTTAACAGATCTTGAAAGCCCCCGGATTTGTAGTCGGGTTTTACCTCATTGGGAAATCTAATTTACCCGGCCCTTATTCCCTGGGGCCGGGGCCCTTTTTCCGGGGCAGTTTACTAGAGAATAGTCAATCGATCTGGAGTCTTTTAATCACATTCCTTTGATCATCTGACTAAAGGTACCAGATGTTGTCCTTCAGAACAAAGGGCTACAATGGGTACGGAGTGAAATACTCCCCTTTCTATGACAACAAGCTTGCAGTGGCAACCTCCGCAAACTATGGTCTTGTGGGAAACGGTCGTCTCTATGTCTTGACTATTCAACCAGATGGTAACATTACCAATGATGCTTTCTTCGATACCCAAGACGGTCTTTTTGATCTTGCATGGTCTGAAATGCACGCCAACCATGTTGTGACTGCCAATGGTGACGGATCATTGAAAATGTTCGATATAGGATTGGGAGAACAGGGCCGCTTCCCAATCATGCAATGGCGTGAACACGGCCGTGAAGTTTTCTCCACTTCTTGGAATCTCGTTGAGAAGTCAATGTTTGCATCTTCATCTTGGGATGGTACTATAAAACTATGGTCTCCTACGCGAAAGCAATCACTCATGACCCTCAATGCTACGAAGCCGCATCTTCCAAATAACTGTTCATACCAAGCTGTTTTCTCCCCACATAATCCAAACATGTTGATGTCAGTCAATGCAAACTCCCACGTTCAAGTGTGGGATACAAGATTACCAAATCCAGAAGTATCTGATTTTGTGGGTCATAATGGTGCTGAAACGCTATCATGTGATTGGAACAAGTACAGATCCACCATTATTGCCACAGGTGGTGTTGATAAGCTCATCAAGATATGGGATCTCCGTATGGTCCCAACAGCAGATGTCCCACAGATGGTAACACCAAAGGCTGGCCCAGCACCTCTCAACCAGCTTGTGGGTCATGACTTTGCAGTGCGTAAACTTGTTTGGAGTCCTCATGATGGTGGAGAGATTCTCAGTTGTTCATATGACATGACAGCAAGAGTTTGGCGGGACCAAACTGATGCTTCCTCTAGAACCGCACCAGGAAACAGACTCACAAGGAACGGAATGGGAAGGGTCTTTGGCCAGCATCGTGAGTTTGTTGTAGGTGCTGATTATAGTTTATGGGGACAGCCTGGATGGGTTACAACTACAGGTTGGGATGAGATGGTTTACGTGTGGGATTCAAAACGTTTATGATAGACCTCCAACACGATTTTCATTGAATCTGTGAAGTTTTTCGTTTCGTAAGTAGTATTTTGTTCTTTCTTGCTTATAGTTCCTCACAAATTCTTGGATTGATGCTTCCTCATGCTTACCAGTGTGATTCAAAAATGATTCTTGGATAGACTCGGTCAATCTGCGAGACTCATTAACCGATGCTTGTAGCAATGAGTATATGTTCTCTCTGCTAAACTTCTGTAATGATTGTTTCATCTCTGCCTCTTTCGATTGCCATTGCTGCAGAAGAGTTTGAAGCCTAGCGAGCCGTGTGTTGGTCTGTTGTTTCTGACTTTCAAGGTCGTGGAGGCGCTGGACGTATGTTTCGATCTGTTTAACGACAATATCAAGTTCCTCTTGTTCTTTCTTGATTTGATCTTTCATCAATGTAATCAGATAACCCTTCAAAGTATCCAGTGTATCTAAGAGTTTCGTTATTTCACGAGTTGGCAGTACATCAAATGATGGCGGGAAGGGGATCTGTTGCCTCTCCTGTTGCACTGGAGGGGAGACTCTTTGAACGCTGGAGGCCTGTTCCACAGCATCTCCCTTCGGAGGTAAACTTGGGGGCGTTGTACTCATTGTTTGATTCTCTGATTTATTTTGTAGTGATAAGTTGAGAAGTAGATATGTCAGCGTTACTAACATTTGGTGGTAATCTTCTTTCGCGAGGGTTGGCTTTTCTAAAGGACCCTCCACCCACTTCCAGGTTAGGGAAACAGAACCTCTTTCTCACTATGAGCAGTATCCCCAAGATTTCTAGAATGGCTCTCAATGCAGTTCGTGTTCCATCACGTACAAACCCTCCAACAGCCGCTGTCATCATGATCCACGGCCTCGGTGACTCGGGTCAAGGGTGGAAATTCCTCGCTGACATCGCACGTCAGTCCCCAGATTTTGATCATATCAACTTCATCTTCCCAAATGCTCCATTGGAGCCAATCACAATCAATGGTGGAGCACGGATGCCATCATGGTTTGACATACAGCGTTTTGGTGAATGGACGAACAATGATGATGTCGCTGGTTACTTGAAGTCTTTGGACACACTCTCCGCTTACATCGAGGAGCAGGTTAAGAACGGCATCCCAACAGAGCGTATCATTGTCGGTGGTTTCTCCCAAGGTGGCGGTCTTTCTCTTGGTGCTGCTGCAACATATCCAAACAAACTTGCAGGAATAATTGCACTTTCGCCAGCTGTTCCGTTCTACAGCACCCTGAAAGAGAAGCTGATCGACGTTAACTTGGCCACACCAATCTTCCATGGCCATGGTACTGCAGATCCAATCGTTGCTTATGAAGCTGGTTTGAAGACACAAGAGCTCTTTAAGGGCTTTGGCTTCAAGGACTACACACACATCAAGTACCCAGGCATGGCTCACAGTGCCAGCGATGAGGAGCTCCAGCATGTCTTCAAGATGATTCACGACCTTCTTCCAAGGAATTGAATGTTGAGACTGATAATATCAAGTTTATCCAATTATTTAGAACAGATCCATGTATTTAATTGTAGATTTCAGACATATTTAGATCACAAAAGTGTGGAGTAAGTACTATGTGTGTGGCCCCTACCACACCCTATTACTGAGCCTTCTCGCACGCGGCAGTAAGCTACGTGTGAACAACAACTTCACATGTTCTATTCCAGAACTACACAACTGCACAACCAACGCGGCGCTTTGTGTTTCTCGGACAGCAATGGACTCCAAAGACAAGAAGTATGCGTCTGGCATTGAAAAGTCGCTAGCTCTCTTCGATTCCGTGGAGGAATGGGCGGACTACATCGCCTTCTTATCCAAACTGCTGCGAGCGCTCCAACAAAAACACACAACTCAACACTGGATCCCACACGCGTTATCTATCTCTATCACTCTCTCTAAGTGTCTGTCACCGAGTCTCCCATCAGGTGTACACTCTAAGACGCTCGAGCTCTACAACTTCATATTCAAAGAGCTTGGTATTGATGCTCTGAGTTCGCAGGTCGATCTCTGGGTACCAGGCATTTTGCCACTAATGCAATTTGCCTCCATCAGTATCAAGCCAATGGTAATCGACCTTTACAAGAACTATCTCCTCACACTTCCGTCAAGTACTCTCAAAACGATTATCCGCCCTCTACTTGCTTATCTGATCCCATCTTTAGATGACGAACGTTCCGAATTCTTTGACGCCTCACTTTCGCTTGTTGATACACTAAAGTCAGAGCTCAATGATGATTCACTTTTCTGGCAGTCATTGTTCCTTATTATTATAACAAGTGACGAAAGACGTTTGGGATGCCTTGTTTGGTGTAACAAGAGACTTCCAGATCTGAATACGGTCATTCCGGATCCGGAGGAAGCTGCGGCCGATGACACACAATCCACAGACTACTTCAAAACCGAGTTCCGCAATCAATGCACCAATGATCAAGCTGCTCTAATTACACCAGAGTCTGGTCTTCTTATACGAGCATTCACATCAGCGCTCAAGTCACCTAATGTTCTTATCCAGAGAGGTTTCTTTGACCTTCTCATCAAGAAGCTTCAACTCAATTCCACAGTACTTCAAAAGCTTTCCCCATCCAAAGATCTTCAAGGACTTATCATCTCTGCTACTTCAGCGATTTTGAAAAAGGACATGTCCATTAACAGACGTGTTTGGACCTGGCTTTTAGGCCCAGATACTACATCTGCTCTTCATCTTGCATACTTCAAGGAAAATGGTTCTGAGCATCTAACAGATGGTCTTTTGAAACTACTTGCTGGATCATATGATCAAAGACCAGTCTTCGAGCAGAAAATTGAAGCACTCAAAATTGCATTGGCTCTCATGGATCGTTGGGAGATCGGGTCAGAAGTTATTCCTGTGATCTTTGTGCCTTCTTTGCGTTCAGTCCAGGATTCTGTTGAGTCCAAGAGTTATGATCACGAGGATGTCCTAAAGAGCAGTGAATATTTGTTTGATGCCGTTGAGACTCTCACAATATACTCACAGATATATTCTCAGATGTATGGGGACAATGCTGACCTTGCATTTGTTGAATTCATCCTACAGAATTTTAATGTTCAAGATGAAGAGATGTTGGTCCACCAGATGCCACTTTTACTCATTACATTGTTGTCAGAAAATCAAAGCACAGAACAGTGGTTCAACCTGCTCAATATTCTGTTGAATCTGATTCCACGGAGAGCTTACTTGCCGGTTGAGCATGCCAATGAAGAAGCTGAAACTCTTGAGAAGAACCAGATTACTGATCGCATCAGGGAATACTACAATGGTACAGAAGTCTTGAAGCTTCCTTTCCAGCCTGCTGATTTGAGTGTGATAACGCTTGACCTTATTTCTGACTTGGTCATCGAGAACATTAGCTCGTTCAAGTCTGTGAAGTACATCTCCCTCTTGAACACTGTTGTGGATCTGATCCCAGAACTCAAGTACAGCAACGACAAGCTTGTTGAAATCATTCAGACACGTACATTTGCAGGTGATTCAATTATCCATGTTGCTAAACTGTTCGCCAAGCTCAACTTCTCTACACCATTTGCAAGAATTGAAGTACTAAAGAAGATCGTTTACCAGCTTTGTGATCTTCTTAGAGTTGCCGGAAACAGATACCAAGTTGAAACTGTCAAGACTCTTCATGCTCTTACCCTCACTGTATCCCCATACTATGTGGAGGCGGCTATCACATCTTACCTCCTCAATGTTGATAACTTCAACGATAGACTTCATGTTTTCAACTTCATTTGGAACCACTCATCAGATGCTCAGTTCCTTGACAGACCTCTTCATGTTATACTCGATGATCTTGATGAAGCCAATGGATCCGTTTATACGCTTATACAAAACTGGTTGCTTACTTCTGTCAACTCCGGATTTACCAACAGATTGTTCTTGCTTATCACAGGAAAATTGCACGACAACTTGGATGATAATGCAGTTTTCAGTTACAATGTTTCCACCATCTACCGAGTCTTGTCGCTGGACTTGAAGATATTATTGCCATTGTTCAAGGAAGAGCTTACGGTTATCAGTTCCATTGAGTACAAAGATGAAAACGTGTCGACATACAAGGATTTCACACTCTTCCAGCTCGACAAGTTCGTTAAAAAGAGACAATTTGATGCTAAGACATTTGGTGCTGTCTTGAAGTTATATGAACTCTTACTTGATGGTTCTGAGTCTTGGTTTGAGGACCATGTGACTCTCATGTTCATGTTTGCTAAGGAACTTGTGCTTGAAAGTGACTCCAATGATGATCAATACGAGATGTTGTTTGTTGTCTTATTTGGACATTTGACCCAGCTGACCAAACTACTGATCAGCACCCACAGCAAGGTTACAGACGTTCTTGTAAAGGAAGACTCTTCGGGAATGCCATTTTTGATTGACTTCTTGCTCCTCAGTTTTGTCAAATTCAACAATCCAGGCCTACTGGCTACTTGGATCGACCTCCTCAGTGCTTCGCTGAAGTTCCACGACGAATACATCTTCAAGTTTGTCGAACCTATTGCCTTAACAATTCTCAAGAAGGTTGATGAGCTTTACAATACTGATCCAAACTCCAAGGATGATATCTCCATCTCTCTATTGTTGTCTGTTCTTCAAGAGGTCTTATCATTGTTCAGAACATACGTCATCAGCATTGAGATTAACAACACCAAATCTACACAGAACGACCCAGGATTCTTCTCTACAGTTGCTGGCGTTTTCAATTCTGATTCTGTTAGAAGAACTTCTGAGGATGGTGTCATTGCTGAGAATCGCCGTATGCTCACATCCTGCTTCAGAGATGCAATCAAGAGTTGTTTTAACATATGGAAGAACTCTGATTACGTTCTCAGAACCACCAATGATTCTGACAATGCTTCTATTAAGTATCAATCACTCAAATTGAAACACAAGTCTAAGCACTTGATGGAGACCCTTTACGAGCTTGAACCAGTTGAAGTGTTGAAGACAATTATCAGCAACATTGATAAGGATGATGACTCAGTCGTGTTCAAATTACTCCATGTGTTGGATGGTACAAGACCGCAACTTACTATCCCATTCATCTTCAAGCTTTTGAACCAAACAGTACATGATTCCAGAGTTGTGAGACCTACTATGTTTGACGTTGGTGAGTTTTTGCTCAACTACACAATTTCACTACAGGATGATTCCATGGAAGACATTTACAGTGACACCATTGGATTCTTGAAGACTGTTGCTGATGATGTTGGTCCATATAAATCTATTCTTCTCAATATTGTCAAGTTCACTGCTGTCTTCTCCACAAAACTCGGACAGACCAAGTTTGGAACACAGAGAAAGATCAAGAAAGATGTTTCTGATCTGTTCGTGAAGATTTACCCACCATCATTGAACTACAAGAATTCAGATATTTCGAATGCTCTTGCTTCCAGCATCAATGACCTTGAGACTGCAATTGTGAGTGAAGGTAATGTTGAAGAGAGCACTGTTGCATCCAGTGAGATCATTGTCAGCCAAGAAGATATTATCAAAACGATGAAGTTTGTTGTTCCAAAGATTAAGACTGTGATTTATGAGCAAGACAAACAAAGTGCTGCTGTATCTACTATTCTTATCACTTTGTTGACACCATTTTTCAAGTCTAAGCAGTTCCCTAAGAATGTGATGTCATACCACTTGGAGCTTCTCAATGAACTTGCTGATCACTTCCCAGCAACCAAGAGCTTGAGATTCCTCATTTCTGAGGTGTTCAACGACTCACAATTCTTCAGCATCAAGATTTGGGATGTGAGCATGTGGAATAGTGCTGTTGTCAAGTGGTTGGGTAACGAAGCTTCTGATAAGGTGAGCGAATTTTTGGTGAAGAGTACAACCTCCACTACAAATATCTTCAATTGGAATGAGAATGAACAGCAAGTTAAGAAAATGACATTAAGAAGAATTGCATACTTGTTACTCATTGGTGATAAAGATCAACATATTGTTCTCTTGAAGGAGTTGTTTGACAAGTTGGACACACTCCAAGGACAAACCAAGGTTTCATCAACCTTATCCTCTGAAATCTTCCTCTTATTGAGAGTTATTGTGCTGAAGTTCTCAGAGATTCATCTTTATGACTACTGGACTTTCATTTACACCAGTCTGCAGGAGTTCTTCTTGGATCTTTATCGTGAGGAAGATGCCAGCCATGTTGATGTTGAAGCCGTGTTCCAGGCCGCTAAATTATTGGACCTTTTGCTTGTGCTTAAGTTTGAAGACTTCCAAGAGTGGATCTTTATTATTGATACAATCAATGCTATCTACAAGAATGCCGAGATTATCAGTTTGGTTGATAAGATTGCATTGAAGTCTGATCTGTTCAAGAGTGGAGAAGATACATCTCAGAATACATTGTTGCTTTCCAAGATTGCTGAGTCTAAGGGGCTAAGGAAGCCGGCATTAATTGGTGTTAAGAAAGTGGAGTCTTTGGCTACTCTTAAGCCATTCTTTGATGGACTCAGTTATTACAACTTTGAGAATGTCTACAATGGTGCTTCTGTTGATTATGATTCCTGTGAACAGGATATTTTCTCTGATCTCTTTGACGTTACTGATGCATGATACATAAGATGAATGTTCCTTTTTTAGATTCTCTTGAATTTGTAGACGCTGAGTTCTTCCCAACCAGCCTTCCTATTAAGAATCAAAGTAGCATCCCAACCACTCTGTTTCATTCTCCCTGCAACTAGATCTGGCTTATTCCTAGCACAGAAGAGAATATATGCAATTCCATTATCTGAAAGGATGTCATTGAGGTTGTCAAGCAGTCTATCGGTGACAACCATACCATCTGAACCTCCTAACAATGCAAGATCTAACCACTCATAAGCATCCTCCTTATCTGGGATTTCTGGAACCTCTTCAGCAGGCACATACGGAGGATTGAATATGAGGATATCAATGAGCTTGGGCCTTAGACACGTTGTAAGGTCTGACTGTAATGAATCGAGAAATAGAGCACCTCCATTCTTCTTGCTTGTTGCGATTGAAGCTCGACATGCATGTGGATTAAGGTCTGTTGTCAGGAATATACCATTGGGTATTATATTCTTATGCATGAATGTAGTTACCACTCCAGATCCAGTTCCAATTTCCACTACAAGTGGTGATTTGTAGTGGCTGTTCAAGTAGTCCTTCTCTTCTTCTAGCGAGTCCAGTAGGAGGAACGAGTCCTCTGCTGGTTCATAGACCTTGTCGTAATCAGCCACAATATCCGGAGTTGGAAACATGCCCAAGATCAAGTCGTCAACTGGTAATAGAGATAGAAAGAAGGGGAATACAACGGGAAATCCAAACAGAAAGACAAGGAGAAGAGAGACAGTACAAAAAAAACTGGTACGCGACTTCTGACGGGGGCGAAAACAAACAGAGAAGACACACTTTCTACTAATTCTGTAAACTTTCCCCCACAACCACAAATTTAACCAAAACACCATGCAAATTAAAGTCAAAGTGAGTACTGTCATCATATAATACAGAACACCGATTATTAACAACGAATACCAAGACACTTACGGGAAAAGAAGTACGTTCCTGAGCCTTTCCCCCAAATTATCAGAGTTCATCTACTAACCTCGTCATAGATCCCAATTGATGTCGAGCCAAGCGACAAAGTAAGTCCTTTTGATGCTTAATTATACACTAACGAGAACATACCAACTAACACGTTACAGATTCTCCGTGTAAAGGAAATAATGGAAGAGAAAGAAGGTATTCCCCCAGCACAGCAGAGACTAATCTTTGCCGGTAAGCAAATGTAAGTACACCACACCTCCAAACACCCCCAAACAACAGAACTAACCCAACACAGGGATGATGATAACACAATTGAATCTTATAAACTCGAAGCAGGTGCTCAGTTGCACTTGGTGTTGACTCTTCGTGGAGGGTGCTGATTACATAATAGAATTTTCTGCCATTAGCCGTCGTGTCAATAAGTTCATAGTATTTTGAAATGTTTCCTTCTCTTCTTCTTAAATCATCGTTTGGTGTAGCGACTTCTTGTATCTTTCAATGGCTGAGAGTACTCGAAGAGAGCGTAACCAGGCTCCTGCTGAGCTGCAAATTACAGCAGAGCAGCTTCTTTTGGAGGCCTACGAGCGCAAGAATGACCCCATCAACAAGACCCAAGTGAAGATTGCAGACCTTGAAGAGCTTCAAGAGTTCCAAAGAAGAAAGAGACAAGAGTACGAAGATGCACTAAGGAGAAACAGACTTGATTTTGGACAATGGATGCGTTATGCCCAGTTTGAAATCGAACAAAAGGATATGAGAAGGGCTCGTTCTATCTTTGAAAGAGCCTTGGAGATTAATCCGCATCATGTTCCCCTATGGATACGATACATCGATTCAGAACTCAAGACAAGGAACATTAACCACGCAAGAAACCTGTTTGATCGCTCTGTAACCCTTCTTCCACGTATTGATAAGCTCTGGTTCCGATATGTTCAAACAGAGGAGACTTTACAGAACATTATTGGCACACGAAAGGTGTTCCAGAGATGGCTACAATGGGAGCCGGATACACCAGCATGGGATGCATTCGTTAACTTTGAGAAGCGCTACGATGAATTTGCCAATGTGAGACAGATTTATAATCAGTATGTTCTTATTCATCCAACTGCTGAGACTTGGTTAAAATGGACAAGATTTGAAGAAGATTATGGAGATCCAATGTCCGTTAGAGAGGTGTTTACGACAGGTATTGATGCATTACAAAGTGAGAAACTCATCACACAGTTTGCCAAATGGGAAGCATCACAGAGAGAATGGGAACGTGCAAGAGCCATTTTCAAGTTTGGTATATCCAAATTCCCAAAATCTAACATGATTAATGAAGAGCTGACACATTTTGAAAAGCAGTACGGAACGAAAGATGGTATTGAACTTTCAATCTTATCCAAAAGAAAGCAGAAGTATGAACAAGAACTCGAGGTGGATCCTACAGATTACGATACTTGGTGGGCATACCTTACACTTCTTAATGATTACCCCTTGGACGTCAGAAGGGAAGCCTTTGAGAAGGCGGTAAGTCATACTCCCAAATCTGCTGAGAAAGTTCATTGGAAGAGATACATCTTCATCTGGATCAAGTACGCCATATTTGAAGAGCTCTCAGGCGAGATTTCTAATGCTCGTGAGGTATACAAACGAGCCTCTAAGATAACTCCAAAGAAGTTCACTTTCTCCAAAATCTGGATCCTCTATTCAAACTTTGAAGTACGTCATGGCAACTTAACACAGGCAAGAAAACTTCTCGGATACAGCATTGGTGCATACCCAAAGCCGAAAACCTTCAAACATTACATCAGTTTGGAGATCAAATTAAAGGAATTTGACAGAGTGAGAAAGATCTATGAGAAGTACGTCGAGTCCTTCCCTTCTGCACCTCAAGCTTGGATCGACTTTGCAGAGTTGGAAAGTGAACTGAACGATTTGGATCGTTCTCGTGCTATTTGGGAAATTGCATTGGACTCAGTTGAAGACGAAGACGCAATCTGGGAGAAATATGTGGAGTTTGAAGTGGATTTGAATGATTATGAGAAGGCAAGAGCATTGCATCAAAGACAGTTGGAGAAGAACATCCAGAGTACTACGGTATGGATCAAGAGTGCATTGTTCGAACTTACAGTACCTACTACAAAACAATTAGAAGATTATGAGAAACAAGTTGAAGAAACTGGAGATGATGAACTTGAATTTGAGTTTGAAATCTCTGAAGAGTCCAAGACGAACGCTCGTGATATATTTGAGAAGGCATTGAAATATTTCAAGAAGGAAGGCCTTAAGGAAGAACGTGTCGTTATATTTGAGGCTTTCAAACAGTTTGAACAGGCACATGGTGATTCTACATCATTTGAGAAGCTTGAGAAGCGTCTGCCTACTGTGGTCAAAAAGAAGAGAACTGAAGAGGATGGATCTATCAAGGAATACTTTGACTACATCTTCCCTGACGATAAAAAGATGGCAAACTTCTTGGAAATGGCAAAGAAGTGGAAAAAACAGTAATTACGAAGTTCATGTGTGTACTATACTTACAAAGAGATACATTAATGGCATTACATTACAGTCGTAGAATTAAGAGTCCAAGAACTCGGTTTTGGGTCAGTTCTCCTTTGGTGCTGGAGGCGGAGGTGGAGGCGGAGCAAGACTTGGGGGAGCTGGAGGTGCTTCAAGACCTGGTGGAGGTGGAGGAGCTTCCATACCTGGTGGAGGTGGAGGAGCTTCCATGCCTGGTGGTGGGGGAGGAGCATCTAATCCAGGAGGTGCCGGAGGAGCACTCAAACCAGGAGGTGGTGGGGGCATTGAAAGTCCCGGAGGTGGAGGTGGTGTAGAATATGAGCCAGCAGAAGTAGTTGAAGGAGCTGGTGGTGCTGAGAGACCTGGTGGTGGTGGAAGTGGTGACTCTGTACCTGTGTTTCTCTTCTTGTATGGCTGTTCATCATCCGGATTGATGTAATTCTTTGCGTTGATGTCATGAAGGATGTTATCAAACTCTTGTTCCATATTGAAGTTAACATTGGATCCTTCTTGCTTCATCTTACAGTCTCTCGCAAAGTGACCAGTGTTTCCACACACACGACAGACAATAGAAGCGGTATAACTCTCACGGTTAGGACAGTCCCATCTCTTATGGCCACGGATACCACAGATAGAACATGGTCTGTCATCGTCCTCTCTGAGGGTACCGTTAAGAACGGCAAGTTCTCTAAGCTGGCCTCTCTTAAGGTCGTTTTGTCCCTCCGGAGATGTGATTGCCTTCATAACAATGGCCTTACAGGCTTCAATACCAGCTTGAACCTTCTCTTCATCATCGGCAGTGATAAGACAATGCAATGGTTCATTAAGATGCTCCATTCTGGCGTCTGGCCTTGTGTTTCTTCCCTCTTTAACAGATCCCTTACCTCTAATACCGATTTTGGCGCCAGTATCCTCTTGCATCTTTCGTAGTGTGTTTCCTCTTGGTCCGAGTAAGAGACCGACAAAGTTGATCTCTGGGTGCTCCTTAGCTGGGATGAAGTACTTTTCTGTTGTGCTTTTTGGTCTTCTATAGTCAGTTGGAGCAACATAATTGGGCACAATTCTTGCTGCAATATCAATGAGATGGTGTCTTTCGTCTTCCAAGGACTTCTTGTATCTCTGCGCCCTGGTGTTTGTTCTTCTACCACTGCTGTCATATTGTGGTGGTGGAGAAGGAGATCTTGATCTCTTAACCGGGGGTTCAATATCATTATTTGAAATCTTCTGTGTAATCTCGTCAATACGATACACGATCTGATATGCGTCAAGTTGTTCCGGAGTAAACACTCCGGTGATGAGTGTTGGTAGGTTAACTGCATGTCTGATGGAGTTCGAACGAGCGCCAGATCCCCAAGGACTGTACTCCTCACCAGTTGTCACATTCTCCCCATCTCTAGACGGTGATCTGCCTCTTTTCAACGGCGTAAGTGACATGTTTTGGCAGTGTAATTCGTGTAGATGAGCAAGAGAGAGAAGACGTTTCTGTTCAAGTTTTAAAGGCAACTTGCAAAAATTCGCGAAATGCGCGAACTCGTTCTATTCGCGAACTCTGAGAGGGAGGCCCCCGCAACGAATGAGATCGCACAAGTTGGTCAGAGCTCCACTTCCAAGGAAACATCAAGAACATCAACAGCATCAACACAAGCAATGTCTTCAGGATTCGGATTCTCAGGAGGTACAGGACGTTGTTTTGCCGTTTGGCAGAATTTCATGGATTGTTACACTGCTAAAGAAACTGGCCACCCATCCGAATGCACCCCACAAGCTGACGACTACTTCGAGTGTCTCCACAGACCCAAGGAAAGAGCCAGAGCTGTCGCCATCAGAGAGCAGTACGAGAAGAAGAAGCACGAAGAAGGTGCTAAGAATGCTACTCAAGGTGCGGTGTCTGTCAAAGGATCTATCCCAGAAGTGCTTGGTCTTGTTGACGGAAAGTGATACGATCACTTCCTTCCCTATTTATTCCCGCTTATTTATTGCATCCTTGCTGCTTATTTATTCTATTTATTACATGTGGTTCTATCCGACAAATTTTCGGGTTATATTACATTATACATGAAACTAAATTATCCTCAAACGTAGGCAAGCATTCCTCTAACTGCATTTCTAACCTCGTAGAACAACGGACCTGGTGCACCATCAACGACGACGTCACCATCTGAGACTTTTCTCACTGCAACAATATCATCAATAACTAGTGTACCTTCACCCTTGAACTCGACTTTGTGGTTCTCTGATAAGCTTTTCTTGAGTTCTGACAATCTAACATCACCAATGGCCAAAGGTGCAGCTCTGATGTTAGAGAACATACCACTTGGTTGGTCCAACGGTACAAGAACAAGCTCATCCTGAGTTTTAATATCCTCCTCCTCATCTTCTTCTCCTTCCTCTTTTTGGGCCTCAGATGCGTCTTCCATCTTCACATCTTCTTGTTTGGCTTTTCTTTCCTCTGCCAACTGTTCTTTAGTCTTGATCTCACCAACGACATGAGCAATGGTAAATCCACCAGCAATTTTCTGCCATTTTAGTTTTGAAGACAATGCATCATCAAGCAAGATATCAAAGGATTGGACTGTGTTATCAGCAGTGTATGGCGTGTTGCTGTCCATTTCAATAACTTCGAATCTGTTGTGCTTCTTCAAAACAGACGATACCTGAGTGAGACTTCCCGAATTTGAGAGATCAGATACAAGGAATAAGTTCTTTGGCTTCAAAGATGGAAGAATCAGAGAAAGAGATCTGATATCAACAATACCAGCAAGATCAACGAACGAGAGGGCACATCTTGAACTGATTGAAACATCCATGCTGTGTCTGCTTCTTGGGTTATGCAAAGCATCCAGATCTGAAACATCATCCTGTTTCTTTCCTTCATTCCACTTCTTCTTTTCTCCAAGCTTCAATTTCTGATATTCCCTCTTCTTTAGTTTACTCACATCCTTTTCTTCCTCTCTGGCATAATCAGCATGATTGATCACAGCACCATAGTCATCATACTTGGACTTTGATGGAATATATGGGAACATCTTGGCTCTTCCTTTAGCTGTACGCATATCTGTATCGATTGGTATATTGTCCTCTTTCTTTGAAGGGGAAAGAATGTCTTCATCTTCAGAATCTGATTCGGACTCATCTTCAAACTGGATCTCTGTCTTCTCTGCCACTTTAGTCTTTTTGGCTTTTTCCTTAGCAGTCCTTCTTTCTTTCACTTCCTCTTGGTATTCCTTCAGCTCATACTCAGTCAAAGCAACCTCTCTGATGTCCTTGACTCTGAACTGCTTCATCAAAAGAACCGGAACACCTTCGACAGATGAACCATCACGCTCTTTTGTCAAGGACTCCCATGTGAAGAACAAATCACTTCCAATAGTTCCTTCGATTGATCTTTCTGTCAAAATGATTGTGGTTTTTTCATCATCGCATAAACTCATCAATGCAGTTTGTGAAGGAGCGCCATCTTCAAATCCGACACCAGAAGCAAACACAACCTTAGCACCAGGCATTCCCGCTAGTTCTCTTGGATCAATCATTTGAACTCTGGATGCATCAAATGGCGCTTGTCCTTTAGCTTCCCACTCTTTAATAACCGCTGGGGCCATCCATTCAAGCATACTTCCTGCATATGTCAAACTTCTAGCCTTCGCATGAGCGACCAGCAAGACTGGGATTGGTGCGCTCTGTAAATGGTCATCAATAAGGTGAATCAATTCCAACATTCTTCCTCCAATTGTTGTCGGTAGGAGTACTGTTCCTCCTCTTCCTAGTGTGGCGTCAACCAGCTCAAAGAACTTCTCCACTCTCTTCTTATGGGACAACGCCGAACCAATGGCTGATGATGTGATGATCACTGATGGTCTTAAGAGAGCTGGATTCTGCATAATATCAGCGCCATTCAGGAAAGAGTCCTTTGAGTGGTTCCATACTGGTGCATATATGACTTTTTCAGAGTTCTTGTTCAAGACCCAAATTGTACCACCAAGTGCATGTCCGGAGTTGACAGCGGTTATTGTGAGTCCATCATATTTCGCACGAAGGTCTGTGGTTTGAGAATGTTTCACTGTGATAATTTTATCAAATGCTTCTTCAACATCGTTCAATTCGTATTGTGTTCCTTTTAGAGGTCCAATGATTCCAAGACTTCTGTAGAGATCGATAGTGGCCACTCTTCCGAGGTTCTGGGTAGGTAGTGTTGCATAAACTGGGACTTTTAGATCCTGGAATGCCATCAAGGCATAGGAACCAATAAAGTCAGTTGTAGGCTGTGATAGAACAATGATATCGACGGTGGAAATGAGTGATTTAAGATGGCTTAAATCAGAGACGCCATCCCAACCTGGATCCGCCAGAATTCGTACGCCATCAAACTCAAGCAATGAAGCCCGAGAATGACTATTCGAAGGCGAGAGAGGTGTATATGTGAAAGGCATTTGCCCTATTTGATACTGTTTGAGAGTCTTCTTTCTTTGTATTCATAAACGAATTTGGCAGTGGTTTGTTGATGTGTGAGCTTTTCCAAGTGTTCCCAAATCAAAACGGTACGGCCACTACTGCAAAGCTGGAAAAAAATAAAAAAAAATGATTTCGCCCAGGATCGAACTGGGGACGTTCTGCGTGTTAAGCAGATGCCATAACCGACTAGACCACGAAACCATCTTCGAGAAAAAAATTCTCTACCTAGTACACACTGAAACCATGGTAATCACGTGATAATCACGTGACAATCACGTGACTGCGAGAAAGATCCGTCCTTTATACGTTTGAAACAAGGTGATAGGATTTTTTTAGTAGGATAATATGAAAGACTTGGAACCAGGAATGGTTGGTTAGTTTTAACTGCCTCAGGATATTCGAGCAAACGGAAGTGTGCCGATACAGCTAGTGCATTATCGACACTAGAACGTGTTTGCTGGCAAAAAAAATCCGGGATAGTTCAACGGTCAGTTTCCCCCTTTTTGCGCTGGTGGATGAGATGTCTGGGTGTGCGGTCGGAATATGGCTTTTTCACGTGACTTAACCGCTTACTGCATAACGTGCGCCTAAAAATACTCATATTTTAAGTGATTTCCGGGATAGTTCAATGGCGCAGAATTTCCGCTTGTCGCGCGGACGATCGGGGTTCGATTCCCCGTCCCGGAGCTCTATTTTTTGGCTTCTAATACATAGTAATCTTATTTGGATTGGTCCCCCTAACGTAGTTAAGCTCCTGCTCTGTGTGTGTCGTGTGTCCCGGTGCCATAGAGGACCCTCGGGGGTTTTCGCGATTCGCCATGCGCGCGGTACTAGCTTCTGGCTTAGTAATGGCGGGGGTGCTTCTAGCTGAGTACTCTCTTTACGTTATTGGCTGAAATACATTGTTTCTAGGATATTCCCTTCAGGTAAGCGTTTATGAGGTCCTTTGAGAATTTAAACTTCTCTGCTGCTCTTTGAGACTTTGAGAGCTTTTAACTATGGGGGAAAATAGAGTTTTCGCATATGTTCGCGGATTTTAGATTGGTTACCAATAAGGGCGCTTTTTGACAACACGTCCCTCTTCAAATGTCGGTGGTTGTTTTGAGACACCTTTCTTGATCCACCCACAACAAGGTCCTGGAAACCATCTACAATGGCTCTTTTACAAACCCTTTACACATTTGTGATACGCCATGGGATCCTCCCAAAATTGGTGCGATTCCTGCCGATCCTCTCGTTCGTTCTTGGGCTCGTTGGTATTGCCTGGCTCGCCGTACTACCGATGGATGGACAATATCGTAATACATATATATCAGAGAATGCTCTGATGCCGTCCCAAGCATATTCATATTTCAGAGAATCAGAATGGAATATCCTGAGAGGATATCGTCAACAGATACAGAACTTTGAAGTTGGTAATGTGTCAACAAACATGGAGACGATGAGATCATGGTTAGAGGACATTGGATACAAGACCTCGATACACCACGGAGAAACTGGTGATAATTTGTATGCTGTATTCCATGCTCCAAGAGGTGATGATACAGAAGCCATTGTTATTGGTGCAGGATACTATAACAGTGATGGGGAGTATAACATTGGAGGCATGGCGTTGTCTCTTGCCCTGGCTAGATACTTCCACAGATGGATCGTTTGGTCCAAGAATATCATTGTGGTGATTCCAACTGATCCAAGCTCTTCACTTCGTGAATGGGTAAACGCATACCACACATCGCTGGATCTCACTGGTGGTTCCATTGAAGCCGCCATTCTTTTGGATTACCCATCTGCTTCTGACAACTTTGAATACCTGGAGTTGTATTACGAAGGTGTCAATGGCCAACTTCCAAACTTGGATTTGGTCAACGTTGCGGTTTCTGTTTCTGAGCATGAAGGCCCCAGAGTCAGTTTACAAGGAACCAAACAGGATGACCTGATGACTAATGACTACTGGTCCCGTCTACGTATCTTGACCCGTGGCATTGTGGAATTAGCCCTTGCAGGTCTTAAGAAAGGTCATGGAAATGAGGCCTTCTCAGGATGGAGAGTTCAGGCCTTGACTCTAAAGGCCAAGGAAACAAAAGGTCCATATGATATTACTGTGTTTGGTCGTATTCCAGAGGCTATCTTCCGTTCAGTTAACAACTTGCTTGAGAAGTTCCATCAATCTTTCTTCTTCTACTTGTTGCTTGCTCCAAGACACTTTGTCTCTATTGGAACTTATTTGCCTGCAGCCGCTTTCTTCGCTGTGGCATTCATTCTGAGTTCCTTGAGTATGGTGATGAACTCTGGATTTGAGGTTCGTCATCTCTCACCATATGCAGTCACTGCAGCATTGTACTTCTTGGCTTCCACAGTTGTCTGTTTCTTCATCATGCAATTCTTCCCTATGTTCCCTGTTGATGTCATTTACATCCTAGTAGCTGGCTCTATTGTTGTTTCATTGGCCCCATTGATTAAGAGATTGGCACTCAACAGAGAACTCAAGCCATTGCTACGCGGTATTGCACTCATGTACTTCAGCACCATGCTCTTCTCCCTCTTGGTGCTTAACTTCTCTCTAACATTGGCGCTGGGTGTCTTTGCCATCCCACTCACATTCATTAATGACTCCAATCCATTGCCGCTGAACTGCTTGCTCTTGCTTGTTTCTAACCCATTTGTCTTGTCGGTGTTGTTCGCCCTTGAGTTCGAGGATGGACTCCATGGCCTCTTCACTGGTCTCATCACCAGTTGGAAAGAACTCAATTGTCATACTTGGCTTGTTGTTGTGTGTGGATGGTTGCCAACCTGGACCGCTGTGGCGTTGAGTGTTGCCATCTCGGATGTTGACATTGGAGAGAAGAAGATCATCTAAATGGTAGCTCTACTAGTAAAAATAAGCATGTGCATGAATAACCGAAATATCCTTTCAATACGATCCATAATAATAATATAAGAAGAACAAGAATAATCAACTACTAAACCACTACTAGAATAAAAAAGAATTGTATAAGTCCCTTTTTCTACCCGCCAGCGTGTGCAATTTTTTCTCTCTAATCAGCGTACTTGGTGAAGAACTCCTCGTGGAACTTGGCCCAGTCGTTGATCCATGCCTCACCTGGAGGCAAGAACGTTGTTCTAACATGGAAAGTACCTTCTTTCTGACCGAATCCTGAACCCGGAACAACACAAATACCAGTGTTTTCCAAAAGTCTCAAACAGTAGAACTCATCTGGCTTCAAGTTTGCCTCCTCAGCAGCCTCCTTAGCAGAATCCGTGAAGATGATTTGTGGGAACAAGTACATAGCACCCTGTGGTTTTTGCACAGAGATGTTTGTGAGTTGAGAGAAGGCATTGTACAATGACTCAGCCTTGGTCTTGTAAGACTCATGGATGGCGGCTCTCTCAGCCTGGTCACGTTCATATGAAGGATCACCTTCTCTAGGTGGGTTCACCATCAATTCAATAAGAGCCTGTCCTGTAACAACTGGACACAATGAGATAGAAGCCAACTTCAAGAAGAGAGCCTTGATTTCTGGAGAGAAACCAACGAGCTCCATGTATCCACCTCTCTGACCGCATTCACCTGAGACACCCTTGGAAGTAGAGTGCAATGAACAAAGCTGAACGTTGTCATAGAAGGCACCGTTGTGACCAGCTTGCAACTCAGCTAAGACGGATTTGAAAGAGTGGAATTCACCGTCAAAGATGTTCTCCTGGTAAACTTCATCCGCAATGACGACAAGACCTTCCTTGGCAGCGACAGTGATGATTCCCCTGATGGCATCACGTGTAAGGATGGAACCAGTTGGGTTACCTGGGTTGATAACAACAAGAATCTTTGGAGTGACGCCAAAGTTACGGGATTGGTGGACCAAATTCTCAATCTCCTGGGTATCAGTGGACCAATTGGCCTCTTCGTTCAAATAGTAGGGCACTGGGGTAGCGCTCTTAAGTGCGATAGCGGCAGTGTAGAGTGGGTACTGTGGGATTGGGATGAGCACACCGTCCTCACGGCCTTTGAGAAGAACTTCAAAGATGTTCTTGACTGCATCGGATGCACCAGTTGTAAGGAAGACATTGTTTGGATCAGCAAAGACACCGCCATCACGGTGCGAGATGAAGTTGGCGACAGACTGGCGTGTGACGGCAGAACCTTGTGAGTGCGAATAGGCGCCGACGGATCCAACGCTGTCAAGGAGACGCTGTGCTCTAATTGTGACGTCTTCTGGGTAAACTCCAGCATCGATGAGTGTAGGGTCCTGCATGCAGGCAAGCACCTGACGGTAGAAAGTGAGTGGTGGTTGCTTGAGCTGTTGTGGGTTACCAATGTTGGCGTTGATGATCTGGGAGAAAGGAACGGAAGCAGGGTCAGCCTGGAGTTTGGCACGAAGCTCTTCTGCCTTGTTAGGGATCAGACCTCTGACAGCATATTCAGCTCTGTAGACGGCTTGGTTGGCGTCTGGGACGAGAAGACGTGGGGCCGGATGGATGTGGTTGTGTCTTACGGATGTGTGAGGCAGCTTGTATGGGCTGGCCGGTCTTGTTGGTCTGTGGATTGCGACGTTGATTGCAGGCATTGCTGAAGTCTTGATGCGGAGCCCAGCAGCTCGGTTGGTGAGACGGATGGAAAGCATGCTTCAATTTATGTATTTTATCCGGGGTGTCTGAGCAGCCTCTCGGAGAGCGTGGCTCATACAGGTCACGACACCGTGTGGATCTTGCGCGCTTTAAATCGAACCGCCGGCCCAGCGCGAAGGATTTTTGTATGGGAAAGGGAGATAAGAGGCCTGGGTCGACGCTCGCCGATGCTGCCTACCTGCAAAGAACGTCATCCTTACGGGTGTCAACGACTCACAAGTGTCACAAAAGATGACGGATGTGTCACTTGTGTATAGGCAGCAGCAACGCAAAATAGCACAACCCTAACAGTTTTGCCATGTTGATGTCGTGTGGCTTGTACCTCTCCCTCGGTGCCAGCTACCCCTTGCGATGACTCTTTGAACCGTTTTTTTTAACCGCAGACGCTTGTGCTGGGGACAATTTGGAGGGTCTATCTCCCCTTTCCACGATTCGCTGATCTTTCTGATGACAGCTTTTTGCAAGGAATTTTAGGGGTAACACAACATTCCCATGGCCTCCTTCTGATGGGTGTGTTCGTGCTCTCACATACACCTGTGATAAGGCTACCGACACACCAGTCTTCACAGAGAGCGGTTAGGCACCCACCTTGGGCTCTTACATCAACGCTCTCATAACCGCAAGAAGCAGTCAACACCGACTACGGCACAACAGTTCCCAAGGGCATTATTATCACCATAGCAATCTTGATGTAGCAATTGTCCTTCCAATGGGGGAAATTCCCGCGTTCCATGTACTAGTTATTGTCCAATCTTCTTATCTGATCTCATCTGCGGATGCTGATTCCACTTTTTAAACACTGGCCCACACATCCTTCGCAACGTATCCCATCTAGGCACCAAAACCGGTACACTCCTGCATTATACAAACCTCCATTGAACGTTTGATTGTGTGCATCTTAACAATCCTCACAGCCGAAGAGTGGGGTCTGTAATCGGGATTCGAATCCCGAATCCCCCTCTTCTTTTGGCTTTTTGGTACTGTGCCGCTCCAAGAAACGTCAAAATGCACCCCACACTACAGAACGTCCCGAGTCGAATGATCAGCCACAGAAGTTTTAAACTAAGCCCGTGAAATTACAAAAATAAACACATGATACAAATAAACATTACAAATGCAACAAGTGTGCGAGAATGTCTTGAACGATGAGAGAGTTGCCTTAAGCCAAGTAATCATAAGATTGGTCCTCGTTTCTCTGTAAGTAGTCGTTCTCAACCAAGTTATCAATACATCTCTTGATATCTTGCACCTTGGCCTGGAATCTTGTGTGAGACTGCTGAATAACCTCATTGATCAATGCCTGATGGGAGAGCTTCTTTCTAGCCTTCATGATTCTCACAATACAAGCCTTCAAGTAGTTCTTACGAACCTCATTAATCTCACGTTCTGCATCTTCAGAGTCTTGCTTGGCTTCGTTGGACTTAACACCAATAAGCAAATTCACTTTAACTCTCTTGGATTTGAACTCCTTGACAATGGTGAATTTGGTCTCTGGGTCCTCCATCTTATCAGCGCCTTCTGGTGATTGGATAAGCAACTTGTACTTGATCATAGGAGTCAAACAGTTGGCAACAGTAGATACATCCAATCCTGTACTATTACACAACTCGCCCATAGTGTAAGTATCGTTCGTGTTGTATGGTAACAAAATGGCAATTTGGAACAGTGATACCGTGAATGTAAATGGTGGCTTACCAGGTTTCTGTAAGTTGGCTTTGACCTCACCACGAGAAAGGTTCCACAACCACTTCAAGATACGACCATTGTGCTTACCAGTGTATTGCTCTGTGAATTTGGTGTAGGTTGCATTCAATTCCTCTGGCAATTGGAAAGTAGAGTTCTGTTGGTAGTTGAATGGCCACATAGTTTCGGTCAAAATATATGGATCAAAGTCTGGAACAACCTTCTTGGCCAAAACTGGATCCTTACTAACTTCTTCCTTGAAGGCCTGCTTCAATTCACCAGATGACCTCACATCTTGGAACATCTTTGTAATCTTGGAAGTGTAATCAGATGTATTCTCAGATTTCAATCTGTGGATGACAGCCTCTTCAGCCTCCTCGGAAGAAGATGTACCATGAATAAGTCTTCTGGCGAGCAAACGTCTGTAGTGAGTCTCAAATGCATCCTTGTCCGTCAAGAATTTGAAAATCACCATAATGTCATCAACACTCATGTCACTAGTTGCATCAGCATCCTTGTTCTTCTTAAGCAAATTGTCACTGTATCTTGCCAATAAGTCTGGAGTCTTGGATGAGGCTTTGGTGTTAGCCTTTGCAATGGAGTTGTTATTAATGTAATTACGACAAGCGTTATCGAGAGCCTTGACAAATGTTGGATGATTCTGGAATGCATCACTGACAATTTGCTGGTAGGTCTTGTAGACCTGGATCAGCACCTTAACGTATTGTTTTGGATC
Organism: Petasospora easanensis; assembly: GCA_030580135.1. Taxonomy (NCBI): domain Eukaryota; kingdom Fungi; phylum Ascomycota; class Saccharomycetes; order Phaffomycetales; family Wickerhamomycetaceae; genus Petasospora; species Petasospora easanensis. The sequence goes on along the minus strand of JAKTSI010000004.1, from coordinate 223,369 downwards.
AACTCCTTGTGGCTTCTTCTTGGAAACTTCGGTGGTGGCGGCTTCACTTTGCTGATCATTCTGCAAGTTTTCAACGGCTTTCATACCTTGAGCTTGGATGTACTTGGTGAAAATGTCTGCAAGAGAATCCAATGTGGAAGGAACTCTGTTGAACAATGCAAACATCTTGGAAATGTGCTCAATCTGGTTCTGGTCCAACAAGTTCTGGAATTCATCTGACATCAGTTGTTGATGGGCAACAATCAAAACGTCGTTCAATGTATCAGTCAATGGCTTCTTGCTGTGTTCATCCAAGAACAAAGTCTCTCGACTCTCTTCCTCGTTCAATCTTTGCTCTGCCTTTTTCATGTAATCAATAACATTGTGCTGAGACAAATATTCCATAGATTCTTTGCTGTAGAAAGCCTTTGTGGCCTCCAAGAATGGTGACTCAAAGCAATTGATGTAAATGTGCAAGTTTGGCTTCTTCAAGTCCTGTGTGTCAATACCCAACATGACAAATGACTTGATTGCGTGGGAGAGAGTGCTTGTGTCAATCACGGCGTTCTGTCTCTGCAATTCAATCTGGGCCAAAATCTCATCAACTAACTCTGCCGAGTTAGGAGTAAACATTTCATCTCGCCATGTCAGCAGTGCCAAAGTATTAACGTCATAAACGTCTCTTCTTCCATCGCTGCGCTCCTTCTGAACCCAATATCTGTTCATGTAATCAAATACGTGGTTCAAATAACCAGCACCAAGAGTGTATCTGTTCCAACGCTTCACATAAAACTCTAAGAATGTTTCACCAGGCTTTCTCCGCAACTGGTGGACATAACTCTTGAGATATTTTTCAAGCTTCTTGTAAATTTCCGCTCCCACCAGCAGAGATGACTGAGAGCCGCTTTGCTCCAGGTTACCTGGTGATCTGGACTTGTTGACACAGTAATTGTAAACTGCAGAGTAGACGTTCATGTACATGGATGGATTTACTCCTGTGCTATCTTCGGAACCACCAATGATTCTACTCAAACCTGGTTCAACGAAAGTCCAAGTTGCTTCGAGATCATTGGATCTAGGCAACGGCTCTCCCATTATTAATATGCAAGCCGTTGATTTGAGTGGATGAGATGTTTGAAGTGTGGATTGTTAGTTTGTTAGGAATGGTTTGGTGCCAGCCGCCGTGTTTTGTTGTTGAATTAATGGGGTGGCGTTGGAATCAAAGGGGTGGCTTTGTGTTGAGTGGTTTCAATCTAACAAGCGGATGCGTGAACACTCTTTATGGAACAGCTCTATGTATCCGTATATGTCAGGCTAGATTGAAATTGAGTCAAAATATCCAGGGAAAATGATGTTGGAACAAGAGCGTTGCTATCAAAGCTGCACGAAGTTGAACTTAAGCTCCAGTACGTTCACCTCTGGCGATTATTTCCTAGTCGTTCATCTCTGTGAAAATGGGCCCCCCGCGCGTTTCGCGAATCAGTTCCCATTCCGACCATCATCATGTGACCAAAAGACCTCGGAATGCCGTTTCGGGAATTTCGGCCGAAAATCGCATTGCTTTTTCGCGAATTTGCGCTACGTCATGTTGTTCTGGGAAAGCTGGCCGGTTTCGCTCGCAACGCGCCCGGACCGGAAGCGCCAGGCATAGTCACTCAGCCAGAAAAAATTTCATCCTCCGGATTACTCACCGGTGCTGCGCTGAGCGGTTTAAAAGAGTTTCTTCCCCTTTTCACACCTTTCTTGGTTCTACAATCCAGAGAAACACTATATACATTTACAAACATGTGCGGAACTTGTGAGGAGGCAAAGGCCAACGCTGGCGTAAACGGCAACAAAGGTATGTTCCATGCTGCATTTTTGGTCAATCAAAGATACCTGGGGTGAGGGTCCTGATGAGTCTTTGGGTACCTACGCCTGGCGATAAAGATGAAAATCGTGCTCCGGTGTTTCAATTTCACTTGATCTACTGGTTTCTTGATGTGTTCATCCAAAAGAGATCCTTTCTCTTGAACTATCATTCTTCCGCTCATCTTTACTTGCCGGCGTTGACACCGTTATCGGAGGCACCTCGCGTCGACGAACGTGGACAGAATACTAACAACCACAACAGAGGAGGTGTTTAAGAAAATCAGTGAAGAAAAGAGAGCTCCAGTGCAGCTAAATCCATACGGTCCAAACCCAGCTGACTACCTTTCTAACGTTTCTAACTTCCAGCTTATTGAGTCCACATTGAGAGAAGGTGAGCAATTTGCCAACGCCTTCTTCACCACCGAAAAGAAGATTGAGATCGCCAAGGCCCTTGATGACTTTGGTGTCGACTACATTGAGTTGACTTCTCCAGTCGCTTCCGAGCAGTCAAGATCTGACTGTGAGGCTATCTGCAAATTGGGCTTGAAGGCCAAGATTCTCACACATATTAGATGCCACATGGACGATGCCAGAGTCGCTGTCGAGACTGGTGTTGACGGTGTTGATGTCGTCATTGGTACTTCTCAGTTCTTGAGACAGTATTCTCACGGTAAGGACATGAACTACATTGCTAAGTCCGCTATTGAGGTTATTGAGTTTGTCAAGTCCAAGGGTATTGAGATCAGATTCTCCTCTGAGGACTCTTTCAGATCTGACATTGTCGACTTGCTTAACATTTACAGAACTGTTGACAAGATTGGTGTTAACAGAGTTGGTATTGCCGACACTGTTGGTTGTGCTAACCCAAGACAGGTTTACGACTTGGTCCGTACTTTGAGATCCGTTGTCCACTGTGACATTGAGACCCATTTCCACAACGATACCGGTTGTGCCATTGCTAACGCTTACACTGCTTTGGAGGCTGGTGCCAGACTTATCGATGTCTCCGTTTTGGGTATCGGTGAGAGAAACGGTATCACACCTTTGGGTGGTTTGATGGCTAGAATGATCGCCGCTGACCGTGACTACGTTTTGTCCAAATACAAATTGCACAAGCTTAGAGACTTGGAGAACTTGGTTGCCGATGCCGTCCAGGTTAACATTCCATTCAACAACCCAATTACCGGTTTCTGTGCCTTCACTCACAAGGCTGGTATCCACGCTAAGGCTATCTTGGCTAACCCATCCACTTATGAGATCTTGAACCCATCTGACTTCGGTTTGTCCAGATACATTCACTTCGCCAACAGATTGACTGGTTGGAACGCTATTAAGTCAAGAGTGGATCAGTTGAACTTGAACTTGACTGATGACCAGTGTAAGGATGTCACTGCTAAGATCAAAAAGCTTGGTGATGTTCGTCAGTTATCCATTGACGATGTCGACTCTATCATCAGAGACTTCCACGCTGAGGTTGCCACTCCATTGATCAAGGCTACCGAGTCCGGTGAGACTCCAAAGGAGGATGTCTCCATTTCTGAGGAGGGTCCAGAGACCAAGAAGCAGAAATTGGAGAACTAAGTTCCATGCTTCCTTGTTTCACAGTTGATTCTTTTGGGGACAGGTTTTTTTGCATGTACGACATTCTTCTGGAAGGCTTATCCAAGGATGGGGAATAAAAAATAAACAGTTATTACTTCAGGTTTTATGAAATATTGTTTTCCTATTCACACGTTTTTGTTGTCTAATTCATATTTAATTCATGTTTTGAGCTAATTGAGTATCAGATGACGTATCACTTTTAGATCGGCGGAATCAGCTGTCATCTGACGTTGTATATATTGTAGAGCTCGATGAGTTTGCTTGACCCTACAATGACAGACGTAATATAACCCAATATTATTCTCCCCTGGCCCCTGGCTGGATTATAGGATCATTATTTGATACGAAGAAGAGTAGATCAATTGACAGGTGTCTTGTGTTGGCATGAATGTCTAAAATGGTGCTCCAAAGGTACATAAGCTGGGTCGTGTCCATACCACTTTTAGTTTCTGGTTTGCAAAAAGAAAGCAAAGTGCCCCACGTGGGGCTCGAACCCACAACCGTACGATTAAGAGTCGTAAGCGCTACCGATTGCGCCAGCGAGGCAATTGCTTGATGACTAAAACCTTGCTGTTTGTCCACCGATTGAAAGTGGTGTGGTACCAAAATGCACTATTTTGACGATTTTCATGCCAATATCATCAGACGCGAGAGCGCGTTTGCCACTCCGCAAACTGTCAACAAAGAGATCTATGCGCCTAAAACAGGTTCAGTCTTTGTCAAGCATGTTCAGTTACTAGGAGCCATGACAGATTATAAGCTGAAGCAACTCAAAGAATCTTTTCCTGAGGCTGATGAGACAGTTCTCTTAGAGCTTTTGGTGTCTTGTGAGGGCTCATTGAAGTCTGCAGAATCTGTGCTTCTTGAGTCGTTCCCTGACGGTCCAAAAGTAAAGAGACAGCGGATTGGCGAGCGTCAAACGAACATCAAGTCTCTCTTTGGTGTGGAAGATCAGGCAGCTTTTGTCTCTACCAACACAACAGGCGCCAATAAGCCTGTATACTTGTATTCCAAAGAAGATCTCGAGATGACTGTACCCTATGCCACCATACACCACAATTTCCTTCCCCCAGAACTTGCTGATTCACTTCTCAAACACATTATGAAGGATGAATCTGATTTTTCACCTCAAGAGTTTTTCCTTTTTGGTAACAAGTGTGTGTCAAACCATCAGACGAAGCTATACACATCGAAGCCTATCGAAGGGTATTACTACAACGGAAAGAGGAATGAACACGATCTTCAAAACGATAATTCACTATATTCTGATGATATGAAAATTGCACAACTTTTGATTGAGGATAAAGTGAATACGCTTTCATCTGAGAGGGAGAGGCTAGCCTTCCAATACGAAGGGCCTTGGAAAGGTGATATCGCAGTATGCAACAAGTTCCACTCGAAATCAAACGATCTAGATTGGCATTCTGACAGATTAACTTACATCGGTCCACATTGCATCATTGCTTCTTTGACCTTGGGTGCCACAAGGGAGTTCAGAATCAGGAAGCAATACACAGATGAATCTGCTGGAAAGTTTAACACCATCTACTCTGTCCCTCTTCCTCATAATACATTACTCATCATGCATGCTGGATTCCAAGAGGAGTTCAAACATTGCGTTTCCTCAACGACAGAGCTCACATCTCATCCTATTTCGGGATCTTTGAGAGTAAATCTAACTTACAGACATTATTTGGAGTCTTTCATTGACAACCTCCCGATGTGTGACAGATGCGGCCATCAAATGGACCTACGGCGAAGCTTCAAGAGTCCAGATGTTAGAGGAAGGTATATTTGGAGGTGCACTGGAGGTTACCAGGGCAAGGACTGTTCAAGGTGCTATTATTCGAACTTCACCAGTGAGAAATTGTACACCGAAGACCCTAACGAGTGTTCGATATGGATATCAAGAGAGGACAAAGCGGCATTAAGGTGCTTTAAGGAGCAGATTTCGGAAAAGTTGTCGAAACGGGATAATCTGAAAATAAAATGACATTGTTTTCTTCATTAATTTCTTCTGGATTATCTCTTTACACAATTTGTAGTCTGTTCTTCCCCAGACTTATCTCATCGCGATAGAGCACGTACAAAAAAAGATCTCGGACTCTCATTCTTTCCCCTTTACCTTAACCCCAAGCATCACGGCGCTTCGCCTTCAGCATGTTGCGATGTCCTTTTCGAATATGGTAAGAAGTCTATTTTGTTCTCTTGGTATTGGCTGTGTACTAATATGTCACAGATCTACCGCGTTGTTGGCGTGACGAACGATCTGCGGAAGCATATCCCTCTGGGGACTCTCTTCTTCGTCAACACTCCGCGTCTACCAATGGCCGGTATTGAGGCACCAGATGGCTGGTATTGGTTCCATCCACCATATACTGCATCTGAGACAGTCTTACACTCAACCATATCATCTTCAGAATCGGGGTTTTCGTTATCGCCCCTCCTCATGGATCTCACCTATTTGTTTGAAAGACAGTACATCAGAGCTACCTACAAGGTGATAAGGACTGGTGGTATCACACTGACAGTTCTCAGAGTCTATGCAATCCCAGGTGATCTGGAGGGAAACAGATTCTTGTCAGAGTACAGGGAGGCGTTTAGACGCGGTAAATCCTCGAGCTGGCATGACGGAAAGTACAAGCTCATCATGAGACAGCTTCTGACAATCCTAGACTTTTCCCCTGAACATTGGATCCTTGAAGACGGTCACAAGCTTAGCCATCCAATTGTTGTTTCTTCAGCTCTATGTCCATTTACAGCATTCCATTCTAAAAATCTTGGTCTCTTGGGGTATGAAGATCCCGTCAACATTGATCATCACATTGTCCGTCTTCTCGACAGCAAGGGCTTCTCCTCAGTTCCCAAAAAGGCAACCCAATCTCTCGAAACCCGTTTAACTGATGTCTACAATAGCATCAACTTCAGTATTGAACCAACGAATGAATATCTGAATGAAGCTATTCATGTGCAAGGTCTCAAGAGTAAGCTCTACAGCTATCAAGTAGAGTCTGTGGGAAAGATGCTTATGAACGAGTCGACTGCAAGACACAACTTAATGCCTCATTTATTGGAAATAAGGAGAAAGAATCATGTCTTCTACTTCGATACTACGTCATTTGCATTTTCTGAAAGGCCAGAACTCTACACATCACCCAGAGGTGGTATCCTAGCTGAGAACATGGGCCTTGGAAAAACATTCATTTGTTTGGCACTTATCACACTTACAAAGGATGAAAGTTCTGCTCCACCAGACGAATTTTCAGGTCGTATATTCAAAGATCACAAGGTTTTATCTTTGAGCGACCAATGCGTGAGGCTCATTAACCGGAGATCTCTACCTTGGAGAAAACACATCAATTCTCTTTCTGAATCATGTATCAAAAAACTGAAGTCTTCCCCGGGATATTTTTACATACAGAAACAGCAAAGTGACACAAGAAGATTCTTCTCCAGAAACAGGCCGATCATCAAGGAAGAGAAGCTCCTTCTGACAAATTCAACACTTGTGGTTTGCCCGGACAATCTATTCCATCAGTGGACTACTGAAATTTCCAAACACATTGAAGAAGGATCGTTGAGTATCTATTATGTTCCATCTACAAAGATTGAGCTCCCATCAGCCAGAGATCTGATCCAGTATGATCTTGTTCTTGTGTCTGTCTCGGCTTTTGTAAGTCAGAATCCATCCACCTCGGTGCTTACCAAGATTTACTGGAAGCGGTTCATTATTGATGAAGGCCACAGTATGAACCAACGTTCAACTAGGGCAGTTGATATGTCGAAAGAAATCAAAGTTGAAAGGAGATGGGCTGTTACTGGTACTCCTACGGCTGGTATGACGAAGTTACACATGAACGAAACTGATGATCAGAGTCATGGTGATGTCTACACTGTCAAGAGAACATTCCATGCTCGTGATGACCTTTCTAGACTTGGAGCATTGGTCTATAACTTCTTCCAGATTGAACCTTGGAAGTCCAATCATGATCTTTGGACAAAGAATTTGGTGAAGCCATTTGTGGAGAATAGGTTTGGGTCGACCCTTGCCCTTACCGGTCTTGTTAGTGACCTGATTGTGAGGCACTCGGTTGAACAAATCGAAGGAGATGTTACATTACCACCTCTGGTACACAAACCAGTTTACTTATCACCATCCTACCATAACAAGATCTCTGTCAATCTGTTTGTTGCTGTTCTTGCCATCAATGCTGTGAGTTCTGAGCGTGAGGATAAGGACTACATGTTTCATCCAGCGAGCAAGACAGATTTAAGAAGACTTGTGACAAATCTTCAAAGATCCACATTTTATTGGACTGGTTTCTCAGTAGAGGATGTTGAGAATATGAAGTACATCTCCAAAATGTGTCTCGAGAAGAACGCTGACGGACGTGTTCACTACTCTGAAGAGGACGTCAATCTATTACACCAATGTATTGGTATGTGCAAACTAGCTCTTTCTGATTCACTCTGGAGGACTGTTTCCACCATTCATGAGATGTCTTATTATATCAATGGTCTACCAAAGTCTTACGCTCGAAACTTCAGTATTGGAAGATACCTTGACCGTATTCCAGTCCTAGGTGCACCTCAGGTATATTCGATGCAGAAATGGTACTATAAGAACAGATTTTCGAACCTCAACTCTGAAGAGAAAGTTGCAAGTTATACAGAAGAGTTTTGGAAAGAGTATTGGAAAGAAGCCATGAAGAAGAATGCTGAAAGGGTGAAGAAGAATGATGGCCAACCAATCGATGTACACACTGTGAATAAGGAGATTGACCAACAAGAGAAAATGTCCTTGAAGTCTTCACCAAGAACTAGGAAGACTATGGATGATACCGAAGTCATCAAGAATGACCGGGGGAGAATCAAAGTTTCGGAAAGTGTTGCTGGAACTCCTGAGCCAACTGCTGATCCTAAGATTGCAAGATTCTTGGGTACTGGAAGTGCAAAGTTGTCATATATGGTTGCTAAACTTCTTGAGAATCAGTATACTGGATTGAAGAGTATTGTGTTCTTTGAATTTGAAGACAGTGCATACTATCTCAGTGAAGCTCTTGATCTCCTGGGTTTGGATTACACACTGTATGCTACTTCGGTTCCAAAAGGGGAAAGATCAATGAGCATTGATGCATTTACGAACAAGATTGGAGGTCATGCATTGATCATGGACTTGAAATTGGCGTCCCATGGTTTGACTATCACTGCAGCTACCAGAGTCTACTTTTTGAACCCAGTATGGAAGAGATCTGTTGAGGCACAGGCTATCAAGAGAGCACACAGAATTGGACAGACTGAGCCCGTTTATGTGGAAACTTTGATTCTCAAAGGTACTCTGGAGGAGGAGATGTTCAAACACAGACAAAGTGCGCAGGATGACACCCTAGCACCTGTTGCCGATGATACACAGATCCAGGAGTATATCTCCAAGTTTGAGTTCCTGAAGTTTGGTAACAGAGAACCATTTGTGGACTTCAAGGTCAAGGTACAGGCAAATCCGGGCCCTATCAACCAGAAGACTTATGAAATGAATGAACTCCTTGAACCTTCTGCTGTGTTTGTGAAGGACCGTTTGATTTGGACTCTTCCTGTCTTCTCCAAAGATACACAGTTGAAGATTACCGAGGCAGCTTCTAAGCATGGACCAGTGAAAATAGTTTCTAAGGTGATTAATATTGATGGTGATGATACGAATGAAAAAGTGCTTCAAAAGAGTGTGAATACCAAAGCGTCTTTTGGTCCTCTTGTGATTGAGAAGGAGAACGGTTCTCTACCTCCATCCACCCCGAAACCCAAGGTAGTTCGTTTCCAAGACGATGACGATATTCCTACAGCCAAGAAGGTCAGGTTTGCTTAGTTATCAATTAATAGATTCATGCATTGGTGTACCTCAGAATAACAGATCCATCAACGGATGTAGTTGCAATTTTTCCGTCGTGCTCATCAACATCAATGACAGTTCCTGAATGACCGGTAAGCTTCCTTAACAACTTTCTAGATGTTAGATCCCACGAGGTAAGCGTTTTATCTCCTGATCCAGAATATATAACATTTTCTCTGATTAATGTTCTTATTGCGAGACTCTCGTTACTTGATGGTGCGCCGTCGTACACTCCTGGCCTTATGTGATTTCCTGGAATCACATTTGGCTCATAAATGCGAACTGTTCCATCCTCAGATCTCGACACCAAGTTAGAATCATCCACTGAAAGTGAAGTGATGGTGTCTGTATGCTGTGTTTCAATCTCAAATACGGGAGATGCAGTAGATCTCACATCCCATGCTCTAATGACAGGTTCGATACCAGCAGCATAGATGAAGTTTTTATGGAATGCCACCGTGAGAAGTGGATATTCTGTGTGAATTGTGTTTGTAGGATCCCTGGACTTTTCATCCCAAACATAGACATCACCATCATCGCCTGCTGATGCGATCAAATTCTCATCATGATCGATCTCATTGACGACAAGTGTATGCCCTGCAAATTTTCTGACTCTCTTTCCTGTCTCTGTATCCCAAGTTCCGATGGTAGTATCTGATGAAGATGTTGCAAGATTACCGTTATTTATCCACCTGAGAGATGTGATTGCTCCTTTATGTCCTGTTATCTCTCCAAAGTTGGGTGAGAGTTCTTGATCCGATGAGTGTGGTAGGCTCCATAGTACTAGTTAAAGATTGTTAGTAGTTGAAGCGAAATGACGATGGTCCAAAGCCAGGACTTACATATTCTCTTATCCATTCCTCCAGATGCCAATACACCTCCCTCTTTATTGAACTTAGCGCCAAGGACAGTGCCCTGATGACCTTCAAGGCTAAAAGAGTGTGCCTCGAACTGATGTTTATGTTAGTTCATACCATTGGAAGGACACTTTTCCACACAATACTTACCTGTGTATAAGCCCTATCTTCCTGTCTCTGTCTCTTCACAACAGACATCTTTACCCTGTCCTTCTGCTAACTTACAAGTAAAAGACCAAAGACCCCAATACATTAAACGTTCTAGAGCCGGGCTACTTGCCATGGTGTGTGGATGTTGCCCCTGGGCCAATCAGCGCGTTTTCGCGAAACTGCCTTCCTCCACGAAGCAAAAGAGAAAGACACCTTTCCCGCAATCCGCCTCTGTGAGTGCCAATATCCATCCAGAAATCCCAAACAAAAAGATGTCTTCTATTGCATTGCGCCGTGTTTTCGCCTCCTCTCGTACCATGAGAGTTGGTGTCAGAGCTTACTCCGAGGGTGCCACTGGTGCCAACCGTCCAGAGGCTTCCTCCGACTCCTTCACCGTGAGTATCTCCACCCCGAAGTGGCGTCAGAGAGAATAACCTGCACACCCAAATGACCAGGACTTTTAACATGCTCAATTGAGATTGGTCATGTCAATTGACTGTCTTGTTCAGAAGAGTCAATTGATATCGTCTGCAAGTGCTACGAGTGTTTACCGATTGCTTTCCAGATGCTTCCTTTGATCCCACCCTCTTTTTTTTTCTTTGGGCTTTGGTTGTCCTGCAATCTCCACACTCTGCCTACACCCACTCGCATAACGACCTTTACCACAGTTACTAACAATTTAAACAGAAGCGTGAGAAGGCCCAGGAGGACATGTTCATCAAGCAGCACGAGAAGGAGCAGTTGGCTGCTTTGAAGGAATCCTTGAAGAAGAACAAGGACCACTTGTCCGAGTTGGAGAAGAAGATGTAAGTACCATATGTTGCTCTCACTTCGGCATGAATACTAACTATAACATCTAGTGACGACTTGACCAAGTAAATTTATCCTTTATCTCCTCCTACATGCACACTCACTTTTCACCACCACCACTTAACACATTTTGTTCCATCTTATCAGATTTGAAACGCCTTTCATATTCTCCCCATATTTGAAGGTTGCGGCTTACGCTTGATATATCAATATATGATCGATTCTAACTTATAATCACGTACTTCCAGGATTCTGTAGTCATCCTTGCGTGTTTGAGCTGCTGGTTGTAGTGCGAAGTTTGCTGTCACGAGATCTGGGGTCAATACCCATGCGCCACTCAACGCAGTCATCCATGCCCAGCCGTCTGTGTACCTGCCCCACTAATTATACGCGGAGAATAGACGTGATCTTAATTAAGTTCATCAATGAGTGACCTCCAGGAAGACAGATATGTACGTGAACTTAATTTTTCGGCCGATATCCAGACAGCTAATTCCTCACTGCGGGGGGCATATCTTTATACATGTGTTTGAGATTCTCTAGAATTATATGTAAACTTGGCAGGAGTTGCAATCAGAAACTAAGACATGACTCTTTGAATGCAGAATGGTATGTGTCTCAATTGCAGTGGCGGACTCCTAATAGTGCAATTAAAACCCTCCGATTTTTCGGAACTTTAACTGAACTCGCCAGTATTCATGACGTCACTCCATTTTCTGGATCTGACGAGGTTTTTGGAAGGTGATACCCTGTTTTTATGGCATCGGCTGATTTATTTGAATCACATTATACCCAAGTCCATTTTGCTAAGATGCTTCGCCACCGTCTGTTGTTTAATCCCCGTTTCAAATGCCGGCGTATAGTGTATGCAAGGACGTGGGGGCGCGCGCCTAGCGTATGATCTCAGATCTCTTATACGATCCTCGGTGTTATGCACATATGCCTTTAACTACTTGAATATATCGTCAATGAGCTAGTCATAATTAAAACATTATTAAAAATAGGTAATACCCACCCTGTGGGGGCGTATGCAGAAAACAATGGAAAAAAAGAAGTGTATGAGTGTATGAGTGGTCTCTTACTTTTTAGTTTGAAGAGTCAACAAGGGCACCATGCTCAATGATTTCATCAGTCGCCTTACCCATGTTCTCAACGTCAACGACTCTCTTTCTCTTCTTGGCCAAGATCTTGGAGGCCTTGATGTTGAAGCCACCAGTCAAGATCTGCTGAGTCTCCTCGAGCTCCAAGTTGGACAATTCTGGGTAACAGAAGAACACAAAGATCCAAGAAACAACACAAAGACCGGAAAAGAGAGAAAATGTACCGGTTGGCGTGATGTTCTGCAACATAGTCAAGAAAGTGGCTGAAATAACCAAGGAACCAGACCAGTTAGTGGCAGTAGCGAAAGAAGTACCGAAACCTCTAACATCCTGTGGGAACAACTCAGACTGTTGCCATGGAACGTTACCAATACCAATAGCGTAAGTGGCAACGTAACCAATCATACTGACAATAATCACAATACCCCAGCCCGTGATGGAACCATCACCAGAAATACTAGCGGTGGAACCACTGAAGCTGATACCAATAAAGTGGAAACCAATGGCACAGACAACAAGGGAGATGATCATACCTGGAATTGCAACCAACAACATCAAACGTCTACCAATTCTGTCAATAATGAAGAAGGCAAAGATAGTAAAGAGGAAGTTTGTAGCGGCAACAATGATGGAAACAGCAGAAGAGTTCTTGAAACCAATGGATTCAAAGATAGTACTGGAGAAGTACATCAAAGAGTTGAAACCAGTGAACTGCTGAATACCTTGCAAACCACAAGCAATGATCAAAGCTCTCAAGTTGGAAGGAGTGGAGTGAAGAATCTTGACACCGTTCCAGGTACGCTCAAAGGTGTTTCTACCTGGGATAGCGTTGTTCAATCTGGACAACTCATCAACCTTGTCATGGATAAGTTCATCTGTAGCACCCAAGTGAGTCTTGGCCAAAACAGCGCAAGCTCTGTCCAAGTTACCCTTCATGATGTAGAATCTTGGAGTATCTGGAAGGAAGAAGAAGACAACGAACTGGATAACAGATGGGATAAGGGACAAACCAACCTGGATTCTCCAACCGTTGTTAACATGAGCCAAACCAGCACCACAACCATAGGCAACCAACTGACCGCAGGTAATACAGAGGACGTTAATAACAGTAAGACGGCCTCTGAATCTAGAAGGAGCAATCTCACCAATGAACAATGGAGCAATAACGGAACCAAGACCAATTCCCCAACCCATGATGAATCTACCAACGGTCATGACCCAGAAGGAATGTGCTGCACACTGGAGAGCAGCACCAACAACGAACATAACGTTGGAGAACATAATGACTGGCTTTCTACCGAAGATATCAGCAGAGAGACCTGCAACGATGGAGAAGATCAAAGCACCGAGAGAAGTGGCAGCTGTGATAATCTCCTTGTCACCGTATGTGAGTGTCTTTCCATCGAGATCTGTTCCGATAGCGACAAGAGCAGAGGAAATGTAACCAGTGTCATAACCGAACATGAAACCAGAGATGGAAGAGACGATGGTAAGCACAATGATGAGAGGAGATGGCTTCGTGTTATGGAAAGTCATAAGCACGGAGGTGTCGTCTTCATCGTTGATTGGCTTGATGGCGATATCTCTATCACCATCAGAGGATGGAAGGGATTCATCCTGGACTTGGAACCCACCTCTAAGGGTCTTGAACTCTTCAGTGCTCATGTCTAAAGTGAGTGAGTCCTTGTGCTGTTCGTTGATGGACGATGTTGTTCCGGAAGAAGAACGGAATATTTTTGACAGTTTTGTTGGCTTCCCCCTCTCCTTTTTGGACGATTTACGCGTTGTATTAACCGAACACTGTAGTGGCGCACCGCCTTGTTTTTTCAAAGTGTCTCCCCATACTGACGGTTGCGCAGATCCCTGCCAATTGGCGAAAATTCCAGTCGCGAAATCAATACAAATAAAGCTTAACACGACATGTGATTTTTTAATGTTGCCCTTACCGCGCGCGAATGTGGCTCCTACCGCGCAAATTGGCGGAAAGACTCGATCCGGAAAACTGTGACTTTTCAAACTTTATAAAATCCGGCATGGTGTAGTGGCTAGCACAGTTCGCTCTCACCGAGCAGACCGGGGTTCGATTCCCCGTACCGGAATTACTCTTTTTTCATATTTTTGCTATTCTTGAAAGCTAAAATTAGATTATGTTTCGATCTATCCAGAAATGGCGCAGTTTTGAGCAAAATTGGGCGAGTTATCGTGGGATTTAGATCCAGATCTTTTTGTGGAGCCTCATGCGCTGTATCATTTCGCGCGAGAACATTGGCCCGAGGATCCCTCTCGTGCTGTGGATTTACACCAATTACAGTATGAAGTGACCAATTTTATTAGGTATTATTCACAAATATATACAAGTATTTATCATTATCATTGCGTCATAACAGTCTCTTTTTGTTTCAACTTCTCTTCTTTGTCCATCTTCTTCAAGATCGGCTTGTACTGATGCTTCTTTCTAATAATATCTTCCGCCTTGATAACGTTCTTAACGTACTTACCATGCTCCTTATTCATAACAAAGATGGTCTTTTTCTCATTCTCAAACTTAAATTTGGCCCTGTTAATTCTCAATAAGACTGCGGCTCTCTGTTCTGGAGTCAAGGCAACACGTCTTAGTGCCTTGGTATAACCATAGATCTCAAATGCAGTTGCAGAATCTTTGATCTGTTCGTAAAATGAATCGGCCATGTCGAAAATCTTGTCCCTATTATGTCCAACAGCGAGACGCCCTTCATGATTTAGCATTTTGAGAGACTGTGCGTAGATGGAGAGGAACACACGAAGACGAGTGATGTGGGATGGCGTAAGGCGGTTGTATCTTGGTTCAGAGGTGATGGCGTTGTAAAGTTCGATAGAATGATCACCAGCGGTCTTGGGATCATAAAGTGAGACAACTTGTAGGTATCTGTGGAAGAATGGAAGATCAACTGACTTTGGGAAAGTGTCAAAGAAATCATGTGCCATTACGTATGCCGCCTCATTCTCTCCAAGTTGGGAATACTTGAGTACCAACGCATCAACGAGACCCACTGATGGATAAAACTTCTCATCCAATTCTTCAATATCGTCTTTAATATCTTTATATGTTGTAGCAGTTTCCAAAAGGAACAACTTTGAAGCCATGCTGAAAGCCTTCTTCACGGAATCTGAGTTAGAGCTCTTCAAGTATGCAAGAACAAAAGCTTCATATAGTTCTCTGTCTTTCACCTTCTCTGGAAGCTCCAAGGCCCTTTTAATAAGAGCACCAGTAACACCTACTATCCACTTCTCGTTATTTGAAAGATATAGATTCTTGAGGAGGATAGTGTATGTTCTTGAATCCGGCCTGAATGGAGCAAAGAATGGTTCCTCCTTGTTATACCATTTATCATAAAGATCCATAGCAATCATCTGATCTTCACAGTTCATCAAAGCAGAAAATGCACTGTTAATATGAATAAGATTTGGCTTTGCGTATTGGGTCTCTCTCAAATTCAACAATATGTCTTTGAGTTTCTTCGTTTGGTTCAAAGTCAATCCTGGAGCTTTACCATTTCTCACATTAGCACAACCATCAAACAAAACAGTAATAGTATGATTCGTGACTGGAACACCCCATTTCTTCCTCCAAGTGTACAAATTGATGGCATCATTGACACGTTTGTTCTTCAGGTAGTACTTCATGATGTTGTTCATTGCAACTGAACCACGATCTTTTGCAAGCTTGGCAGTCATAAGGGCCTTCTCAATCTGGTCTCTTTCCAGGAAACGACATGCTGTAGTATCCACAACAAGCGAGTCCTTAAGCTGGTTCTCTGAGATTCCCAGGAGTGTATAGAGAATTGGGCGAGAAGCGAATGGGAAGTATTTGACATCATCATTACTTAGAGGACCAAGGCTGTTCATATCCACTTCTTCTCCTGTAAGTTTCGACAAAAGGAAAGCAGCATGCTGCTTTGTAAGTGCCTTTTCTGGTCTTCTCTCCTTCTTGAACCCGTATAGTTCTTCGTCCTGTTGTCTCTTCCTTAGCGAGGCCTCCTTGGCCAGACGTTTGATCTCGATGGGGTCCTTGGCGACGGCGGCTTTCCTCACCAACTTCTGCACTTGGGCGGCATGCGTGGAAGTCTGGGAAAAAGACCGTGTAAAGCCTCTTCGTGATAACTGTGAGAGCATTAATGATAGGGAAGTGCGTGTATACAGAGAGACGAGAGAGATGGAGAGGGAGATGTCATCGGTGCAGATAAATTTGTTTCGCGAATGTTTTGATGAGGCTTACTGGCTTACTGGTTCCTTTGTCTAGAGGGACCTCCGTGGAAGATGTCTTCTAGGATGTGTTTGTGTTTTATGGATCATCCAAAAGAGAGTATAATGAGTAAATCAAACGCATAACAGAGTCGGACAGACAAAGTGGCTTCAACCAGAGGAACCACACAGCCACACAGCCCAATCATGGCCCATCGTGACCAGTCGCGGAGAGATTTACATGACGGCCGCCTGTAAAGGAACAGATATCCAACTCCCTCAACACCACGGATCAGATTCCAGAAAGCAAAAATTAACCATAATCAATAATCAGTAACTTATATGTTGTGTGCATAACTATCATTCTGATTCCTCAGGTTCATAGTTGGTGGTTCACTCCTTTCCAACAATCAATCCCCAAATCGCTTTCTGCATACACACTCGAGTGAAGAGAGCAACCATTTGCTCGACACATCAAGTCGTACAGCCCCCATATACCTGAATCCAATTGAAGAGAGATCATAGTCACTCATAAGCAAGCGAACTTCGCCTCGTGCTCCTAACACCTTATTTCTTTGCTCAGCCGTGCATATAATGGCCTCAAGGTGCGATCGACCAACGCCTACAAAAACCGAGACAATCCATTCTTTTTTCCAAGGACACATTCCATCAAAATTACCATCATTGAAGATGCCAAACGGTCTTGATCTATCTGTCGAGTTCGATTCTGAGAGGTTCTACGCTCCGGGTGATGTGATCCAGGGAATAGCCAAGGTGACGTTCCCTTCTAACTCCACAACCAGAGTCAAGGACATACAGATTAAAATTCTTGGAAACAGCTTCTCTCAAATCAAAGTTAGCAACGGTAACAACAACTCAACGACTTATTCTGAGAACCATTCTCTTATCTACGATGCATACACTTTCTTCCCACCCCAGAATCTTACGGCAAGTGAATACACTATTAAGCCTGGAGAAGTTATCTCTTCTCATTTCAGTTTCAAGCTACCTCTGAACGCATACTGTGGTGATGAGTTCGAGCGTGCTGAATCAAACTTCATGAGATCAGAGTGGGAACAGAAGCATGCTGCACATTCTCCTTTTTACATCGGCACCCATCAAAGTTGCATCCTTCCTCCAACTACATCTGGTTCCACGACTGTTCCCACTAATATACATTTCAAAGTCAACTACGATCTCAAAATTACCGTTCATAAGGCTGCTTTATTCTCAAGGAATTCATACAAGTTATTCCCATTTGAAGTACGCCTTCCGCCACCTATTGAGATTGACACCAAAGGATTTGTTTACAACTCCGATCTTATCACTTTGAAGAGGACCCGTCCAGAGGACAAGGAACGTGGATGGGCTGCATCATTTATGCGTCCATCACAAAAGATCCTATTATGTTTCAGAGTGGTGTGTTTATTACCAGGAATGCTTCATGCTGGTGATGACTGGAGACCAGTGGTGTTCCTGGTGTCGGATATGCCACCAACGAGCTTTATGGACTATCACGATGATGAGAAGTATGGCCTTTGGAAGGAGGATGAGCACAAAAGTTATATGGATGATAGCACACAAGAGAAGAGTAAGCCGCTCAATGAGAAGGCAGAGGTACACGGAAAGGTGAAGCCACTGAATGAGAAGGGCGAGGCACCTAATGAGAAGGGTGAGACAAGTCAAGCAACAATGACAGAGAGGAAGTCGAATGGAATTGGACAGATTTATCTTCAAAGGTATAATTTGAACATGTATCAAAGCACATTTGTGAGGGCATTCAAAGAGAGAACAATTGAAGATTCTTCAAGGGGTACCAGGTCTAATGGTCCACAATTGATTGATCTGGTGAACTTGAGACCTATCTCTGAATGGAAAAATGAACAGTGGCTAAGGGATTCATGTGAGGAGAATTTTGCTATGGACATTTCAGATTGCTTTTCCAGTTGTATGGTACCTATTCTGGAGCCATGCTTCAAGATTTGCAACATTGAAAGGAGACATGTTATCTCTTTGAATATGAAGTTTGATGGGAAGAAGTCGAGTGTCTTCGGACATTCCGTGACTGCTGAAAAGGACGTGACCTTTGTGTGAGAGGTTTATTCGAGCGTAAAAGATGCTGTTTTCTCTGATGATTAACGTGGTTATGTTGCCTCATGAATGAAGGAATAGCTGTGAAGGCGAAAGACTAGCACTAGAGAACCGTGGATACGGGCGGTAACCACACGACTTGACCAAACCACGACCAAGGAAAACCAGGAATTCTTCAACAAAATCGTTCAATTGAAGCTGCCATAGAATTTTAAGCGCCTCGATGAAGCCCTCTGTAATCCATCACCAGAGAGAGGGCTGATCTGCAGCCGAACAAAACCAACGCGAACAAACCAAATCCCCCAAGTCTTCCACCGACCACAACGAACGCAACAATCAACACAATGAATACGGAACAGGTTCTTGAGCAATTCCAGGGACCCATTCTAGTGGAGCGTCTTGCCCATCTTGCCAATACCGACTTGTCACAGGAAGCCCCTCACGCTGCGTTTGAAGCTCTCAGATACCTCGACAGAGTCTCACAGTATTCGCCACTCATCGAACAACTCATCCCCAAGGCAATTCAGATCAAGGACAAAACAGATGAGATAAATTCACAGCTTCAATACTTCCAGGATCCACTCTGGGCCGCCAATCTCCATGAGCGGAAGACCCATAAGCTCAAAGAACTCAACGTGGAGAACCTGTATCACGAGAAGGATGCCTCCAAGACAATCAGTGCCGCCTTGATCTACATGTTTAACAAGCATTATCCAGAGGCTATTTCAACACTAGCATCCGCAGGATCACCAGATACAATTTGTGCTTTATCTGAGTACTCAGCACAGGCTGGAATTCTTCAAGGTAACTATGCCCATGTGTCATCACAGGACAAACGTATCGATGGATTCATCTCCAATGCACTGTCCAACGAAATCTACGAGAAAAGACTTACAGTATCTGAAGTTAATGCATTCTGGAGAACCAAATTCCTCATTCTTATATCGTCATTCCTCAAACAAAATTTTGCAGATGTCACAAGAGAGGCGTATGCATTAGTCAATGCCGAGCCTATTAAGACACACACAGGAGAAACTATCAGGGCCATGGATATATTAGATGCCTCAGATTTCCATAAGTTTATGGAAAAAGATGAGGTTTTGATCGCAATAGTGATATCAGTGCTCTTAACAAGACCAGCGGCTGAGCTTACCGAAGTGTTGAATGAGCCGGAATTCATCTCATTAATGGGTGCCTTCTTACCAAAAGTACGTGAACTATTCATTGCTTTACATAAGGCAAAATTCAGAGAGGTATTTGAACTTATTGATAAGATTACACCTTATGCTGAATCCAGTTGTTTGTTGAGCAGAGTGTGGAGAGGAGTACAGCTGAAGTTCAGAAGAAAAGGATACAAGCTCTATCTATCATTGATCAAGAGAGCTAGAATTGATCATTTGGCAGACAAGCTGAAGATTGATAAGTTAACACTGGCGAAGGAATTGAGAGAATTGATCCGTGATGAGAGGTTGGAGTTCCATCTTGTTGAGAATGATACGATATTGGAGGAATTCAAGTCTGATAAGAAGGAGAACTACTTCGAAAGATTACAGAAGCTTTCAGAGCTGGTTGACTCTGTGGAGAGTGACTTATCTACCAGAATTGAGGAGTACAATGCCAAACAGAGAGCACAAGCACACGCTCAAGCGCAATCACAGGCACAATCCCAAGCAGGAAGCTCCTCCACGCGTCAAGCCCAGATAGGCAACTTCAACAGAACGCCACCTGGAGATGACTCCGCTATGGACGTATGACGTTTGACCTACTGATCAGGGTATGAAGAAAAAAAAGATATTAATGCAAGTGCTGGCCACTTGAGGCCTGCTAATCCATAAATGCGTATGTAGTGTGTGAATATTTACATGTGTGTTTTTTAGTCATTAGAACACCTCCAATACCTCATCCTCATACGGTGTGGTAACACCTATCTCTGCGACTCTTTCAATATCGACAATTTCCTTTGCAGCTTCCACAGTCAAGTTTGTATAAGTGTCAACTCCCACAGCAATATCATCCTCGACTCTGATTCCGATGTTTCTGAAATGCTTTGGGTATTTGAGATCATCAGGAACATAGATACCTGGCTCCACAGTGATGACTTGTCCTGCTTTCAATTTGGCATTTCTAGCATATCCTGGAGTGTCATGAACATCAAGTCCTAAATTGTGGCCAATGTAATGTGGATACAATCTGGAAACTTCCATAGTGTTGAGATCTCCCATACCACAGTTCTTGAGCTCTCTCTTGAAGTAACTCATACTCAAGTCATGAAGATCCTGCAATGTGATGCCATTGGACTCAGTACACTGATCAATACATGACTTTTCAACATTCAACACAGCCTGGTACAGATCCGCTTGTGGCTTGGTGAACTTTCCAGAGACAGGCCATGTTCTAGAAATATCGGCACAGTATCCACCAAGGGAACCGGCGGCATCCACCAGAACCATCTCATCATTGTACATTGCATCATCATTCCTTGTGTAATGGATACAAAGCGCATTGGTACCGGCACCAACGACTGGGATGTATGCACTCTTATCACAACCACCACTGATGAATCTGTATTCCAAGAACGACTTCAACGTTCTTTCTGTTCTGAATCTTTTGGCATATGCTTGGTTATATGCTCTTCCTGAGATTTGTCCTGCTTTTCTCATCACTCTCAACTCGGCATCAGACTTGACGACTCTCATCTCGGTAATAAGTGGAGAGATTGGCTTCACTGGCTTCCCCGTGGAGTTAGCGTTAACAACACCTTCCACAGTGGAATACTTGGAGTTCCCACCAATACTGAAAAAGTTGGAAAACGCAGAGGCAACACTTCTCTTACTTGCTCTAGGCATATCGATGAAGATGTTGTTGTTTCTCTTTATCAGCTTCTCGAGATACACTCCAACTCTGTATGTATCTTCACTCTCATCAGCGTTGAATATATCCTTGGCTCCTTGAACACCAGTCTTTGGACCCTCCCACAACTCAATATGCTTCTCCTTTGCTGGAACGATCATATGGAAGATCACATTGTCCAAATTTGAATCTGGCTTCTCAATGACGATGACGGAATCAGGTTCGTTCCAACCAGAGAGATAGAAAAGGTCGTTGTTCTGTTGGAATGGATGGAAGACGCTTCCAGATGCATACTGAACGGTACTTCCTATCACAATTGCAATAGATGAATCAGGAAGCTTGGATGCAAGCTTTATACGTCTTTCAAAGTACTCCAGAGCTGTGATTCCTGGTGTTAGTTCTCCAGGCTTGAGCATGAATGGGCGTGTCTCAAACAGTGGCTGGCCGGCGGTGAACGGAGATTCGGGACGAGTGGCTAATGTACGGGTCTGTGACACAGGATGGCATCTGCGCAGTGATCTGAGCGTGGATCTCAGCATTGTGCGTGCTTGCATTTTCCTGATGCAGTCTTCTGATGACTGTGGAGGTGCTGGAGTTGACTTGTCTCAGTACGTCGAAAAAAGAGTCGCAGTAGTGTGACGTACTTTTGTCGCGGAGTCGGAGTCCTCGCCTAAAATCTGGGGTCATCTTGATTGGGGATTGATAGCGTGGAATTTCAAGCAAAAGTGCTATAAAACTGAAGTTATTCAGCAAGAGAAGAAAGAAATGCAGCTGCTGTTTTCCTCAATTTGCGTCTTGGAGCGGTAATTATCGGGTTACTAGTGAAGAACGTATCTGGCAACGAGGCTTCGGAGATAGACTCATCACTTCGGGTTCTCCTTCTCTTTGCAAATCCAAACCCGTTAGAGGATTTGATATCATTGACACCTTCTTCAACCGTCAATTTCTTGAGGGCCTCAGTTTCATCATCGCTGGAGTCAATTACTGGTTGAGAGGCCAACACACCATTGTACTCCAACGTGAAGATATCCAATTCGTCATCAATACTCAAACATTTGCCCCTACTTGTCTTGAACAATCCCTTCTTCGCTATTTGATTGCTGACTTCAAAGTATCTGAAATCAAAAGGAAGACGTCCTGATTTCTTTTGTGGTATGATAACCCATTCATAATCACCCTTTTGAACAGGCTTTCCATCGATCTCAATACCGTCAAAGTCCACTGTTATCTTGGAAGTCAAAAGAACAATGCTCTTCTTGGAAGCGAACTGACCAAACTTGTCCTTCATAACAATGATACCGTGCTTAAAGGCAAATGAAATGACTGCACATGTGACCTCTTTGCATTGATCTTTCCGGAAGCCAAGTGCATGGTGAAGCTCACTAATACTCCAATCTGTTTGTGGCTCTGTACAATTCATAATACGGTAGAACTTTCTGAGATTCATGACAAATGGTAAGTTGTCATGCAAACCGATACCGCCCAATGATCTAGAACGACATGTATAGCAATATGGGAGAGTGGAGCCATTGAGAACATAGCAATCAACATGGACTTTAAGATTACATGTAGAACACTTTATAGTTTCACAATTTTCAATCTCCTCAGTAGAACCACATTCACATCTGATAGTGTTGACGTCCTGTGTATGGGTTGATTTGTGGGCATCTTCATTTTTAAGATAGTGCCTTAAGATTTTTGTGGTCTGGGAAGCATCTTGAGTCGGGAGGGCTGATGCGGTCGTACTATGCTGATTCTGTAGCTGTTTTGGTTTTGGGATTGGCTTTAATGGAATAGTAAAGGGATCAATATCAATGATATCCACGTCATTGTCAACGTTCTCAATGGTTACAGCTCCCATGACCTTGACATGAATCCTGTAAAAAAGGTTAGTAGATGGAACTATAAGAGAAAACTGACAAACGATTCAAGTTATAAGCAGACTCATGTTGGCCAGTGGAAACACCTCCGGCAGTATAGCAGTCAAAAGCTGACTTCTTGGCCTTGATGGTAGCTATTGGGGTGCTTGACGCATCTTTGAAACCTGGAGCTTGGTACAGTTTAGGACAGTTGTCATTGAACAACATTCTCATAGTGATGAACTTGTTATCTGGAAGAGGTGAAAGGCTCTGTGTAACGATGATAAGTCTTCTCATGACCTGTTGAAGGGTTTCCCTGGCAGTTAGGAGGTCTATGACTTCGGCCTTGTCATTATTCAACTCAAGTTTGATCTTGTTGCCATTGTAATCAAAAGAGAAAGTATAAACCTCATGAAGATTCTCTGGAAAACTCTCATCAAGGAAAATTCCCAACATTAAGGCCTTGAGATAGCCTTTGCGTAGAGCATCAAGGACACCATGATCCAACCAGTCGAGGAAAGTGTCAACTTGGGACGACTTACCTCTGATTAAGGTTTTGATCTTGAGGGCATCTGCCTTCATTGCTGGGTCGTTAGGGTTGTAATCTTTCTCAAACTTCTTTGGGATGAAGCGTTGGTCAACAAAGCAGTTATCAGGAAACAATCCACGGAGGAAGGCAACACAGCCAAAGGACATACCCAACATAGTGTGGATCAACTTCTGACTCTGTCCCTGGTCCACCGCTGTCTTAGATGTTACCTCACTCTTCTGGGCAACTGAAACCAACGACATGACTGTTATTGAGGTTACCGCCGTGTTTTATTAGGGTGAAGCCGCGTTGGGGTGTTTGCTTACAGGGTGATGGAGAAGAGAAGAGTTTGTTGACGCGTCGCGGAATTTTGTATGGGAGGCTACACCAACATTGGCAAAAAGAGAATTAAGGAAAAAAAAGGCAACTACATGAACACAAACAAAACAATGAAGATGAGCCTCATATAACTCAGACTGTGACAATATGACAGGTGATTAGTTGTTGCTGTAGAGATCTCCTTGACACAAGCGTGGCCCGTACCAATCGCGACTACAACGTGCCCCCAGATTCCACAGACACGTTTCTCTCTAAGTTTACCCATGTGGCCCAGGATCACCGGATAGACCAAGGAAATCAGACATGTCCAATCACAGTCCAAACTTTGAGACACATACGTGAAATTGCCTTGGGATCTTCACATGCTCCGAATGACATTCACATGTAACCAGACCCCACACGTGGATGGTTTCCCCCTTAGGGAAGCACTCACACACGCCCCCTGGCAGCCGAGCACATGTCACACACACACACTTATATAACTGAAGTCGCCTGTATTTCGACTCATGATGCTGCTCAAACTCACAATATGACGGACTGCTATCGGATATTAGTTTCAACAACTACCGCCCTATCGCAAAACCATACTTCAACATGTCATTACAGGACGTAGCCGTTGGCTATTTGGACCAGTTCAAGGACACTATCGATGCTGAGACCGTTAAGAAGTTGAGTATCACGGCGGTAATGATTTCTACTGCGTTGGTATTTCTTCTTACCAACGAGAAGTCCAAATCGTTTGTCGTCTTCATCTGGGCTTGCTTTGTTAAACCATTCATGCCAGCATCTAGAAAAGTCCACAATGATCACCAGAACAACTTAGAAGGATTCTACAAAACACAAGCCAAGGTTTATGATACAACCAGAGAGATCTTGCTCCAAGGAAGAGATGATGCTTTGAAGATCGCCTTCTCACATGCTTGGGCCAACAAGTCCGAGATGAAGAAGAAGTTGGTCTGGGTGGACATTGGTGGTGGAACAGGTCTTAACATCGAGAAGATGGATAAGAACGTTTCAAAGTTGATTGAGAGCTTTGAAGCTGTCTATTTGGTTGATTTGTCCACTTCACTCTGTGAGGTTGCTCAGGAAAGAGTTGTCAAGAACGGATGGAAGAATGTGCACGTCATCTGTGGCGATGCCTGTGACTTTGAGCTTCCACACAAGGAAGTTGATTTAATCACTTTCTCATACTCATTATCCATGATTCCACTTTACCATGCTGCCATTGATCACGCTGAGAAGCTTTTGAACCCAGATACCGGTGTTATCTGCTCCGTTGATTTCGGTGTTCAGTCGGAGTCTAACTGTATTGGAAGAACCAACACTCTTGGTGGTATGGTCAACCGTCATGTTCCATGGGTCTTCAGAACTTTCTGGAGACTCTGGTTTGAACTTGATAAGGTATTCTTGGACCCATCTAGAAGAGAATACTTGGAGTACAAGTTTGGTACTGTCAAGTCTGTGAACTGTTACAACTTCAAGCTTGGAAAGATTCCATATTACATCTGGGTTGGTGTCAACAAGCAGGAGGATGCCCAACTTGTCTACAGATTCAATTCGTTGGCCACTGAATCCCCATACCTTGCTCCAATTGACCCAAAAAAGACACAGCCATACCTTGAAGATACACCTGTCTCGAGGGCCCTGGAAGCTGCTATTGACAACTCCAAGAAGGGATTGCCATACCCATCTTTGTTCTACCAGAAACAGACATGGAGAGTCTACTACGATGAGTTGAGTGACGATTACGAGTGTTTCAAGAACCAGTACATCTACGCTTTCACCTGGGAGGATCCAAGAGAGGACGCTAACATTTTGAAATTGAATTCTAACGATACTGTTTTGGCCATTACTTCTGCAGGTGACAACATCTTGTCATATGCTACCTTGCCTAATGCACCAAGAAGAATCCATGGTGTTGATCTCAACCCTTGCCAGGGTCACTTGGTCGAGCTAAAGCTGGCTTGTTTGACCGCCTTGACTCACGAACAGACATGGAAGATCTTTGGTGAAGGTAAGATTGAGAACTTCAAAGAGATCTTGATCAGTAAGTTATCTCCACACATGTCTTCAAACGCCTTCCAGTACTGGATGGAGAAGGGGGAAAATGCTTTCAATATCAACGGAAAGGGATTGTACGACACTGGTTCTACGAGATGGGCTTTGAGATTGGCTAGATATGTCTTTGCTGTCACTGGTTTGACCGAAACTGTCGAGAAGTTGTGTAAGGCAAAGACTTTGAATGAGCAGAAAGAGATCTGGGATTCGTCCATCCGCCCTGTGTTATACTCTGCTATCGTCGGTAAGTTGTTTGTTGGTAATCAGGTGTTCTTATGGAAGGCTCTTGGTGTTCCTGCAAACCAGGCTGCTATGATGGATACTTCTATCTTGCAATACATTATTGATACATTGGATCCAGTTATCGGAAACTCTTTGCTCTCCACAGACAACTACTTTTACTACTTGACTTTGAAGGGCCAGTACTTGCCAAACAATTGTCCAGACTACTTGACAAAACAGGGATTCAAGGTTCTTTCCAGAAAGCAGAACTCTCCATTGGAGGGCATCAGACTTCATACTGACTACTTGAACAACATTCTCCGCAGGCTTTCCAAGAAGACAATCTCCGTTGCTGTTATTATGGACCACATGGACTGGTTTGATCCTTCTGGTAAGGACGTCGACGATGAGATTGATGCATTGTACGGAGCTTTGTGTGAAGGAGGTCGTGTTATGCTCAGATCTGCCGCTCAGGTTCCGTGGTACATCAAGAACTTCGAGGCCAAGGGATTCGAGTGCCATGCAGCAGCCACAAGACACAGCGGAAAGATGATTGACAGAGTCAACATGTATGCTTCAACATGGATCTGCAAGAAAAAGAAGGATAATTCTAGCAGCCGTAAAATGAGTACCATCAACTTGGACCGCATCTGATTCTTATACATAACTAGGTATCGACCCTTATAGACTTGTTCACTATTTAACACGTCTGTAGTAGTCACCACTTGGCAGAGTAGGGTTTGCACCACCATAGCTGGGCCTGTGACCCACAATGCTGGGTACGCATGCAGGTACATCCACTACGTGGGGTAGAGCGGTCTTTGTGTTGTTATTTGCCGCCATTGATAAAAACAGCACAATCGCCAAGTAGAATCTTCTCTTCACACAACACTAAAGAGATCACTCTGACATGAGATCCTTCCACATTGTAGACAAGGTCATCTCAAGTCTCTCATTGACAAACTTTGAAAATCGCATAGCATGTGTACACCAGATAGAACCCTGCTTACGGTCTCCACCGAATATCAAACCAACACCACGATTCCAACATTGAGTCGACATCCATTCAACTTCATGAGCTGGGAACTTGTTATCTTCAGGCTCAGATCCTAATCTTGTGATAATTTGGGAGAGTATCTTCTGCGTTGTAGTATCAATGCTACTCTGCTTGAGTAGAAGGCGCACCCATCGGGAAATAGTGGTGGATGGCAGTGAAATGTCTGATAGGTTCCGCTCGATGATATTAGCAAGGACAAGGGTTCTCATGCGACCAGAATACTTAGTATCAAGAACGATATTAACCAGAGTTGAGTCAAAGTCAACAGACTTATACCTTTGTGACTCTCTTATGATCGCTTCGATGGCACCTTGATTACCCAACTCCAATTCAGCTTGGAACTGAAACATCATAGCGTCAAGAAGACACTTCTCCCAATCCTTCTTCAACCTTGAAAATTCTGAGTTTCGCTGAGAGATAATCATCAATTCGTCAATCATAATCCTCAAATTCAAGGACTTCGTTCTAATGTTCCCCCAAAGTGCCAGCGGATCAACATTTTGGATCTGACTCTGACACATAATGGACATTAACCCTGCCCTGAACCTCCAAAGCTTTAAGGTTATCGAGTCACTCAAGCTGACATCATCATTCACCAATTCATTCAATGCAATAGAGCTTTCAGCAAACAAATCTCCATAGAAATAGTCCTTAGAGAGGAGACAGTCCCTTGCGACATTGAAGCTCTGAGCTCCAAACCACTTTAATTCTTCCTTCGTGAACCTCCCTGGGTTCTTTGAAGCAAATAGCTGTGCCTCTTGGAACAAAGTCAACAACGTCTCCTTGTACTCTTCCTTGACCACATGATCTGATGCTTTCAAGATGAGTTCAATGACACATTTAAGTGTACTTGCAATTGAGATCTTGGTGTCCAATCCTGCGTTGATCTGCTTGAAGAGCAGTAACATGGATTCCACAGCGACACGGGTATTGGACCGGGAGTTCATGGCACACAATGAAAGTAAAGGAACGAGATTCTTCTCGTCATATTCAACAATTCTTTTCAAACAGGCCATACAGAGATCCTCATCCTCACGATAGGAATAAACCTTGAACATGTTGTACTGCGATATCAAAGTGTCTTTGGCATCCTCAGACATGGTGTTGTAGACCTCAATAGCCTTATCATAGTCTTCAAGGTTAATAAAGCAATTCTGCAAACATCTCTGAAACTTGGCTTTGTCAATGTTGTTGGTATGAAGCACACGGTGCAAACCCAATTGAAGCCATGCGACAGCCTCTTCAAACTCATTGACCTTCATAGAGCTCTTACCAGCTGTCCAGAGTAAAGTTGTAGCCGCAGATGAACATTTTTTTGATATATTCTTGGTGAAGATCCTTTCTGCATTATTCAAAAATTCACACAATGCTTTCTGATTCAAGGGTAATGGTGTGGATTTCTCACTGATGTATGCGTTGATCATGGAGACGAGAAGCATCTCGAGGGCTTCGTGATCGGAGTTAGGATCAAGCTTGTTAGTAAAGGCGTACTCATAGCACCTGATAGCACTAGTTGGATCCAAGCTAGCGTAGTCATTGATGATCCCCAAGATAAACTTGAAGTTCTCAGCAATTGGCACGGTCATGATCATTCTCATCACTATTCCCTCAACGTCAGTGGTAGAGCCGCGAAGTTTGGACAACTCAATAGCCAACTCAAACGAGCCAACAGTTGGTGCAAGTGCCTCCATGGACTGAATAGTGTCCTGAGCAAGATCAAGGCTGTCTGGGGTCTTAATGGCCATACAAGAACGGACGAGTAATGTGTAAATAGATTTTTTCACACCCGCAGTCTCTGGCGTAGCCTCAAGATGAGCGGCTAAAGACACCGCCTTCTTCAAAAAGTGCACCGTATCCTCATGAAGACCCTTGTCCGACAAGATCAAACTTGAGTTAAATATCACTCTGACTATATCCAATACCTTTGACTGATCTTCAGAATTGGAAATATCAGTGATAGCTTCAGACCGCTCTTCGTAGAACTTGGCCATCTGTACATCTCCCTCGATGATGGACAACTGCATTTTCGTAATGAACAACTGCATCTTGACGCTTTCGAACTCCTTGAACACATCCTTTTCAAAACCGCTGGAAAGCGATTCTAAAGACTTGAATACCCTATCAGCATGTTCCTGGATCTTTCCTGCGGTCCCTAAGTCCGCTTCATCAACCGCCGTTCTCAACGATCTGCACAGGCAGTTCAAAGCCCTAAATTTGTTCTTCAAAGATGGATCGACAGACTCATGGATTGAACAGAGCAAACAGGCCAAAAACTTGATTGAACATAAGATCTTTTTATATTCACTTGAGTCATTCTTAGACGCTAAAACCGCAGCATTCCACATATTTACGGCTTTTTCTTTGTTAGTAGATGCATCGCTTAATTTCCCTGGACAAGGGGAAGAAAACACTCACCGCATGCCTCAAGCTCCAGCGCAAGATCAGCGAGCCCGTCTATGTCCACAGTTCGTAAAACCCTCTCAAGACGCTCGGCAATGGGCAAGATGGTGGTCATGGAGCTCTTGAGGGCGGCAATGTCGTTGCCGCCGACCTTGTCATGGTGGAGTCTTGCCGTGGTGGAGACGGCGGATTCTTAGGGCGTGGATGGTTAGTGAGGGAGTGTGGGGAAAACAGACATTCCAGGTGTCAAAGTACCAATCAACCGGGACAATTGTTCCTTAAAGTTGGACATTTTACGTATTGTTTGTCTTAAGCGCCGGAGTTTTGGAGTGCTGGAGGGTGGGGGGCACGAGACGCGTAAAAGGAATCCGGGGGCTAATGCGGCGGATATTTGACTTTGTCACATCCACGAAACGGACAAAGCCGGAGCCCCGGAGAGGTGTCGGCTATTTGACACTACACAGAAAGCTGGGGGTTTATGTACAAGTGGGGGTCATCTTTATACTGTTGAGCTTTCTATACAATTTGAAAGCAGATTTTCACATTCCTTCCATCTGAAAACACAAAGTTCAAACAGCCTCAATCTGCGCTTCAAGCGGCCGGGGCGTCTTGGATCACCTCGTAATCCCCGTTATCCAACTTCTTGATAACACCCTGGGAGAGAAGAGAGTCAAACAAGTCCTGTGGAACCCAACCACCAGTGATGGCAAATGGAACAGTACTCAAGTCTTCATAGTACTTCTCAAGCTCCTTAGTGTGTCTTTCAAACTTGTCCTGTTCAAGGGCAATTGGGAACTCAGGCACGGTAACGAATTTGTGTTCAGCAAACTGAGGCCACTGAAGCATGAGCTCATAGATTCTTCTGTCGACAAGAGCAACCTCATTAGCAGTTCTGCGCTCAATGGCAGACAAGTATGGACCTCTGAGTCTCTTAAACACAGGGGAACCCTCAGTACCAAATTTGGTAAAGGTCTTACCCAAGTTCAAATCCCAAAGAACCTCGTTTCTGGTACGAGCAACGGCAAAGTCATAGTAGTATCTGTCAGCCTCCTCCATCTCCTTGTACTTGGCTTCATCAATCTCAAACTCGTAAACCTTTGGACCATCCTCATAAGCCACGAATCTTGGAGTGCTCTGGAAGATGATTGGCTTGATAGTGGCACCTTCAAAGTCCAAGAAGACGTGCTTACCAGTCTTCTTGTCAATCAAAACGTTCAATGGATCCAAATCAGTGTGAGCCAAACGTGGCTTGAACAAAGCGTCAACGTTTTTAACAGCTGGTGACTTGACGTCCATCATAACTGGGGCAATCTTCTGCAAGTGAGTGAAAGTCTCAATCTGTTGCTTCAACTCCTCCTTGGACTCACGGACACCAGTGGCATCAGCCTCAACAAGGGACAACTTGGTTCTAGCATTCTCAAGTTCAATATCAGCAACCGACTTGACAATGTCCAATGGCTTATCAGCAGCCCATGGACCAACCAATGGCTCAAACTGGTTCTTTCTCAACAATGGCTTGTTTCTCCAGAAGACTCTCTCAGTAGAAGGACCAATGAACCAACGACCCTTAAGAGCCTCTTCAGTCTCACCAGAGTATGGCTCCTTAAGAGCAGACTTGTCTCTAGCATCAGCAGTGAAGTACAAAGAACCGAACTCGTTGAACTCAACCTCGGCAAGCTTTCCTTGGAACTCAGTCAATGGGTCAACAACGAGACCAATGATCTCCTTGTGCTTAGGATCAGTACGTGGGGTCATTGGAGCCCATTGTCTCATGAGGGTATCACCCTCAATGTGCTCCATAAGAATGAATGGGGAACCGACAGGGTTGGACTTGTCAGAACCGTAAGCGTACACTTTTGGAACGTTGAGGTCAAGCTTCAAAGCAGCAAAGTCCATAGTGGCAACTTCGGACTGGACACGCTTGTTGGTGGCGTATTCGGTATCAAGTGGGTATGGAACTCTAAGGACGTAGTCCTTTCCTGCATTGGTCTCAACCTTGTAGATTCTGTGGTGCTTACCTTCGTGAATAGACATGAGTTGCTTGATGTGCATCTCCTCACCTGGGTTCAAAGAACCAGTTGAAGACACAGAAACGTTATGTGGGAGTGTGACAAAGTTCTTTTCGGAGACCTTTGGTGGAACAATAGATGGCTTCTCTTCGGTGTTTGTTCTACCTTGGTCGTAGAGATCCTTCAAGACGGACTGAAGACCAGTGAGAGAGAATTTGGTGTATCTCTTACGCTTCTCAGCCTCATCATTCTTAAGCCAAGTACCCCAAGTGTACTGGAAAATGACGTCTCTGTTGGCATCGTTCTCATCGCTGAGGTTGGTGAACACCTCTTTTGGCTCACTGGAGATGAACCTCACAGCTCTCAAAGTGGCGGCACGCGGCGCACGCACTGAAGCCCGGAGGAGATGTGGTGCAACCAATTTGCTGATGGACAACATTTTGGTTCTTTAGAAAACGGTGGAGTGCTCAGGTGTCGTCAAAGAGGGAAGACGTGTTCGCTCAATTGACCTCCATGGTTAACTTTTCACTTTTTTTCGACATCGGCACCGGAACGAGCGCGATGACCTCATCTACGCTGAAACCTGGGGCAAAAACACACAAGAAAGGTATATGAGATGCAGTATTTTGATAGACATTCTGGCGTAGTATGACCGTGGAGGAAGCTGCAAGTAGTTACACCTCAGATATGTCTTTCTTGCCTTGATTATAGCTTCAGACCTCACCGAATATCGCGCCAGACACTAGATGATCAAAACTACAAGAGCAAGCAGAATAAATCATAAATTATAACCAAACACCAGGCCCAGAAGGGACGTTAAAATCATCATAAGTTAAAAGCCAGCATTCATAAATGGGATTTAGTCGTTATTTGAGGGGGGAGTGGGAGAGAGCGCTGAAGGTCATACCAGCATGGGGACACCGTAGTGATGAACGAGGGATAGAGAATCACTTCTCTTTAGAATTCTGCATTTGAAGGAACTTCTCATAATCTGTCTTTGATTCTCTGTCAAACTCAACAGTATCCTCTCCATATACTTCACTATCACTCACATCCCTCGGAGTCTCCGGCTGTGAATAATGAGGGATCATACTGCTCATACTGACGCTCTTCAAACTCTCAACAGAAACCCTGTCCATAGGCGTATTCTCGTCATCATCGCTATCGGAATCTGGTGGCAAAACGGATCTTGTAACGTAGTTTGAATACATCTTGTTCATCAAATTGAGCGGGTAGCCTGGGATTCCTGTCCTCTTGACTGGTTTTCCCTCAACTCCATCCTTGGTTGCCGTGACCGAAAGCCCCGAGGTGACACTTGCGCGTGAAAGCGGACGTGAAATGGAGAGATATTGTTGTGCATTTGAGGGTGGTTCTTGGTCTTCGGACATGATTGAGATCACTGGGGACCTCATGTGGGACTGTGCGCTCTCAACGTCGCTTGATTGTGAAGGAGCCTTTGTGCTCGACGTCTCAGGCACGGGCGAGCGGTTATAGATCTCGGTCATGCCTCTTCTTGTCTCAGAGATATATTGTGCGTGTGTATCGATGTGTGGGTCCTGTGCAGATGAATACAATGGATGAGTAAGGTGTTGGCGGTGAGATGTGTGTTTCAAGTTGTTGTGTGGCGTGTCAAATTGCTGCTTTGCACCTTTGGGACTTCCGATAAACCTTCGCGCATTAGCACACCCAGACACCATATCGCCATGGGGGGCTTGCTTGCCATTGGAAATCATGAGTTTCCTTACGTCATTCCTCACATATTTGTGTAATTGTACTGTAAAGCTCTTCAGATCAGTCACTAGCACCAACACTGAAACCGGAGGAGCCAACAGGCGAGTCTGTGGATGATCAGAAGGTCTTTTCGCCCTGACATATGAGATGGCAGGATCGCAGATGGGGCGGATGACGGAAGTGAGGCTGGTGCGAGAAAAATTGGGGGAAGAGGTACTGCTACCAGATGGGCCATGGCGGCTGGTTAGGCTAAATCCACATATCGGCCCAATGAACCTTCATGTAACAACATTCCAGCCTCCAGGCTGGATTCGTGGGTGCTTTCTGAAGTCAGTAAATGACTAAATTGGTAGTTTATTCCAACATTTCAGCCCCTAATTTGACTTGAATCACCTCTCTGGGAGACAGATTGGGGTCTAACAGATACCCTCTCCAACCGATAGACTATTCGTAACATGATCCCACGTGCTAAAGTCCGTTATTTATCATCAGAACCTTGTTTATGACCCTCTCACTCGCAAAGGGGTAGTAAAGCTCAACATGGGTATATACCGGGAGGGTACATCCGCGGATTCCGGAACTCTCAGGGCCCTCAAGGGTCCATCGACTCCTATTCAAAGTTTATCATGATCGCTCCTTAGGCAAAGACTACCGGGGGGATCATTGAAGTGGGATCATATACGAATTTGTTGAGAAGCACGTTTTATTATTTCCACAGGCACGAGATTTCCACCATGTCTTGAGTCATTTGTGACTCTCTCCTATAGGAGTCCGCTATTAACCAGAAAAAGCCTATGATGGCCAATTGCAACTTGGCGATAGACTGCAGGTGCCAATCCGAATTCCCAACAAGTACAACCTTCAAAGGGCCGGAATGTTCTACTACTATCACTCTAGAAAGAAAGAAAACAGACGTGGATCTAGCTATAACAGCTTAAACATCACCTCTACCTTCCCAATAATCCTCAATCTTTTTAGCCCACGTACTATCTTCTCCATCGATATTCTTCATCAACCTCAACACAGTCTTGTGTTCACTTTCATGCGTGAAGATCTTACCGACGAGGAAGAGACACCAACTAGCGTACCATGGGCACCTCTTAGAGTTAGACCCAACAATACCACATACTTGTTTGGCGTAGTGTGCCATTGGACGGGATCTTAGCTTGACATCACGAGGTTTTTGAGAAAGAAGCAAGAGCATGGCTGTATGAAGCAAGAGGTATGTATGTGTAGTGCGTGCGCTAGGTACAAGAATGGTTGGGAATGGGGAAACGTCCTGCGTGATGATAGGGGAGAGTGTTGACTGTAGCGCCGTTAGAATATTAAAAGACTGTGTGATATCATGAAGTGCCTGTGGTGTGAGGAGCGGGAGTAGTGAATGTGGAAGCGTTGTATGTGATGATGGAAGTGTCGGTAACGTTAGCGTAAGGCGGAGGATTGTGATGTGGAAAGTTACAGTTGGTGTTACCGTTGTGATTAGTGGCACGACAGCTCCGTGTTGATCGTAATGGTACAGGAACAGTGTAAGAAGGAGCAATGTTGCATCTCTGACCTGAGATGGCGATGTGGATGTAGTGGAGCATAGATGATGTAATGAATGTTTGAAGAGTTGGAATCCCGACACTTGGGTGGGGACTGAGATCGAAGCGGCCGCCAGTGCTGCGTGCATGAGAGCAGGCTCGTTTTTCATGATGAGTGGGAGCTCTTCCACAAAGAGTGGGATTGCTGCTTCGATGTCCAACGAAGGCGCAATACGAGAGATGTAGTGGTCCATAAGTGAGGCCTGGTCCTCGTTACTCATGAGCAAAGGAGATGTTGGTTGTGCAAAGTGGGTCTGGTTCCGGAGATAGAGGGCAAAGCTGTTTGTGAGTTCCTTCAATACTGCTGGATCTTCCGAAATTCTTCTGGTAGAATCGGCACTTATTGATCTGTTCATAAGTGGTTGAACAGGACTTACCATCTGGTAGTTGTGAGGTGAGATTCTAACAATATCATCGCTGAGTGCTCTTGGAAGCTGAGACTCTGGGGGAAGGATGTTGGAGGATAATGAGTATGTGAATAGATCTGCGGATTCTCTTCTCACTGGGAGTTGAAGAGGTGGTTGGTAAGGTAGTGGATAGCCGGCATCGCGAACCTGGGGAATCATTGGAAGCGTATTGGTTGGGGTGATTGGCGGGTAGTGTACGCTGGACCTTCTTGAAGGTTTTTTCAGTTTAGGCACAGGCCACTCACAGTTCTCAAATTTCTGAGCACATGCTAGACACACCGGTTTTCTTTCGTCACATTTCTTATGTTTCCGACGACAGTTCTTACATCCTGTTCTTACTCTTTTTCTGATTGGTGGTGCAGCAGCAGCTTCTTGTGTGGTTGCTTCTGGAGTTGATTTGGGCATGGTGGAGGATGTGGAGAGCGAGGATTCAGGGGCCTCAGTTTGCGCTGGGGATGGAGGCATATCAGCCGTCTGCGGGCAAGCCAGGGCCGTAGACATCTCTGGTGACTGCTTCATGCTGTTTGTAGCCGTTGTTGTCGAAGATGGAAAAGGGGCAGTTTATGAAGGGACGGAACAGCCCGGGAACTTCTGTACGGCGCAAGGCATGCACCCCGGACTGGGGCAGTCACCGCGAAACGCGTAATTCTCCCGAGTAAAAATCCAGAGCGAGCATCTTAGCGCATCCTCCACTACGCGATAGCCTACGAGGAGCCGGTCTAAGAGTGGAGTCATATCCTTGCGGGCGACTCATCTGGGCTGGTGACCGGGCCGCCCTCCACCAGTGTGCTGCCCCTTATTGGTGCATTCCTCAACGATGTCTCTCCCACCGTGCAGAGACCCTCGATTTTAGCCCCCAGCTTTGTTTACCAGCGTGTGAGCCCCTCCTGTCCGGAACATCTTTGATTGCCCCGGGGTCCCTCTATCTTGCGGGTCCTTCTTCGCCCGCCCCGCAACGTCCCCACGAATGTTTTAAAACTACGTAAATTATCGCAACGCACTGGAACATGGGAAGTTAGATCCCACAGATCCCACCCCCTACAGCCGCATGTATTCAGCTATTCCTCTTTTGCTTCTTCACCGTAGAACCCCCACCAAGTCCAAGATCAACTAGTCGTTCGCACCAAGCTCCCTGCTCGAGATCTGCCAAGTTCTCCTTAAACTCAGGCCCAACAACGTCGTACCACCAGGATACGAACTCCATATATTCTCCAATCGTGTACTTCAGCTTCGGAAATTCGCCTTTTAATCTCCCGAAAACGTATTCGGCAGATTCGTCACTGAAAAAAGGTGGAGCGACGTGTGTGATTTCCGAAAGGAGTGACAGCATCAATGAAGCCGTGGCAGGACCAACTCCCCTGAGTACGCATAGCGCTTGGGAGGCGGACTTTACGACGGCCTTGTATTCCTGCTTGGACTTATCCTTGCTATCAATGAATGCGAGCATTTGGGCGAATCCTTCTTTTGTAGCTGATACCACTGAATCTTCAGAATTCTGTGCAATCAGCTTGGGTAGCGTCGGTCTGAACTTTCCCTTCTGTAGTTTCCAATCCATCAACTTAGTAAGCTCCTCCTTGGTTAGGTGTAGCCCATCCTTATCAGTGTCATATCTCTTTTTCAGATCAGATGGGAATGAGTTACGCCATTTATCCAATGATTCAAGCTTGTCATTCCGAGCAACGTCTTTGGTGAACTCGTCGTAGTGTTCCTTCCTTGAGCGAAGTAATGTGGAAATGAGACTTGCCGCGTCTTCTTTGGTAATTGCTGCTGACTCATCCGCAATCGTGCGTTTACGAGATTTTGGTGGCATGTTTCGAGTTATAGATAACCACTCAACCTGGAGATTGAGACCGGTTGATAATTGATGTTATCAAGACAGTAAACAGCTCTGCAAAACCTTTTGGCTTTTCTGTCCGCTCACCACAACGGTCACGAGCACTGACGTTTTCGCGAAAAAGCTTTCTGTCCGAACGTGATGGTTGGAAAAATGAATCATCTCCAACGCTTAACCACTTCCTCTTGACACTTCAGACAACCTCCAAAAAATGGCTGTTGAACTCTACAGTGACAAGGGAAAGGGCTCATTAGCTCTTTCCAACAACATTAAGATTGCTATTGCAGCTTCCGCCTTTGGTCAGAAGCTTGACACTGATGCTGGTAAGTTGATCATCTCCTCTTCGGACTTGACTCCACACTTTTCAAAAATGATCTGAATACTAACATTTACTCCAGATAAGCCATCTCTTGTTCTCAAATCCAATGGTGTTGACATCACGGAAGCCAACGCCATTGTGAAATTCCTTGCTAAGGACTTCTCCGCTTCCCAGGATATTGAATTCGAAGAGAACACTCTTTACGCATTGCTCAAGGCATCATCCACTGACGCATCTGCCCTTTCTTCAGCACCAGCAACCCTTTCATCCATCTCCGCTGCATCAATTATCCTCTTTTCCTCAGCATATGCCCTCTCACAATCCGCATACCCAGAGTTCGCCTCCCTTGAGCCAGTCAAGGCTGGTATTGCCCTTGCTAAATCAATCACCTCCGTTGAGCGTCCAAAGCCAACCAACACCGGTGTGAGCAACGTCAAATCCGGCTTTGCCGTGGAAAAGCAGTCTGACGAGATCCTTCCAGACCCAAGTAAGCGTAACATCCTTATCACTTCCGCCTTGCCATACGTTAACAACGTTCCACATTTGGGTAACATTGTTGGCTCTGTCCTCTCTGCCGATATCTTTGCCCGTTATGCTAAGGCTAGAAACTACAACACATTGTACATCTGTGGTACTGATGAGTACGGTACCGCCACTGAGACCAAGGCCTTGGAAGAGGGTGTTACACCAAGAGAGTTGTGTGACAAGTACAACAAGATCCACGCTGAGGTTTACAAGTGGTTCCACATTGGATTCGACTACTTTGGAAGAACTACAACTGATGAACAGACCAAGATTGCACAGGACATTTTCCTTAAGTTGGAGAAGAACGGATTCTTGGAGGAACAGTCCATGGATCAGTTGTACTGTCCTGAACACAAGGGTTTCCTTGCTGACAGATTCGTTGAAGGTACTTGTCCAAAGTGTCAGTACGATGATGCCAGAGGTGACCAGTGTGACAAGTGTGGTACTTTGCTCAACCCACTCGAGTTGATTAACCCAAGATGTAAGGTTGATGATGCTACTCCAGTCCAGACAAAGTCCGACCATGTTTTCTTGTCCTTGGACAAGCTTGAGCCAGAGTTGAACAAGTGGTACAATGCTGCTTCCGAGAAGGGTGACTGGTCTAGAAACTCCAAAAACATCACAAACTCATGGCTCAAGGAGGGTCTTCATCCAAGATGTATCACAAGAGACTTGAAGTGGGGTACTCCAGTTCCAAGTGAGAAGTTCAAAGACAAAGTGTTGTACGTTTGGTTCGATGCCTGTATTGGTTACGTCTCCATCACCGCTAACTACACCAAGAACTGGGAACAGTGGTGGAAGGACCCAGAAAACGTCAAGTTGTATCAGTTCATGGGTAAGGACAACGTTCCATTCCACACTGTCATTTTCCCATCCACTCAGATTGGTACCAGAGACAACTGGACCATGCTTCATCATTTGAACACTACTGAGTATTTGCAGTACGAAGGTGGTAAGTTCTCCAAGTCCCGTGGTGTTGGTGTCTTTGGTAACAACGCCCAGGACTCTGGTATTCCACCATCCGTGTGGAGATACTACTTGGCTTCTGTTCGTCCAGAGACTTCTGACTCTCAGTTCTCTTGGGATGACTTCCAGTCCAGAAACAACAACGAGTTGCTCGCAAACTTGGGTAACTTTGTTAACAGAATTGTCAAGTTCGTTAACGCCAAGTACAACGGTGTCATTCCAAACTTTGACGGAAGCCTATTGAAGAACTACTCAGGCCTTGTTTCCGACCTTGACTCATTGCTCAAGCAGTACGTTAACGAGATGGAAGCTGTCCATGAGCGTCGTGGTCTTGAATTCGCCATGGCTTTGTCCGCTAGAGGTAACCAGTTCCTCCAGGAGAACAAGCTCGACAACTCTTTGTACAACAACACTCCAGATCTTGCTGATGCCGTTGTTGGTGTTGGTTTGAACATTGTCTACTACGTTGCATCTTTGATCTACCCATACATGCCAGAAACCACACATGACATCAACGAGATGCTCAATGCTCCACAGCTCGCCATTAAGGATTCCTTTGAGGTTGTTCTCCAAGGTGGTCACTGTATTGGTAAGGCCAAGTACTTGTTCAGAAGAATTGATGACGCTGAAGTTGCTCAGTTGAGATCTAAGTACGGTGGTAAGCAGGAGTAACTTCCTTTTTTTTGTATAGATAAACGACTTAATCCCTATAAATAACTGTTGCCGTCCTCGTAGAAGTTCCTGATCTTGAGCACAAGTGCGCGTACCGATTTCGCGCAAAATCTATTGGTGATGGAAGGTGATGAGGAGTCAAGGACTCAACCGATTCATATACCCAGCAGGTCATATTTCTAAGGAGAAGAAACAAGAAAGGAACAATGTCGGATAAAGTCATTGCCCAAGCACAGTTACATCTTAAAAACATCCCCTTGGAGCTTGTTTCCCAAGGTGCAGAGTCACTCATCTTCATCACTTCAGTGCATCCATATCTTCCACCCTCCCATCCTCCAAATGTGAAGAACACTTCGAAATATATCATCAAGTATCGTCCCCCAAAGACATATAGACATCCACAACTTGATGCCACACTCACGAAACACAGAACGTTAGCAGAGGCTAGACTACTACAGAGACTACTACCACTTGAAGGAGTGAACACTCCAAGTTTACTCTGCTGTGATCCAAGAAACGGTGTATTATGGATGGAATATATCGGAGAGGAACTTGAGATTGGATCAAGCAGTGTGAAGAACTTTTTATGGATGGCGGAGAAGAATGAGCTTCCATTAACTGAAGAAGTTGAGCGTGTGCTCACCGCCGTTGGAACAATGATTGGTAAGCTCCACGTTAATGGAGTCGTACATGGAGATCTCACATCCTCAAACGTTATGCTTCAAAAGAATGAAGATGATGAATGGTTGCCATACCTCATCGATTTTGGATTGGGATCTCAAAGTAATCTCGTGGAGGACAAGGCTGTGGATATGTACGTCTTGGAGAGAGCCATTCTAAGTACACATCCAACATATGCTGACAAGTACAACACGTGGTTGATGGAAGGTTATAAGAGTGCATATGGTAAGGATAAGGGTAAGCTGAAGGAGGTTATTCGCAGATATGAGGATGTTAGAATGAGAGGAAGAAAGAGAAGTATGATCGGTTGATAAACCCGCCTACAGCATAAGTTCTAAAAGTACGTTCATAAGATCAGACATTATATACGTAGATGCAGTGCTTTACTTAATTTCCAAACCTGCAAAATGCTTGTCCACCTCATTACTGCCATCTTCACCTGTCTTCTTCTGTGGGGTGAGTAGTCCATGGTCCATGTACCCAGGGGCCACTTTCACCATGCTCTGCTGCCATTTCTCATACTCCTCCATCTCTCTCTGTCCATATGCATTAAGACTCTGCTTCACATGATCACATTCTGAGATCCATGCACGTAGACTGTCTTCATTGACTTGTGTTGGAGGTAGAGAGGGCGGGAGAGGGGCGTAGTTATACGACAACCGTACAGCGCGTGGCGGGTACAGTGTTGATGTGAGTGGGATCTGTGAGAGTAATGGATGACTGTCGTTCATGTTTCTTGGTATGTGTGAATAAGAGATTATGAAAGAAGATTGAGCTCTGTGTTCTTCTTTGGAATTAGGAGGGCCCCCGTTCTTGTGGGAGAAACATCCCAACACCACCTTTACTCCGAGTTGTTGATCTGGACAACCAATTCACCACTTCGAATGTCTCAGAACCGACCACGTATACTCCCAAGGAAGGAAAGATATGAAGTTCTCTACAATCACATTACTATCATTAATTACATTTGCATCAGCACACGGCACACATGAGTCCGATACCGATCTTACGACGGATGAAGTTCCAGAAGGAATGACGTGGGAAAAGTGGCACATGAAGCACGAGCATGGCCTTGATGAATACGACGCCGAGTTCTTTTTCAGATTACACGATATGAAGAATAAGGGATACATGGATGGGAATGACATTTTGAACGCATATGGACTTTTCAGGGATGAGGTTATTGGTAAGGGAGATGGACTTGGAACACACGATGATTCGGAGGTGATTTCCGAAGATACTAAGAAGAGCATCATCCAGTCGATCTTGAAATTAATGGATGCTGATTCTGATTCTAAGGTTACAAAAGAGGAGTATTTGAAGTTTGCAGAGAATGGAGGTGAGTTCCCAGATCTACATGTTGGTGTGGGACACCATGGTGATTTCGAGCATGAATATGAGGTTCACCACTGGAACAAATACCACAGAGAAAATGATCCAGATGTCAATGTCGTGCATAAGGAAGATGTGGAGCATGAGTTGTTACACCACGAGCACGAGATTGAGCATGAACAGAATGTTCCTGGATTGAAGAAGTACACATTGGAGCAGTTTGAGAAACAGATCAACCTCGCTGCTATTCCTGAGAAGTTTAGAGCCTAAGGCATGTGTTACAACTGAAAAAGAAAAGAGTCAATTCGTTATTCGTTTATCATTCGTGTAGCATGTTATATAGATTCTTATGAAGCCCAGCCAAGTCGTATAGATGAATGGAACCATCCAAATCCGAATCATCATGTTCAACCCTGATGCATTTGATTCCCATGTTTTCCAATCTGGGAACGTCAACGGAGATCTCAGTATCATCCATGTATATCAAGTGTGTAATGATATCTCTATACTTTAGTGCAACTTTTGGCTGATCTTCTCCAAAGCTATACGTGACTGCATCATAGATGGTTCTGATGAAATCCACAGCATTCATTCCAAACGTCTCACGATCAAGATTACCATTTAGAAGCATCACTTTCTTTGCGTCTTTGTTTTTGAGAACAGCATTTCCGATTCCTTGGAGGATAAGAACAGGAATGATACTAGTCATGAGAGACCCTATCGAATACACGATCATGTCTGAATGTTTGAGACACTGAATGGTTCTTGAGTTAGCCTTTGGATGGATTTCTTCGCCGTATGGATTAATGTAGAAAATTCTCTCAATAGGCGATTTTAAGGGAGAATTAACAGTCTTAGAGAATTTAAGTTGCGAGATGAGAAGGTCTGGATGTTGATATGGGACGTCTTCATGAAGTGTGGAGTAGAAGTTGCTCATATCTGTAAGGTCGCCAGCGCCATAGAGGTCAACCGAGGCGGATGAAGTA
Source organism: Petasospora easanensis (assembly GCA_030580135.1). Taxonomy (NCBI): domain Eukaryota; kingdom Fungi; phylum Ascomycota; class Saccharomycetes; order Phaffomycetales; family Wickerhamomycetaceae; genus Petasospora; species Petasospora easanensis. Next base: position 180,465 of record JAKTSI010000004.1, on the reverse strand, counting down.
GGCATGGGTAGACTTGCTTCATTAGGATGTGATATTTGTGATTGTCCAGTGATAATATCTCCATTGTATAGTTTTGCAGAGATGTGATAAGTATAATTAGTGTTGAGACAAGGAACGATTTGGATACTGGGGTCAACCCTTGTCATCCTTAGGATGAGTTCAATGGCACTATCAAGAGAGCCAACAAAGAGACGAGCACCTGTAAGAAGCATATTCCCAATACTTGCAAGTTCAAAGTGGAAATTGGTGGCTGGTGTTCTTGATTTTTTCAACAGTTCCATATGAACATGAATGAGGAAAGCTCTAACCATCTCCTTACAGTGTATCTCAATGCCATCCCATACAGGATGAACACCTTCGACGATCTGAGTCCATTCATCCTTTGCCTCTTGACCATCCTCACTTAGTCTATAACTTAGCAAATTCTTGAATCCTTCATGTGCGATGAGTCTCGTGACGCGTGAGCGGATGTCTCCGATGGCTGGCCCTCCAAGTACACGTAGGATCTCTGAGGTGGAGCCACCATTGTCGGAGATTGGGAGCACATACGCGACGTTGGGAGAGAGTGAACGAAAGAGACTGACAAGTGAGTTTGTAGCAGTTCCTCCAGAGACAATGACGAGGTTTTTATCAGCCATTGTATGTTGTCTGTGAGTGTTTGAGTGGTGAGAGTCCGGGGTTTCTGTTTGCCACTTCGCTAAAACAATCGCGACAAAGAGCCTCTCCACATTATGGCGATGAGCTTGGTGGCGGGCTATTGAGAGCCATTTTGGGGAATATTGGTGTAGAATTTATTCTTTGGTGTTTTGGTGGTGACTGTCTTCTTTATTCCGCATTTATTACTGTGTTATAACCACAATTAACGTCTCACCGGTCACCGGCAAGGAGCCACACTCCACACTGTGCCGGTGTTTAACCCACTTGGGAAGAGCCTGGATGATGGAGGGACACCCAGTACTACTACGTTCAACGTTTGAACTCTGGAAAAAGATGATATACGGTATTTAGATCCCTCAGAATACAACGAAACAACCAGTAAAACACCACAAGGCCCTCCTAAACAAGAATACCAAAACCCTACACTCTGTGCCTGTGCCCTGTGCCCTGTGCCCTGTGCCCTGTGCCTCGTCTCGGAGGAGCTCCGAATCGGGAAGTTGATCCGGCGATGACGCGTGCCACCTCCCACAGTCACACAACTAGTGTGGAAACACTGGTAAAATTTTAAAACAGTTGTTCTTTCCTTATACAAACCCACCACTGTAACCCTTTCATATACCACCACTAACCACTACCTCCTCGGGCTACCATTTTGCATCTATCTCCTCACTGACGAACTCCTAACGATGTCAGCCAAGCAGCAGAAGGAATCCTTCCGTGAGCAGATGCGCACATTCCCCTGGTCACAGATACTCATCATCGCACTCGTTCGTTTTGCAGAGCCCATCTCATTCACCTCGCTCTTCCCATATGTCTATTTCATGGTGCGTGACTTTGGCATCGCTGCCAACGAGGCCGAAGTCGCTACGTACTCCGGTTATCTTTCCTCCGTCTTCGCCTTTTGTCAGATGTGTATGGGCTTGCAGTGGGGAAGATTTGCCGACAAGTATGGCCGTAAACCAACTATCATGATTGGACTTACTGGTTCGATCATCTCTTCACTCTTATTAGGTTTTGCGAAGAGCTACTGGCAAGCATTCGCCGCAAGAGCTGTGATGGGTTTACTCAACGGTAATGTCGCTGTGATCCGTACTATGCTTGGTGAAGTCGCCACAGAGAGAAAGCACCAGGCTATTGCATTCTCTGTCATGCCTATGGTGTGGCAGTTTGGATCAATCTTGGGACCTATCATTGGTGGTTATCTTTCTGGTTCCACCACTGAGCATGAGTTCTTGAGACCACTTGTGGAGAAATATCCATACGCACTGCCTAACGTCTGCGTTGCATCCTTCGTCTCTGTCAGTTTCCTCATCACTGTCTTCCTTATGGAGGAGACTCATTACAAGCACAAGTATCGTCATGATTACTTTGTTGAAGCTGGTGATCTCGTTAAGAAGCACATTCTCAGAATCACGCCAAAGTCTAGACCGTGGAACTCCACTCTCCAGTCACGTTTCACCAGCACTGGATCAAGGCCTCTTACCAAGGCTACCAATACAGATGCCTCAGCCATTGATGAAGAGACAATCCTTCTTGATGAATCAGATTCAGAACAGTCCTCACAACCGCGTCCACTTTACATGGAACCTCGTCGTCCAACTATCGAACGCTCCAACTCTGACGATTCCATCAAGTCCCTTGGTCGTGTTCTTTCTCGTCGCCAGAGTAGAGCGCTTGTCAGAGCATACTCGATGCATGAAGAAGGCGATGATGATAATGCAAGTTACACGGAGCTTCTCAGACCTGAAATCTTCTACGCAGTCGTGTGTACTTTCATCATGTCTCTTCATATTACGGTCTATGAAGAGTTCATTCCTGTCTTCCTTGCTTATGATATCGTGAGAGATAATGCTGGACATTTGGTCTCGAGAACACCATTCAAGATAACTGGTGGACTTGAATACAGCTCAGAAGACACAGGTACTCTTCTTTCGTCAACTGGTATCCTTGGTGTCTTCTTCATTGTGTTCGTTTTCCCATGGGTAGACAGAAACTTTGATGGTCTTACCACATACAGACGTTTTATCCTTATCTTCCCAGTGATCTATTTCTTGGTCCCATACGTTGTCTTCCTCGCTGATTACCCAACATGGTCCCATCTGATCATCTACGCCATCACATGTCTCAAGACCTTGGCAGTATCGATGGCCAACCCACAGATTCTCCTTATCATTCATAATTCATCACCACCGAAACATAGAGCCATGGTTAACGGTGCTACCATCTCTGTCAGTGCCCTTGCCAGATGCATCGGTCCCCTTGTGTGGGGATTCCTGGTGGCATGGGGTCAAGAGGCACAGATCGCATGGTTACCATGGTGGACCCTTGTTTCTATGACTTGCATTGCTATCTACCAGAGTAAATTCCTAAGAACCTCTGGTGATAACTAATTACCTCATGACGACCCTCACTCTTTCCCGCACGATTATGTAACATGTACAAACGCTCACTGTCATGTATGATACCCTATTCACTATTGTGTGTCCCGTAGTCATTTTATCTATCGCGCGGGCCATAGCAAGCAAGTGCCAACTGGTCCGGAGGATCCAACAACGGGAGTTCCATTGTGTTTGAGTTAGAGACGTTGCCTTAATCTAAGAACATGGAATAAACAACGCGAGATACCACACACTTCACACAGAAACACGCGTTCCCAACGGGCCAATAGTCGAATGTTTACACATGGTAGTCTTCGCCAAATCTGGATACGGGAATATCCGCGCACGTGACCAACTGCGATTTGTTTACGAATTTCTATATTGGGCCAAATCGGCGCGAGGTTGTCGAGGAAACCGCGACCACAACAACGAAAGTGCGAAAAAGTCAACACAAAGACAACAACGCTTTTCCCACATAAACACACTTCTCCAACCAAAAAAGTGTTACAGAACACATATCCAACCCTCGGAAATTACACAGAGAAACACCATGAGTTTGAAAAACTTGACCAAGGCCAAGTTGGTCGAAATGGCGCAGCAGTTGAACTTGAAGTGAGTGCAATTCTTCATCCCTTCCCGGGGTCTCCGTATACACACCACGCGTAAAGGCGTTCGCGTTGTTTTGGTGATATAATGGCATTCCTTATGTTACCAAGCCAACAGAGGAATAATCCCCGAGCATGCTCTCGTTGAGATATGAGTACTAACAATTGATTCAGTGATAATGGTACCAAGGTCGTTTTGGAGGAGAGACTTACTGAACATTTTGATAACCATCCAGAGTTGGGAGAGGACGACCAGTTCAAGAAGTTTGTTGCCTTCAGACAGAAGAACTCCCCAGTCAAGTCTACCCAAATCGATGATATCTCTTCCTCCCCAAGCAAGGCTATCCCAACTTTGAACGATAAGCTTCCTTCTTCCCCTGGTGGTCTTTTGGCTCTCGGTCAGAGATTCAAGTCCGTTTTCTCTTCCCCATTGAAGAGCGAAACCACAACAAACGACGTCGATGACCTGGACACCGACTCCGAAGAGAACTCCGATATCGAAGTCTTGTCTGCTGAGAAGAGCAAGGGAGACCAGGACATCGAGGACGAAGATGCTGAACCATCACCAGGTGTTATTGCTACCATCAAGGAATGGACTTCTGAACAGAAGGAGAAGATTGTCGGTTGGTCCGAGGACTTTGCTGATGTTATTGTTGACAACAGTAACTCTCTCAAGAAGACTTTGAGTTCTGCTGAGACTGTCACTTTGATCTCTACTTTTGCTGAGGGTGCTATTGTCTTCAAGAACGAAATCCCATTGATTGCCTTGAAGGAGGTTCCATTCCTTGACCAGAAGGTGCTCAGTAAGTACAAAAACTACATCAACTTGAACTGGAAGGTTCCTGATTTCTACAAGGTCTTTGAGATCAGAGTCTTTGTCACCTTGTTGCTTTGGACTGCCTTGGCCATTTTGATTCCATACGCTGGTGCTTACTACTTCAACTTCATTGGCAAGAAGCACAAGAAGGTCAAGTACGACCCATTGGCTTTCAACTTGGTCAAGCTCCTTTTGGCCTACTTCTTCTTGTCTGGTGCCGTCACCTTTGACGATGTCCAGAACAACGCCAAGGTTTGGGCTGAGCAGTTCGGTCTGACTGAGGCTAGCTACTTTGAGATCTTCAAGTACTCCACTTACCATAGTCGTCTCACTCTCACTTTGTTGTTGGGTAATCTGCCATTCGTTAGTGGATTTGTTGGTGTCCTGATTGCCTTGTACATCGCTGCCATTTGAGTGTGCGGTGTATCCGAGATTATAACCCGTTGTACATTAGTAGAAAGTGTGTTGGACGATGAAGAAAGCGTGAGAAGCATTCACTGATGTCTTACTCCACTCCAAACTTTTTTTTATGTGTCACCCTCTTTTTTTTTGTTACCTTCAGTTCGTTATTGACCTTTTCTTTTTGTCTCTCTTTCTTTTTTTCCACGACATTACCCCCTTTATATGACGAGACTGTTGCCTATTTTTTTTACTGACGATTCCAAATGACTACTTTGGGGAATTGGAGGGTTTTATGAGACCAAACGTCGGGGATCCTTTCAATTGCCTACTGTGATTTATATTAATTAGGGATAAAACCTGTGTATTATTAACGTTACAATCATGTATCCGTTTCTAAAAGTTTATATTGTAGGCGTGAGAGCGCGTGCACCGGGATCAGTATTATTTATACTCGACTACAATCACAAGGATAACAATCTTCAAATGAATTTAAATGACATGAGATTTGGCGTGGGAAAAAGGATTCACACGTAAGAGACGAAATAAATTAACCAAAGAAACCGGATATAACAAGGCCTTCAATTAACTTACTTTGGAGCATCCTTGAAGGAGATAGCAGCCTCCTCACCCATGGCGGAGATGATGGTAACCAACAAGTCCTTACCCTCGTCGAAGGCAGCCTGGATCTGCTCACCGAGCTCACCCTCTGGAGCACGGACATCGTCCTTGGTCTCACCCTCCTGGGTCATCAAGTTCAAGTAACCGTCGTCAATGTCCAACAACTGGTACTCCTGTCTTCTGACGAATGGAACCTCCATGTTGTGAGTGGATGGGGACAAATCCTCCATCTTCTTCTGGGTGAAGATGTCGATAGCAACCAAGTGGACCTTAGCGTGACCGTGCTTACCGGTCTTGGAGGTAGACATGTCAACAATCTTACATGGTCTAGACTTGATAACAACGAAACCGTTCTTTCTCAAAGCAGAACACTGCATTGGGTAGGTAAGGGAGGAACCAGCATCAGCGGTCTCGAAAACGTGCTGTGAAATAGTATGTTAGTATAATGTTCGTTGATTAGCCAATGTGGGAAGTTCATAGAGATGGATCAAATGATGCGGAGAGAGTGTATTGTTGACGGAGAGTGGACAACGGACCTAAAAGGTAAACAATGAATTAAGCAAGAAATGAGATCAGATTCGACAGCATGGATACAGCACAGTGAATATGACATCCACAGAGTAGCCAGACAAGTCGAGTTCCTCACTCAAAGCTGTTCAGAATTCAAGATCACAATTGAGGTATATATGGGGTAAACAAGATGAGCCCTGACCACGTCACGGAGTAGCCTCCTGACTAAACAAAAAACATCCAATAATTTCCGACAAGGGTCAAATTGGATCACTCTTTCATATCAATGATCGTTCTCTGTGTCTCATTAAGCAATATAACGGTCACGTACATCTTCTTCAGCCATTTTGTGTGTAGTAGTGGTGATCGTAAAATCAAACTAAACGTCGAAGAAGAGAAAAGTTTCAGCGCAAAAATTGTTTTCCGTTGAAAATTTTGCTGTCCGCGAACATTTGAGCACGACCCGGCGTAAATGTCAGAACTGTCGTTGGACGTGGGCAGCGGAGCCTCGAAAAGCGCAGCGAATGACAGCGAGGTCAATGGTCAGATGAGATTGGATTTGCGGGTTTTCGGTGGGTACTTGGTAGGTTGATTGGTGATATCGGTGGATATATAGTGTTGTATATGCCTTTCTATCATATCTATCGCTTTTCCAGAACAGTTACACCGCTCTATACCACCCATCCAGTAGTCCGTTGCTGTACCCTGATTCGTTCCCCCACACAACCAGTAGAGAGCGCGATAAATCCATAGACACCAGGCTCTAAGCGGGCGTCCCCCGTTCGTTATATGCCGTGTATACATATAGCTATATCCCAATGTGATTTATACCCTCCCCGGATTAGCAATATAAATCTTAGCTTAAAACCTTAAAACATACTCCTTCTTGATCTATAGAGATAGCTGCAGAGAAGGTTTACCTCATCTCATCCCTCAGCTCATCTCATGCATTGACGTTTCCAGCCACTCAACATCACTCAAAAAACACCCTCAGACACCCAAGTCTTTTTCCACTTTTGAATACCTCATACCTATTACCTATGCAATATGCAGAGCCCACAATAGCAAACACTTCATGATCTTGCCTTAAGCCAAACACCCTTCGTCCTTCGTCCTTCTTCCGATCGTGTGATCAATCCCTCCGCTTCATTTCACCCCACGACCTCTGCATGGGGAACAACAAATTCTCAGCATTAACATTCTTCTCCTTCATAACAGCTAAAAACTCCCATCTCCACTTAAGTTCCTCCTCCATAAGAGTTAGATGTCTCTTTTGCAACTGAAGGGACTCATGATGAAGATGAACCAACTCAGGATGCACATTACCAGCCCTTGAATCAAGGGGAATCACACCTGTAGGTGGGAACGACAGAGAACATGGAGAGAAGGCTGTGGACTGTGGAACCAGCATCTGACCCTGTTGTGACCCAGAATATAATACCGGGGGTTGATATGGCCGAGGTGTTGGGATTGATTGAGGAACCTCAGACACCACCATCGATGATCCCAAAACTCGCTGTGGTGGTGGTGCATGCTGCTGTGGCTCTTGTACTACGGGGACGGAGCCTGTTGGTAATGCCTTGTGTAGAACTTGACCTTGATGAGGTGGGATGAGTGTTTGATCCGGTGACTGCGTCGAAGGTGCAGGTAGTTGTAGTAATGATTGTGACTGCGATGGTTGTGTTTGTTGTAACGACTGGTTTTGATAAGGCATAGTCACATTTGAGAAAGATGAAGAGTGTGAGCGTAAATCTTGAACTTCTGGTGGTCTGAAGTCCCCAGTCATTACACTCTCAGTTGGGCTTATTCTTGTAAATTCATATCCATCATCTTCATAATCTTCTTCCTCTTCATCGTCATCCTCGTCTTCATCCTCATCATTTCCCTCTTCAATATCTCCCTGTGAAGGATCTTCACTGTTCTCCCTCTCTTTTTCCTTTAGCCTCCTTCTTCTTCGTTGCTCTTTCCTCTTCTTCTCCCTAGCCCTCCTCTCAGCATGTCTCTTCTCATGAATAGCAATATCATCCATGACTTGACCTGCAAGATCCCACAATGGCTTTGGAATAGAAACATTCTGCCTTCTGCATTCAAGAATCTTATTCATCCTGTACTTGATAGCCTTTACCGTGAACACTTTAGGATCGAGCTTCCCCAAATCATCAAAGAGCGCCCTCTGAATGTTCTTCCACGGAACAATCCTCTTATTCAATTTAAGTGCATACGGTTTGTAAAGTAAGGTATTTTCCAAGATCTTCATATCAGACTGATAAGAATGTGGCATCCTGACTTTCTTCATACCCGTCCCATATAGCGACAGATTTGATTGATACACTGGGGGCTGTTGCCGTAACCGCGTCTCTGGAACATTACCGCCTTGATAAGTAGTCAATCCAGAACATTGTGGAACTTTGTGAAGTTCCGGAGAGGAGAATGAACTGCGTGGGAGACTCCGAAACTCCACTTCTTGTGGTGAAACCGTCGTTCTGGTATCACTCTCCCTCAGGGGTTCTACCTGTGGGGTCTGCCCCAAGAGTGTATGCAAACGAGGATCCACCGGCGTGTTCTGCGGAGGGCGATGCATGACTTCAAATCGCTGTGTCATGAGAAGTTGGAGCTTTACTCCAGACGGGCAGGTTAGTATAATTCCCCGTGGTGTTAATAGGGTGTTGATCTGTTCAAGGCGGAAAGGGAGAGAACAATGGGCTTGTTCGCGCGCCCCTTCCTACTCTCTACTATAGTGGCAAGCGCAATTAACGACTCAATAAAATTGAACAATTCGTTTTCTTTATCTTTCATATCGATACCATGATCCAGATTATTAAATAATACACTCTCATTTCAGACTGCGCAACGTTGACAAATCTTCATCAACTTCAAATTGCTTCAAATCATCCGGCGATGTGTAGTTCTTCATGATTCTGTTCATAGCACTCGTGTCCTTATCTGTGCCTCTTGTAACTCTCGAGTTGGCACTTCCTCTTCCCTTCTTAGTCTCAGTATTGGCACCGCTGTTGTTGTTTGACTCTGAATCGGAGTTGGCATCACGGATGGTGTAATCTTGGACGTGTCCACGTGAGCTGGTTTCATCACCCACAACAACGGCAAACTCCTCAGCAGTGAGAATTGGAGCAAATCCATCAACGATTGAAGATAATAGATGTCCGCTTTCACTTTGAGTTGAAGACACTGGCGGTGTACGTGCTGCTGTTGACGACTTCTTTCCACCGCGCGCCCTTGCTGTGTGGCCCCTTGTTCCTCTGGATCCCCTTAATGAGTTATTTGAACTTGAAGCACCTGTGTCAGTTTCTGAACTCTCTGGGTTTGATGTGTTTGCATTTTGGATGGAAGGTTCGTTAGTTGTTGTTGTTGTTTTTGATTCTTCGTTATCGTCATCTTCTTGTGTTTGCGTTGCTTGGCCAATGAAGCCAGAATATAGCTTTGTAGCTCTTATGGAAGTGATATCCGACATATCACGATCCAAATTCATCAATAAGAGCTTCTGTTTGATGAAAAATTGCTTTAACTTCTCCAACCGGCGGTCCAAAGTATCAGTAGCATCACTGAACACTTTTGTAGCGTCCTCATAAAACAACTTGAGGTTTTCGTTCCGTTGGAATCTTCTCCAGAGTCTTAATCTTGTTAATTCGAAATCACGAGTCTCAACAATATCCTGTTCAAGTTCAAGCAACTCCTGGTCCCCAGACTCTTCTAAAGAAGCAACGCCTGTGTTGAAATCACGTGCGGCAGATAGCACTTTTAGCCTCTTCTCCAACAACGCACGTTCCTGTTGATATAATACATCTCTCTGACGTTCCTTGTACTTGTACAGCTTGCTGTAGTACTCGTATGCCTCAGCACGACGTTTTTCTCTGTTGTTTCCATTAGCAAAGATGATATCAGCCGCCGAGAAGGGAATATCATGCTGCAAGACTTGAAGATCACCAGTATAATCTTCACTCCCATTTCTCTTCTTCTCATCTGAATCGAGTTTGTTTTCCTCGTTATCTTCCGTCTTGATTTCCGCTTTGACGTCTCTGAGACTGCTCTCTTTTTGGAAAACAACCGGTTCATCATTACTATCAGAACGTCTGTGGATAAACACCTTCTGTACATGCTCATCATCAATTCTCATCATCACACTACTGGACATGGAACCGAATCTGTTATCGATGCTGAACCGCTGCTGAGGAGGTGGGTACTGTGGGCCTGGGACAGGCATAGCGAACGAATGCGAACGCTTCAACGAACGCACAATGTCCGCAGCCGCCTCTTCTTCGCTAAAGTTTTCCGGCTGTGGTGGAGGCATGGGAGGATATACTGGAGGATCAGTAGGGGATTGTGCCGGTGGTGGCTGGGATGTGAAGCTTCCATACATCGGGAAGGGGCCCATGTTGGTGTTGCCCTTGGCTGGGAACTGTGGTGGGCCGATGTAGTAGACGTTCGCCTGGGATGCCCTGTTCTTCTTTTTCACGGAGACCATGGCGATTAGATATTAGTGTGTATGGCGATTATCTGGCGTGTGAAGTGTGTGCAATGCAGGACGTGTGGGACGAGATCAGTGAAGAGAGAGAGAGGTTATGTGTCCGAACTTGAGATTTTCGTTGGCTCCGAAATGGCGAAAACACGGATGCAGGTCGGATGGAGCACATAAGGGTGTGCGCGGTGTCTGGGTGACTCTAAGAGGTTAAATTACCCGGTAATGGGAAGCTACGAGCTGTGCAATACAATGACAGAGATCTTCTTCGATGTGATTGGTCCATGTTGCGGCATAGACACTTGTCCCGAGCACCGTCGTCCTCCCTGCTGCAAGGGAGAACTTCTATCACCCGCGCGAAACACATTGCCCGTTGCCCCCTCTCCACAAGAAGGCCCGATTGCAGTGGACGGAGGATGGTTATCGAGTATTAGACCGCGTGTATTGGAACTCGGTCCTGGTAGTTACCTCTAATAACCGTAGGGTGTCTATACACAGGCCGTGTCTCTTGACACCCTCAAACACAGATCGCGCTAGATAGACAGGAAGAGATCTTGTGTGCGGAGAGCAAAGTCCTGCGTCTGCTCTCTAAGAGGCTTGCAAGTTACTACACAAAGACTTGAATCCAATGGAAATATCCCAATGAGTTGCACCACAAACTAATATAAAGACCCCACAAAACACAACAATAACAAAGCACACCCACCTCTCCAGGATCCCCAGCCCGCTTAAACCCAGACTCTCGTTCCCTTTTGTCAGCCCGACCCACCCCAGAACCCAGAACTGCGTACGCGACTGCGCAACAAAGCGAGAAAATCCGCAGTCAAAAGCCGGCGTGGCCCAACCGGCGCCTCCCCCTCGAGAGAAAAAAAAGGAAAAAAAAAACCAAAAAGGTTAAGAAATAACCTAATCAGGAAGTATGCAGAATACGACCAAAAGACTATCTCCGAGGGCAGTTCCGAGGGTAAGACTTTCGCGAAAGTCACGTGTGGCGCCTCTTAAGCGTGCGGAGTCGGACTTCGCGCCGTTTGGTTTGCTGACATAAGCACCCACACGGGTATTATCTAAGCTTAGGCGGTTTTTGACGGCCCGTCAATAACCGGAAGGGCCTTGCTGCCACAATTTTTTGACACATAACTCACAAGGCATCACTATTGTCCACAGGGATTAGCTCCAGGGGCCTACATGGCCACCCCAGACCCCCAAACAAAGACACAACACCATCAAACACATAACATACGCCCAGATCACCAACAGTACCAAGAACGCAGTCACCAAACCTCCACACCACGCTACACTGACGCGGCACTGCTTTATGTAAGCACGGCAATAAAAAGAAACGGCGGAACCACTCTCCACCCCAACAGTTGCGATCTATGCCCGTGATGCTTTTTTTTTCCTCCTTTTCTCCTTTCTTTTCCATCAGTGACTAATCTCTTGGATACATAAGGCTCTTGGTCCCCCCAGATTCGTTGTTACCCTTTTACGAACAGAGCCCCTCAAGTCGTTACACATATACACAACCATGACTACCTCAAAGTCTGACGAGATCTCCGTGAAACAGTCAGGGTCTTCTGAGTCTATCCAGGCCGTGGCCTACACAGAGGAGAAGAAATCCTCTGGTCCATTCAGATCATTCATCGATTCTTTCAAGCGTCTCGAGCCAAATCTTGATCAGTGCAACTTCACGCCTGACATGTCCGAGGCTGAACGTAATGCCATTATTTTGGCCCAAACTCCGCTTCAAAAGTCCCTCAAGAGTAGACACCTTCAAATGATCGCCATTGGTGGTTCCGTTGGTACTGGTCTCTTTGTCAGTTCGGGTTCTGCTCTTCGTACTGGTGGTGCTGCTTCCCTTCCAATTGCTTGGTCTATCACAGGTGTTTTGATCTACTGCATCATCCACGCTCTTGGCGAATTGCAATGTACGTACCCAATTAACGGTGCCTTCTCCGCTCATGCTTCCAGATTCATTGAACCATCCTGGGGTTTCGCCATGGGATGGAACTACGTCTTCCTCTGGCTCGTTGTCCTTCCAACTGAGATTATTGCTGCTTCTATGACTATTCAATTCTGGAACGATGATATCAATCCTGTTGCTTGGGTGACAATTTTCTACCTGGTCATCATTTCTATCAACTTGTTTGGTGTTAGAGGTTATGGTGAAGCTGAATACATCTTCTCTTTCATCAAGCTTCTTGCCGTCATTGGATTCCTCATCCTTGGTGTTGTCCTTGTTTGTGGTGGTGGTCCATCTGGTGGTTTCGTTGGTGGTAAGTACTACCGTGACCCAGGTCCATTCGCTAACGGATTTAAGGGTGTTTGTACAGTGTTTGTCACCGCCGTCTACTCCATTGGTGGTGCCGAGCTTGTCGGTCTTGCTGCTTCTGAGGCCAAGAACCCAAGAAAGACTCTTCCATCCGCTGTTAAGCAGGTTTTCTGGAGAATTGTTCTCTTCTACGTCGGTTGCTTAACCCTCATTTCTCTTTTGGTCTCTGCTAAGGATGAGAGACTTCTCGGCACTTCATCTGCAGATGCATCTGCTTCCCCATTCGTCATTGCCATCGAGAACGGTGGTATCAAGGGTCTTCCACACGTTATGAACGCCGTTATTCTCATTTCCGTCATGTCTGTTGGTAACTCCGCCGTTTACGGTTGCTCAAGAACTATCTCCTCTTTGGCTGCCCAGGGTCTCGCTCCAGCTTGCTTCAACTACATTGACCGTATGGGTCGTCCAATCTTTGGTATTGGTCTTAACTGTCTCTCTGGTCTCTTGTGTTACTTGGCTGCCTCCGACTCCGAATCTACAGTCTTCACCTGGCTCATGGCCATCTGTGGTCTTGCCATCGTCTTCACTTGGATGTCCATTTTGATGTGTCACATTAGATTCAGATTGGCAATGAAGGTCCAGGGTCGCTCTCTTGATGAGATCCCATTCGTCTCTCACTCCGGCTTCTACGGTTCTGTCTTTGCCTTTGTCATCCTTGTCCTTTTCCTTGCTGCTCAGTTCTGGGTTGCCCTGTTCCCACTCGGCTCTAAGCCAAGTGCAAGTGTCTTCTTCGAGTCTTACCTCGGCGCAGTCGTCGTTTTGGCCCTCTACGTCGGTAGAAAGATCTGGAAGAGAAAGTTCTGGGAGTTCATTCCATTAAACGAGATTCCATTGGATGCTGGTAGAGCCAATATCGACTTGGACCTCCTCAAGCAGGAGATTGCCGAGGAACAGGCAGTCTTGGCCACAAAGCCATTGTACTACAGAGCATACAAGTTCTGGTGTTAAAAGAGATCAAAGATCATCCGAGAGGAAAGAAAGAAAGAAAAAAGTACTACCTTTACGTGTGTTTTATGTTTTTGATTTTGTTATGACCTATGTTTTTCCTGTCCAATATGAAAGGACCTCATGATATACTCAGGAAAGTCGATCTACATGATCTCTTGCCTGCCTTATAAGTTAATTTGCATTTACTGATCATCAAGAATGATTGCTGCATATTCCCCACTTGTTATAGATGTTAATTTATGACCCCACTTTTTAAAAATAACAAATGTCATCTCGAGTAGTGCAAGTATACGATGAAAGTACGGAGAGCCGGTTGCGCCAAGAACATGTACCAGACGTACCTCCCCAAGCTACGGCATCAATGGTACGCGATAAGGCAGCCAATAGTGGCTCTACACTGATCGCCGAAACAATTCCAGACATTATGCAGTAAAACATCAATCTCATACATTTATACAGGTCATTATCATTTGTTGGATCTGACTCTAGACAAGTCATTCAACAACTTATCGTAAGCCTCATCAACCTCTTGGATATCATCAGCATCAACACTTTGTAAACTCTCATTACCATCACTTCCGGCCTTATCCTCTGATATCACAGGGTAAATGTTTTGCAAATCAAATCTCTTCTGATTGACATTATCAATCAAACTCGAAATGCTCTTGATACCCTTTGCCTTAATCACCGCATCTCTCAACTCGGTACCTGATGGTAACTGTGGGACAAAGAACCCACTCTTTGGATCTTGTTCAGGTGGAATATCATGAGGAAGCATTTGTCTCTGTTGTTGAACGAAGAACCCCCATCTATGGAACTCACCTTCCTCCTCTTCTTGTCTCTTGGCCTGTACGGATGTTTGAGAGAGAGAACGTAGGAAGATAGGACGACCTGTAACAGCATCAATTGGAGTGGCCTTACCTTCGTTGACATCCAGTGCCATTTGATGTGGTTGGATATCACCATGTGGCTGATCAGGTTGTGGTTGGGCAGGTAAAGGTTGTGGCGCAGGAGTTTGAGTGACGGTTGGTGTGGATGCATCATCTGGTAAGTTCTCAAAGATTTCCAGGATATTAGCAAGGGAAGTATCCAAGAAGTAGAAACGTAGTAAATCTTCCTTTTCTTCAAGTGTCAATTTTTGTTCATGGTCCCTCTTGTACATCAACTCATCCATAGTCTTGTTGATTTTGGCACGAGCAACAGTGATCTTATCCAAGAATTGCTTCTTTAAGAACTTCTTTGAGAAATCATCCTTACCCAAATCACTTGAGGCCGTGATCTTATCAAGCAGCTTGGATGCAGTCTCAGCAATCAAAGTACCATCAAAGAGGATATCATCATGTGTATCACTGCTATGCTCGTTATCATGCAGTGTTGACTCCATGTTTCTCATCAAACACACAGCGATTCGGGAACTGATCTTCTCATCAATGAGATCGTAATCCAAGTCCAAGTTAACAAGACTCTTGGAGTTCTTAGCAGCACCATATAGAGAGGCAGCAGCGGCATAACTGATAGTTGGGACTCCAGTAATGGAGACGTGAACCATCTTCTCACACTTGGGGATGATCTCTGCAATGATACTGAAACTCTTGGTGTTCAACTCGTTACCGTCAAGATGGATTCTGTTGAGGTTAGGGAATCTTGGCAAGTATTTGTTAAGGTATGGAAGGATACCAGGGAACACTGAAGGGATGTTACTCAAATCCAGGAATCTGAGGTTGTCTAACTTCGATAGGGATCTCACGAGTAGAGCAGCATCTTCAACATTGGACAAATTGGTGGAATTGACAGAAATACTTTGCAAGTTAGCAGCGTTTGGAACTTTCTTAATCAATGGTTTCAATTTCTCACCAATGCTGAGATCGTTGTATCCAATATCCAATCCTTCACAAGTGGAATGTTCCGAAGTGATCCAGTTACTCAAGATCTTCATATGTTCCAAAGTCAATTCAGTCTGACAAACACCCAATCTCTTTGTAGCCTTAGAGACACCTTCATCAATCAATCTGCCAAATACTGGAACTGGTAATTTACAACCGTTTAACAACAACTCTTCAATACCACCTCTGAGGATGAGTGTATCGACAAACAAGGACCAATCCATCTCTGAACGATGTTGGGACAATGGAAGGTCCTGTTTGATCTTTTGCTGTGAGACATCCAACTTGATCAATGATTTGTTTCTGGTAAGGAACTTACAGAGAAGTTTCCAACCCGTGGCGTCAATTGGAACGTTTCTCAATGAGAGTCTCTCAATGGTTGTTGATCTCACAAGCGAGGAAAGGATGATCTTGAACATCTCAGTAGACATC
Source organism: Petasospora easanensis (assembly GCA_030580135.1). Taxonomy (NCBI): domain Eukaryota; kingdom Fungi; phylum Ascomycota; class Saccharomycetes; order Phaffomycetales; family Wickerhamomycetaceae; genus Petasospora; species Petasospora easanensis. Next base: position 164,412 of record JAKTSI010000004.1, on the reverse strand, counting down.
GTCACATTGTCAAAGATCACATTCTTGATAGGGACAATAGAGATGAAATCACTAAAGGAGTAAACATCGATAAGCGTTGGTTTGGGGTTGAGTAATTTCAATGTCTGAAGTGGAGATGTCTTGTTCTTAAGTTGTTTCAATGTTGCGGGAATTGGAAGAATTTCACGTAAGTGGCAACAACGAGTATAGATCTGTTCAACAGAGACCTCATGCTCATCATCGTCATCCGCATGGATGATTTCATCTTCAAAATGCTGTTCATGCATATGAATTGGCTTGTCAATCTCCAATTCAGAAATACCACTGACAATAGTCTCATCGAGCTCCTCATCTTTGGTATTAGAATGCTTTAAAGCTCTGTTTTTGTAACTCAGGACTTCTTGGGCGATTCTTTGTGCAGCCTTATGCGCCTCTTGTGCATGCTTCTCAGCTTCTTCCAATGACATCCTCTGTTGTTCTTTGGCAATCCTCAATTCCTTCTCATCGTACTGTCTCTGTTCCACTTTCGCTTCATTTGTGATTCCAATGGACAATTTCAGTGGTTCACCAATCAAATCATCTATAACTGTGATGTTTCCCTTTTTAGGTCTTCTGGAGGGGATCTGCTGTGGAGGATCGTCAACGAGTTTATCCAGAGCAAAAGTAACACGTCTGAGACGAACGTCGGAAAGTTCCTTGATTGGGACGCTTGATCTGTTAGGATTCTTGTTTAGAACGACTCTTGTCTGCTCAGCTGTTGGAACAGATGGGAATAGCACTTTGCCCAGGTAATCCACACGTGGGGAGAGAGACTCGAGTGAAGATCCAAGGGCAGGTGCATTATGTGGAGATGATTGAGCACTGGAATTGTTAGAAGAAGGAATGACGATCGGGGAGATTGACGGAGTTGGTTTTTTCTTCGAGAATACACTGAATAATGATGAAGTCTTTTTAGGCTTTGTGTTTGAAGTGAGCGAGTTTGAACGGGACAGAGTGTTTGTAGATGGGGCCGGTTGTGTTGGAGTTGTCTGTTGTTGAGCTGTTACCTTGGCCTTCGAATCAGAATTTGAACGAGGCCGTAGGGCCTTGGACAACAGGGATCTTCCCGATCCGGTCGAATTAGAAGGTGTTGGTGGTGATGATGCCGTGTTTGGAGTTGTTGGAGTTGCCGATGTTGTGGAACCAACGGAAGAGGCTGGTGAGAGTGTAGGTGTGCTCACCTGCTTTAGTGCAGCGTTCACTTCAGGAATTGCGTGAGTCAATGGTCTTGCCTGGGAAGAAGCATCGTGTGATGTATGTTCAGAGGCAACCGCTGTGGTATGTGGAGGATGTTGTTGAGAAGGCGATGGCTTGGCTGGCTTCTCCTTTTCTCTGTCCTTGCGCTCCTTGGAAGAAGACTGTGAACGTTTACTCTTACGCCTTCCCTTATAGAACCAGTCGACATCAATGTCAGACGGGTCGTTGTTGTGCATCGGGGATGATGGGCGTGTGGCGGTAATGGTGATGGAAAGTCGGAGGGAGGCGTTGATATAGGAGACAACGAGCTCTTTGTTTGAATTTTCGTGGGTCCGGACTATGAGATGATGTAATGGCGAAGGGAGCGACAAGAGGTACAAGGAGTAGAATTGCGAGGGGCCCTTTTGGTTTTCCAGAAGGATCAACAGTTGACACGTTTGATTATGTTGTTAAACGGGATTTTAGGATTTGTTTAGATTCGTAGAGCTTAAAGTTGCCCCATACTCGGCCCGCGCTGGTTAAGCAGCGCGGTGTTTAGATGATGGCAAGCGATACACCGGCTGCTTTTTTTGATAAGGGACATAGGCACATTAACCGAGAAAGGAGGAAAGGGGAGTGACAACTGGATTTTAATAAGCCCATTGCCAGACATAGAGATAACACCAGTGATGATCTACAAATAAAGGAAGAACAACAGAGAGATTTAACCTCGATCTCCCATATAAAGGACTCCCCCACGGATCCCCATTGCGGTCAAAAAAGAAAAAGCTGCCACCGCGGGCCCGACCATAGTTGTGACCCCCCGCGAAACAGCCAATGGGAGCTCCACACATTATTAAGGGCACGAGGGCTCGCCATACAAAACTAATGGCAAATTGACCAACAGACGGCCCGCAAGTGAGGGAGCCAAGGATATCATCCATAACTTTCATAGAAGAATGCCCACCCCGTCATCAGTAGTTTCATTCAATCTCCTGGAGGCCGCTCCCCCCGATAAACGCGTCTTTCCTCATCCTCTTTTTCTACACCTCAAACTTTGAATCGTCACATACCATTGACAACAAGTATTAATAATCCGAACAAAACAAAACCGTAAAACAAATCCCTTAATATGTAGACAGGAATATTTGGGAGCCATGGTAGAAAACCCCTTCTCCCTCATGTCCTTTCACCTCAAGCAAAAGACATCAAAAAAAAAAGAAAGAGACCGGCACTTCAGTACCAGGATATATTGAGGACATGGAAAAGACAACCCGATGACTTCAAAAAGAAAGGAGGATCCCCATAAATCTTGGATATTACACCCAATAGTTAAAAACCAAACAACAACACAAAACTCAACGTTTTCAAATGATAAAAAAAAAAGTGAATGCAAATGACGTACGCCCTTGATTATAAATTCAGGTTCAGGCATCGGTTTCTCTGAATCTCTTAGCCTTGTAGTCCTTGATGGCAGCCTTGACTGCATCTTCCGCAAGCATGGAGCAATGGAGCTTGACTGGTGGTAAACTCAACTCAGCAGCGATCTCCTTGTTCTTGATCTTTGCCGCCTCATCGATGGTCTTACCCCTCACAAGCTCAGTCACATAAGAGGAGGAAGCAATGGCAGAACCACAGCCAAATGTCTTGAACTTGACGTCCTCAATGATTCCTGTCTTGTCGTCAACCTGGATCTGCAGTCTCATCACATCACCACAGGCTGGGGCACCAACGAGACCTGTACCCACGTTTGGGAGTGTCTTGTCAAGGGAACCGACATTACGCGGGTTTTGGTAGTGATCAATCACCTTTGGGTGGTATGCTCTTGTTTGCTGTGCAATCGGTCTGAACGCTCTGTTAACGAGTCTTGTCTGGAGTCTGAACATGTCTGAATTCCTTTGTGGAGGATGGGAAAGGCCAAAAAAAGTGAAGGAAGAAGAGAAGGGGGCGAATTATAAAGTGCAGCAGAATTTCCTAAAAACGCTCCCCCCTCTCCGATGACCCAGTCTCTACACCGGGTGACCCGCTTAACTACGGTGGGTGTGCAGATATGGAAGCGTTTCCGGCGCCGGGAAACTTCCGAAGCGCGGAGTTTACACGGGGATAGCGGTACAGCCTTGTGAGTGGAGAATAGGGAACACCGTCAAGGCCCCGAGACTTAAAGGGAGTTTATCGGGGGTAAAGGAATGGGATTGGTTAGGTGATACACCGGGTGTTATGACTCGTGTGCTGTGAATTAACCGTTGCACTCCGGTGGTACGGCCTCATCTGTCTCAGGACTCGTGATTTTTATCGATTCCATCTACACTCCGGGGGGAGGTAGAATAAAACTCGTGTGGATTCCCCGGATCCTCATCTCCTGGAATCCAACCCCGAACTATCGAGAATCCTGATCGTCTATACAACACCATCAACCTACATCCTGAACAATAGTAAAAAATACATTCATTCCCATCTAAACAACAACATGGAAGTGTGAACGGCCTTTTGAAATACCCTTCTGGACAATCTTGGCAACCTGTTCCGGGTCACTGGTGATTCCAGTCAAGTTTTCCCATCCCGCTTCTGTAACCAAGATATCGTCTTCAATTCTAACACCACCGACGTACATGTACTTGTCAACAACCTCGGTAACGATGAACTGGGCCTGCTTTGGGTCCTTCATCGCAATCTCGATCAAGTATGGGGAAAAGTAAATACCTGGCTCATCAGTAACAACCATACCCTTCTGCAAATCACGACGCAATCTGAGGTATCTTAACTTTGGATCTGGATCGTTGTAATTGGCATATCCACCAACGTCATGGGTATCCAAACCGAGCAAATGTCCCAATCCGTGTGGGAAGAAAGCAGTACTCACATTAGAAGCATAAATCTCCTCAGCGTCACCTTTGAACAATCCCAACTCCAAAAACTTATCAATGAGAACTCGGTGTGCTTTCAAGTGGATCTCATCCCATGATGCACCTGGTTTAATCATCTTCAAAGTCTCACTCTGCATCAATAACACAGAGTTATAAATATCCAAATGCTCCTTAGTCCATTCTCCACTGATTGGGAAACATCTCGTAACGTCTGAACAGTAGTTCTCCCACTCAGCACCGGCATCAATCAAAACACTATGTTTGCCCTCCATGCTATCGTCGTTCTTGAGATAATGCAAAGTACCACAGTTTGGCCCAGAACAGCAGATTGGATCATAAGCCTGGTGCTTAGAACCTTGACGGATAGAATGATAAACAAACTCAGCATGGATATGAGTCTCGTTAGTTTCAATAGGCAAGGCAGACATGACTGCTGTATGGGAGTTATCAGTAATCTGAGCTGCCTTACGCATCATACTGATCTCGTAGTCATCTTTGATCAAACGGGATTCATCAAGGGCATAGAAAAAGTTCTTATCGTTCTGACGGAGGAAGTTGGAATACTTCTTGTTGACATCGGAAATGTGTGTTGTGAGATTGGTGTCGTACTTGGTAAGATATGTGTCAATCTCAGACTCATACAACACTTTATCAACGTCCATGATCTCCTTGGCTTGCTCTGGAGACAATGGCATGCCTGACCACATAACGTCATCATAATCAATTTCAGGGAGGAACAAGACAAGCTCTTCCTTGTTCAAGTCAAAAAAAATGTGAGAACCTGGGACATTAGAACCAGAGAGATAATAGAAGTAACGCTCCTGTCTGAATGGTTTGGCAGTGTCGGAGTACTTGTACTGCTCGTTGACATAACCAGATACGAAGATTGCATGGTTTGACAAATCTTTAAACTTCGTTTGAAGGTGTTTCTTCACATTGAAAGCGTGCTGACGGGCTGGATATTTAGTCATTGTGGAGAAGGCTCTTAACATGTGACTTATAGTAAATAGATGTCTTGGTAGGAACTTCCTCCTGCTGTGTTTTTTACGAAGTTCTTGTTTGAACGTTTTAAAAGGCAACCCAACTCCGAAAACGCGGCGGCCTGTTGCGATAAACATATGGCCGTGCATTTGAGCGGACCTCAACTTGTACATGGACCAAAAGAATCTCCGCATACAGTATGAATAAACGATTGTGTACTTTTGGTATATGATTCAGTCAACTAGAAGCGAGTACCTAAGCTATGACTCTCCACACCCCACAGCTATTGGGAGCGTAGTAATAATATACCCCACAATCTAGCTCATGGACTACACTTTTTTTCATTGTTAAAGAAACCTCATGAAAGAGAGATCGAAAATTAAATGCTTATTACCATGAACAAACTAAATAATTTACTCCTCGTCAGCCTCCTGAGCCTGCTGGGCCTGGAACTCAGCAATCTTAGCAGCAACACGAGCCTTCTTCTCCTCCTTGGTGAGCTTCTTCTGCTTGAACTGCTTACCGTAAGCAGCGAACTGCTCCTTGGTGAACTTGTTCTCGACTGGCTTGAAGGATGGGTCCTCTCTGATCTTCTGGTGAGCCTCAAGGTAGATGTCCTCAACGGCCTCAGCGTCAATGTCGTCAGCCAAGTAACCCTTGAACAAGGTCTTGAATCTCTCCTCATCGTCATCAGCCAACTCCTCCATGTACTCGGAAACGTGACCGGCGAAGATGTACTTTCTCAAAGTGTCAGCGTCAAGCTCCTCAGACTCGATATCCCAACCTGGGAATCTGTTTGGAGAGTGTGGAATGTAAAGACCACCGTCAGAAGCACCCTTCAAGGCACCGAAGACACGGGCACCGGTGGTGGTTCTGGTCAAACCGACATCGAGGAAGACCTTGAATGGTCTTGGACCATCCTCAACAGCCTCAGTGAGCTCGAACTCACCCTCAACCTCCTCAACACCAGCGTAGGTCTCGTCCAAACCGAGCTTCTGCAAAGCTCTTCTGGCAACGAGCAAACCGGTAGCGTAAGCAGCAGACCAGTTAGTCAAACCGTGCTCAATTCCGTACTTTGGAAGCTCGTGAGAGTAAGCAGCGGTCAAGACGTAGTCACCAGTGATCTGGGAAGAGACGATCTGACAGATGATGTCCTTGTTGGTGATTCTAACAACAAGTCTGTACTTTGGAGTGTTGTACTTAGCCTTGTGCTGAGCGACCAATCTCTTTCTCTGGTAGTAGTCGGTCTTACCCTCTCTTCTTCTTCTGAAAGGAGTCTGGAAACGGGAGTGGTAAGCAGATGTCTTCTCGCTCTTCTGGAATGGCATTTTGTTTGGTGTGGTTGAACCTGATCTCTCTTGTATTGACTGTTGTAGGTATAACCTCTTCACAGGCTCAGAATTTTTCACCCATCCTCCAGAGGGTCGCGACCTCGAAAATTTTCGCGCATAGTGTGGTGTGCGGGTGGATATAATTTGAAAATCACGTGGATCTTCTTAGGGCAGCCACTCTTGAAGTTGTCTAAGAAAAAAAAAAAAGTTGGCGCAAGGGAGGCGGGGTTCTCGTCTAGGGAGATGACAGGATATTGATCTCTTGACAGCTGATCCACAGCCTTCTAGCAGACCCCCTTGGCAGTGCTCTTTGGAATTGCAGTGACCTCTAGGCAGCACAATGGGCGAAGCTCCCAGCTTGGGTTTCCCTTGTAGGCACGATCCGTGGGCTAAATCCCTTGTAGCGTAGGCGAGCCCGTCCCGACTCCCGCCTGCTGGCGTACGGGCCAAGACTCCAAGAGCTTTTCAGTCCGCTATCTCTAGGGGGGCCCACGGCACAGCCCCGAAACACCAACCCCTGCGCTTTAGATCACTACAAAAGGTGACCAACTTCGCCAACCTTGGAATATATTTATACTGGGAGATAGCCCTTGATACAAACTATCCTAATATCGCTTTTTTTCCACACTCACTCAGCCTTGCTTTATCCCCAGTTACCAACACTTTACCCTGTGCAGATCCAATTGTCGCGATAGTCGCATGCAGCCTGCGATTTTTAAATACTGACACAAATTCCCCTTTCCCTCCCACGGACTTATCAGTAACCCCATAACAAACATTATCACACTACGTTCACTATGCTTGCCCGCACAACAATTATTATCAATGAACTCACACGTGAGCAATGCCTCACTGTGCCAAAGGAAATCCGCAAGGAAGTTGATGAATTGATTGACCGCCAGCAATTGGGCTCTGGGGTTATCGAACACTGGAGTGAACTCCCTTTCCTCTCACGCCTTGTTATTATCACAAGAACAGAACCACAGGCAAGAGCCATCACAGAACAACTCAAACAAACACACCCAGAACTCAAGATCCACCTCACTGAGACCTTTGTTCGCAGACACAAGAGTTTTGATGCTACACTCACGACACCAGTCTCTCCAAAGCCAGAGTTATACGAGGAGAAGGAACCAGTCAAGAGTGACGATGAAGATGAATCTATCCCATCTTATATCGCTGTTTCTGAGAAGCAGTCACCACAGAAGGTTTTGTTGAAAGGTCTGCGCTTGGATACAACTATCGACCCAGCTACTGGAACAGTGAGCCCAATGTCTCCATCCATCACATTGGACCGCGCTTAGAGGGGTTGATATCCCAGCCCTATATACAACAAAAGACAAAACAATGAACTAACGATTGCAACGAAATTTGCCCCTAATCTGTAATGATTTACTTGTAATGGCGAACTTGAGCAGCAGCAAGTGTTCGTATAACCGTGCAGATGGACATGCATATGAACAATGCAGAATCCCTTAGTTTTAGAGCAATCTTCTTTAAAGATGCTACACATTCAAATAGACTAAAAATATAATAAGAAGACGGAAAAGGTATCTTCTATAGGCTTTTTGAATCTTTAGGATGGAATGTCAATTGGTAATCTTGCACCAAGTGACTCTAATATTATTAGAGCGCTCTAGCACCACACCAATATCCTAACAGCATGCCAGGGACAGGTTCACCAGTAACAACACTTAAACCACAGGTCACAGGTATAATACGATAAATGAACTACTCGAGCTCGGTTTTTCCCGAGGTTACCAGTGGATCTGAACATTCGACCAACGTTACATCTGCACTGCGACTGATGCGCTACACTACCAAACGAAAAGCTATAACCAATGGAAATCAGGTTTATTCTGTATGTACACGTAAAATCATTTCGTTCTTATGTAGAGGCAGCTTTAGCATGGGCAGCAACTGTAGCGCTATCAACAATGCTCACACTCACTGGTGTCAACTCCAAATCCTTTGTTGCATCAACAGCAGTCAAGTTTCCATCATCCTGATAATGTGCCTTAAAGAAAGCATAATGCAACACGAGATCTTCAATGTTTCTCATCTTTGGATCGTTGGCGAAGTCTGGGTCGATGAAGAAGAACACCGGCATGTCAACCTCTTCACCGGCAGCAAGTCTCTGCTCTTCGAAGCAGAAACACTGGATTTTGTTGAAATATGGAGATGCTTCACCTGGAGTAATAGAATAAGTGGCCATTCCGACAATATCCTTGTCTCCTTTATTCTTAGCCTTGTAGAATGCCAAAGCAGTCTCACCGGGCAGAACACGGACTTCACGTTGCTGTGGAACAAATCTCCAAGGAAGGATGTCTGACACTTCTGATGTGAAACCAATACGGATACGTTTCTCCATATCAACTGGAATCAACTTATCATCTGTGAATTTTCTCTTGTCGGTGACTGGACGACCACCGAAACCTGTACGAGCGCACAGAGTTCTGTAAAGAACGACAGCGGCGTATGAAAGCCCGAGGAAGAGGATACCAACGGATAAGGCATAGTTAACTGTGGTTCCGTTCTTGTAATCTTGCTCCTTTTGACGACGCATGTTACGGAGCTCGGCGATCTGTTCACGTGTGAGGCTATCAAGTGGATTTGAAGGTGATTTGGAGCTTGGGGTTTCATGTTCTTGTAGAAGACGATGTGTTGTGTTGAACTGTCTCATGGCAGGTCTGACGATCCGACTGGGAGCCAGACGGAACGATGGTTTGGAGTGTGCCACTATATGACGGATTCCAAGCATTTCTTGCTTGATAGATATACTCGGATCTGGTATTAAGGGGAAGTTCGGGGAAGGGAAAGTATCGGATGTTGATGGGTTCATGTTAGAAATTTTGGCCGCGACTCCTTTACGTAAGCAAAGCCCGGACTTTGAGACTAAAGAGCTAGGTACTATTCAATTAGTTGGGAATGTCGAAATGGAGAAACTTCTCCAGATGTATTAAAATTTCAGATCATATGACATCGGACGAGATTAAGATCGCCCTTTTTTCTGCTTTTGTGGGGAGGCTAAGGATTGATAGGGATGAAATTACCCACGATACAACTTGGGATGTTGTATCTATCCCTTCTGATAGTGAAAGAGAAACAGCATGTCTTTCTCTTTCTTCCATCCCTTGTTCTTAAATTACAACTTGTCAGTACAGCTTTTTGACCCTTGTCAAAGGCAATAGCGCCATATTTTTCCCAAAAGTTCACAGCACTCTCTTCACTCATGAGTTCGTAAATTGCCAATTTCCCATCTCTCAAATCATCAGCACTTACTTCCACAAGCGAGGCAAACTCTTTGTTCCCCCTGTAGATCTCACCAGTACGTCTCCACAAACACGCTGGAATGGCCATGGACGTGAACACACGATCATAATCCAAGAGCATTCTCTCAAAGTTCTCCTCGACCAAGATCAAATCAACATCCTTTAATGTTCTAGCAATAGCACGGAACGCAGGTCTGAATATTGAGAGAGGTTTGAGAATTCTTTGTTTTGAGGATGAGTTCATGTAGTTATCCATGTATGCCTGGAGTCGAGCATAACCCTTTGCATAGTTGTAAGGCTGGAGGAGTCCAGCTTCCAATTTGGCGTTGATGACTTGTTTAAGACGCTCCTCTGGAGAAATCTCTGTGGAAGGATCTGCCGCTGTGAGGAAGAACTTGTCTCTTGCAGAATCTGAGATCTGCTGTTGTTGCTCTTGGCGTAGCTGCTGCTGTTGCTGCTGAAGGAGAAGTTGTTGTTGTTGGAGCTGTTGTTGGAGCTGTTGCTGTTGTTGGAGCTGTTGTTGTTGCATCTGCTGCTGCTGTTGCTGCTGCTGTTGGCCCTGGCCAAAGAGATTTGTAGATGATAATCCAGGAACATTGAAGTTAAACCCAGACATTGAGGGAGAGTTCAGCAGGCTGAGATTGGTCAGCGACATATTGGTCAATGAGTGAGATGCGCTGATGTTGTGTTGTTGATTGAGGGAAGGAGTGTTGAATAACGAAGTTGTGGCACCAGAGCCGTTATTATTTGTACCTGATTGTTCCTGTCCAATGAGCTCTGGATCATCAAGCATAGAGAGGAACTCGTTAAGAGAACTGAACTCCGAGCCTGCGTGTTCTGAGAAGAAGAATGGCTGCTGATTGAGGAATAATGGGTCAACTTTTGTTTCTGGTTTCTTCTGTTCTGTGGAAGGCTGTTGTGCCGCATTAGCAGACGCGTCATTGTATGTCAGCTGTCTTTCAAGATGTTGTGGTATTGGTTGCACCTCTAAGTTCTCCAAAGTAGGCGTAAGGCTTGCGTTTGTTTGTGATACGGATGGAGTTGGATTTGAATCACTGTCAGTAGCGGCGGCTTCAACTTTCTTCTTGTGCTTTGGATTCACTGGCTCGTCATGACAAAGATGGCCAATGTCACGTTTCACACAACGAGTACAAGGTCTCTTCTCATCACAAATCATATGCGAGCGACGACAGTACACACAGGCAATGACGACTTTCTTTCTTTTCTTACGCTTTGGGGCGTCATCAGCGGTTGTTGACGAATTTGTGGGAGTCTTGTTGTTGTCCCCGAAGGCTTGCGTGTCTTGCTTCCCGGTGGGAGCAGCTTCGGTCTTCTCCATGGTGGGTTCCCCAGGTGTATGTGGTGGTTGTGTCCAGGTGTTGTGGCTATCAGTTGCAGCCGTGTAGATATGGAGCTTAGATCTCAGCGGTTGCGATGGTCTTGTAGTCTGGAGAAGGAGTTTGTCCAGAGGCGCAATATGGAGGATCCCGGGAAAGCTCTTTCCTTTGGCGGAGAAAAAGCGCGGTACGGACACGATTCTCCCCGGCCCCGGAGATCGGATAAGCTCTGGGGAGCCCCCGCTTTCAGTAGTCTACGCCTAATTGTTCCTACTTAGGAAAGGTTTAGGGGAATTCGTCATAATCATTGCAGTTATGTGTCGTTGTTGCGGCGCAGTGTGTGCCGGAAAGTGTTTTCTCGTTAGGTCCTGTGTCCTGTGCCTCCAAGTATGAGTGTGGGGAGCGGGGGTCTTACCATCGGGGTCCCGGAGGTTTCACTGTTTATACAACGCAATCTCCTCCAAGGTCTCCAGTGTCTTGTTGGATTCAATTTTGTTGTGTTTGTCCATCTTCTTGGCCATTCCCTGGATGACGCGGGCGTTGGGGCCAATGTTCAGGAACTGCACTTTGTCATGGGCATCGAGCACAGTGTTCATGGACTTGACAAATTCCACAGTAGTTGAGAAGTCATCGATGAACTTCTCTAGTGCATCACCGTGCTTGTGAGTAACTGAACCATCAATATTAGAGACGATAGCCACTTCAAGTTCTTTCTCTCTATCAATGTCATACTGTTTCATCAAATCTCTGAATTTGCCCTTTGCTTCAATGAGTTGTTTGTTGTGGAAGGGCAACTTAACATCCAATCTGGTGGCCTTCGCCCTGGTTTCCTTTTTAATGTAATCTGTGAACTCCACCAATTCACTAACTTCACCACTAACAACGCACTGGGTGATTGTATTGTGATTCGCCACACCAAGAGAGTCCCACTTCCCCACAGACTCCTTGATGAACTCGAATGCCTCCTCTTTGAATATGTACGCATACATTCCGTACTCTTTCTTCATATCAACAGCTGCCTCCATGTATAATCCTCGTCTGTGTGCAACCTCAACAGCAGCATCAATTGGAAGCACACCGTTAAGAACCAATGCTGTCAATTCACCCAAGGAGTGGCCCATGATGTAGGACGCCTCAACGACGATATCACGTTGCTTCAAGAGCTCCATAATAAGAAGAGTGGTGTACACAACAGACGGCTGAAGGTAAGATGAACGCATGAAGTACTCCTTTGGTGTTTGTGGATCGAAAAGGGATTGGGCAAGCTTGTGTGGGATACCAATTGTGGAGCGGCGATGTGAGGCTGCAAGGGCGGAGAGTAAGGCAGGGGAGATCAGACGGCCCTGGCCAGGGACGGTGACAACACGAGGGATCCCAGTGATCTGTCTCTTAAGCATTGTTATTGCAAGATTTTTGTTGCTTGTGTGGGAGGCGAAGGATCTTTTGTGGGTGTTTGGACATGTGTTTATTGTTTAATCGGGGGCTCGATTGTTTGCCGCGCCAAAACTGCCGGTACATGGGGAGTGCCTATTTCCGCCGGGGGTTGTGGGTATAGTGGGAGACTACGGGTATCTTCATCATTAGAGCAGTGAACATTGCCACCGACTCCATACAAACGTGTGTTGGTGTCCGGATCAACAGCCACAGAGTTCGTCATAGATTCGCCTGGTGGAAGCGAGTGGCCGGGAGAGAAGCTTCCCCTCAGTCGGGAATCGGGCCTCTGCTGACTTTCGCGCGCTGTGACTCGCCCGGGCAAAATTTTCCACTTCTCCACAAATACTTGAGATTCTACACACTCCTATTGTACCGATTATCCCTTGTCAGTCTGTTCTGCCGTGTATCCACCCGTCCAATATGTCCGACACAAGACGTGAGTTACCCTTTCCCCCGTCCCATCGTTGGAATCGGACTTAGAAGAAACTCTGCCGGTTATCTTATCAGCCAGGGGGGCCCCTTCTATATGCAACTCTTTCAACAATGGTCACTCCCGGTGTGCTCAAGCATTACTAACCTATGATAAGCTCTCCCATTCATTTACCAGTTCATGGCCGGTGCCGTTGCCGGTGTCTCTGAGATTCTCGTTATGTACCCACTCGATGTCGTCAAGACCCGTATTCAATTGCAAGTCGGCTCCGGTGCTCAGGCTGAGTACAGCGGTGTTGTGGACTGTTTCACTAAGATCATCAAGAATGAAGGTCCATCGAGACTCTACAAGGGTATCACTGCTCCTATTTTGATGGAGGCCCCAAAGAGAGCTACCAAGTTCGCCGCTAACGATGAGTTCTCCAAGTTCTACAAGAAGGCATTTGGCGTCAAAGAGATGACCCAGCCTTTGTCTGTTTTGTCCGGTGCCTCCGCTGGTGCCGTTGAATCCTTCGTTGTCGTGCCGTTTGAATTGATTAAGATCCGTGTCCAGGACAAGAATTCTCCATACAAGTCTGTCCCAGATGCATTCTTCAAGACCATCAAGCACGAAGGTCCATTGGCTTTGTATAATGGTTTGGAGGCTACATTGTGGAGACACATCGTCTGGAACGCTGGTTACTTCGGTATCATCCACCAAGTCAGATCCCTCTTGCCAAAGGCTGAGACCTCTTCACAAAAGACCATGAACGATTTGACCGCCGGTGCCATCGGTGGTACATTCGGTACAATCTTCAACACTCCATTCGACGTTGTCAAGTCACGTATTCAGAACACAGTGCTCAAGCCTGGTGAAGTCAGAAAGTACAACTGGACTTTCCCATCTCTTGTCACTATTGCAAAGGAGGAGGGTTTCTCTGCTCTTTATAAGGGATTCTTGCCAAAGGTTCTTAGATTGGGACCAGGTGGTGGTATTCTTTTGGTCGTTTTCACCGCTACAATGGACTTCTTCAGAACTATCCACTACAAGGAGTCTAAGTAAGCTTATTATACTTTTATTGTGCACTTATTTCATCAAGTTTCTGGTTACAATTTACACACATCGGGATACGGATACATGTTTCCGGGACTTTGAATTTTTCCCACGCGCGTCAGATCTGCACTCTAATCGGGAAGAACTTCACGCTGGCATTCTTCCCCTATTCACATCGCTCTCTCTCTCTCTATTTTCTGTTAGTATAGTGTTTCACTTATGGTTTTTTCGTACATATTTATTCATTGGAGTTTTGCTGGCTGATTCGAATAGCTCTTTTTATCCAAAGTTCAAAGGTACTGAGTGGACCGATCCGTAGATTCTTGGCTTGATCACACATGAGCACATGAGATGATGAGATTGATCTTTATGACAATGTTTCCAATGTCACCCCACTTACTAGTGGGAATTGGAGACTTGACGACTCTATATGATTCTGATCAGTTGGACCAATTCTCACTGATTATCAAGTTTTCTGCTTGAAGGAATCAGGCTATGAATGAAACTACTAGACTTGCGCCCAAACCAAGGCCAAAGAAAATAGGGGAGTCAGAGTGATTGATCCATTGAGTGACTATACAACAGACAAAAAAGTCTTGGGAATATGTATGATCTACCAGCCCTCACCCAGTTCAATACGATCCACCTGCAAGAGTAGTCGCGATGACAACTGGACAAAAGGGCGTTAAGATGAGCACCACGCCGGCGAAGGCGAAATCGATCTCACCAAGGACTTGACGCTTGTCTCGCCGTAGGAGAGGGCAATAGACTAAGCAACACGGTTTGATAGTCCTGGTTGTCCGCACTAAAGAGAGGAAAACAGCTGGCAAGAGGGAGTGAGGAAGGTACTGCGAAAGAATTTTTTCACTGTGGGGCCTGGGCCTCGGGCAGTTCGCGAAAAAATTCGCGGGTTGTGGAAGGGAGAGGGCTCTTGATTATCTAGGGCAACCCATCCAATCTGGGCCCCCACACGTCATAGGAATATAACTACGGATTATCCTGGATCATGAGTTTACCATTGACAAATAAACCTCCAGAGTTCGTACAGGTTGTTGTGAGATTTTCATCTGGTCAGTACACAGACCTCACACTTCCACCTACCACCTTGACACAACTCTCTCTCTCATGGTTACGAAAGACAGTACGTCAGAAATTGTCTGATCTATCCAAACGTCGTCTTCGTTTCATCATATCTGGTCGTGTTGTCACAGATACTACAAATCTACCTGATGAATACCACCGTTTACAGCGGTTTAACAAGGCTGCACAGAACGAGGAAGGTGGCGAACCGGACACTAGATTCTACATTCACTGTCTTATCGGTGACGAATTATCTTCCGAAGAACTTCATAAAGAGAGTGAACTTGACAACCAGGTCCAACAACCATCTACAACACCTGCACCTGTAGGGTTTGACCGATTGGCAAGTGCAGGGTTCTCCCAAGATGACATCAATGCCCTGAGACGTCAATTTGCCCAGCTATATGGTGACTTACCACAGGGAGAACATGCTGATATCAGACAATTAGAAGAGAGATGGATTGATTCGAGTGTTAATAATGAAGTTGATGAGTTTAATGGTATGAACGCTGGTAGTTCAACCATGGGTGGGAATGAAGATCTTTTGATTGGTGCCTTGATTGGATGCTTGCTTGGTGTTCTGGCACTTTTCTTGATTAAAGAAGAAGGGTTGTTCAGTAGGAGACAAAGAATGGCTATATTTGCTGGTTTCATTATCAACTTTGCATTCGCAATGGTGAGACAATGGGCCTAATGATCAAACAAAATTTGTGTTTACGATGGAATGTCATATAAGTTATGCTCTTTATGTTATGAAATAAGTGTTGTAGAAATCTATATATAAGAATTGAATATGTGTGTGTCGTGAGTCAATAAGATATGTGTGTAAGTTTGGGATCAGTGATGTATCACTCAAGCTTCTTCTTACCCTTCAGGTATACATTGAGTTCATCGAATGCAAAATCCATAACCTTCTCAACAGGTTCATCGAACAAGTATGGCAAGGCAGGAACAATTGACAGGCCCAATCCAATTGGGCCCCAAGTCTTCAACATCTGGTTCTTGATGTTCTTCTCAGCATATTTCGTGGCCTGTTTAACCGCTGTGTGGATTGTGAATGCAGGCAAACCCATAGATGCAATACTCTGGAACAAACCTCTCTTCAGGCCAACGAATTTCCAGTCCAAGTTCTCAGCAGCTGCAGCCTTTGCAGTTTCATCAACAGCTGGAAGTGGGTCCCATGGCTTCAATCCTGGGATGTAACGACCCTCCTGGCGCATCTTTGCCTTCCATGCCTCAAATGACACATCACCAAGGACATATGTCCACGAGATTCCATAACATGCTCTAACAAGGGACGGACTCACTGCTGGACGGAAGGATTCACCAATGTCAGATGTGTAAGCGACATAACGGTGTGATGCAAGAAGAATGGTTCTAAGACGGTTGGCGTAGGCGGCGTAACGAACGTTGGACTCAGTGGAATCGCCATCGAGGGAGTTTGGGTGCTGAGACTCTTGGATTTTGTCGGTGTTGGACATTGCGTATGAATGATTTATAGTTGTGTGAGTGTTTGTTTACGCCAGATCAAAGTTGGATCAAAGAGTGGGAACGTTCGGTGGCGGGGGGCGAGTTTTATAAAGATCCCACATGCGCGCTGGTTGCGGGACTGTATGCTGGGCCCGGTGAAATTTCGGAGAACGGTGCTAGCCCGAAACTAGCGAGCCAGCCTGCACTCAACAACGGGGGATGCTTTTGCTGGCACTAATAAACTGTAGCTGTGGATCGTTAATTGAAGGCACGCAACGTGTGTCTGTCAATTATTATACTGCTGGTTGTTAATTACGTGCTATCACTTCCCCTGTCCGATCGATGGCTGGTTGTGTCAATTTACCCGTACCATCAAGGGTAAAACTACACAGATCACATTGATTACCGAATAAAAAGTGGCATGTGCATTCAGTATTCTGAGTTCTATATTACACACCGGAATCCGTCAAGAAATGGTCATTAGTTATTTTTTGTTCATCCTTTCTCCATGATGCTGGCTCGTTTTACTTCTCTCCTCTGAGCGTCCTCTTAACGACGCATCAAGAGGTATACGTTCTCCTGCTTCAAACTGCTGAGGTTTCTGTATCCACCCTCCAAACAGAGTAGCAGACCACCAAAGGAAACGTACACTGAGATCTTGTCATCTGCACCTTCCTCAAACTTGTACACTGTTCCGTACATGACATAGTCGTAGTCGTCAGCCAAGGACTTCTCACCAGCCTTAGGCGGTCTCCATGAGACACCAGACTGATCCTTTGTGCCATCCAATGAGAGAGAAGATGCAAGTGTGATTGTGACAGAGTCGGAGGCCTTGATTGGGAAGAGGTCTGAGTTTATGTCGAGTGTGATTTTGATGTCTGAGGATGTGGTGGATGCACCGACGATACGGGAAACCTTGTTGTAACGAGCAGAGTCGACCTCTGTTATGTGGAAAATATCATCAAAGAGTGTTGTAGACATATTTGGATATGATTGTGTGTGTGGATACGGGGATTTAGTAATTGAGCTCCATACTCATAAGAGCTGCCTGTTGACCAAAATTTTTGAAGATCCCACAGTTTCGCGACTGTTCGCGAAAGTCCTGGGATGCGTGTCACGTGACTGGGCTCCCACTGTGAGGCATCCCTCATAGCTTATCATTGATGGCTGGTAGATATTGATTATAGCTGGTAATAGTATGGTTTGTGAGTCCATAGGATTATTCAAGTTATAAGCTGAGTTGATAGAAGTTTTGATGTTCGAATGATCTCAAAAATACGACGCTATCTTCACTCAACAGAAGTCTACTTAGCCTAGCTACTCTATACTGAATTCATCAGCTTTTGTACTGTGATTAAAAGGATCGTCATCAAGGTTGAGTGCATTACTTCTGATTCTAATCTACCTGCTATTTATATATTCATTTGCAATTATGAACGCTGCAAATTGGCAACTAAGTTCTGAGTACCACATCAAAATTACCACTGCTTTGGTTTTAAAACTGTACTGAGTGCTCAAATTTGGACAGGTAAAGGCAATTTGAGATTCACAGCACCCATTCTATCAAAGTTGTTCTTGGATCTGATGTATGGATCAAGCTTAAGGTAGTTGCTTGAAAGCTCAAGACCAATCTTGTACTTCTCATCCTTCCACTTTTTGCTATCCTGTGGAGTGGTGCTCTCAATCCAGTTAACTGTAGCATCGATGAATCTTTTAGCAATCTCCTTACGTTCAGCCAAGAGTTGGTCTTTGGTAGCAACATCTTCCATGAGCTTGTCATCCTCTGGGTTTGGATCAGTCCATTTTGGTTCGAAATCATCTTCACCACCAAGTTCCTTTGGAATATTCTTTGGGTCAATGTACTGTTCCAAATCCTTAAGGTTCTTTGTGAAAGAGATCTTGGAAGCAACAACAGGATCAAGCCAGTTCTTAATAATGTTCCAGATTGGTGGGAAGATCCATGGTGCCTTGTGAATGAACAACTTTCCAAGAGACTCAGGGTAATGGGCCTCAAAGATACCAATCATGAACTTAACCGGGGTGTAGTCCATGTTGGCCATAGAGAATCCAGTCATATCGAACAAGATAGATGCAGAATCAACAGGTTCCTCCAAAAGCAATCTGCAAATCTCAATAACCAGAATTGTGTAGTCTTCTATGTCCTTCTCGTTTTGCTCACTAGACAAGTGGAGTCTTGGTCTAATGTAAACAATTGGTCTTCCCTCCTTGTCTGTACCTCTGAAATATGCCTTATTCTTCTTCAACTGCAAAATGAGACCGTCTTGGCCCTCAGCTAACGGCTTCTTATCACCAGCCCAGAGTAATTCATCAACGTTACGCTCTTTCATTCTCCAGTGCAATGTGGCGGCAAACATGGCCAGAGTCTTGTCTGTGTCCCACTTTCTGGCTCTCAAGAATCTCAATATTAAGTTATCAGGTGTATCCGTTCTCAAAAAGTTCCAGAACATGTCGTAGATGTCATCAGAATTAAGGTCCTTGAGGGAATCGTGAATCATCTGGTGAGTATAGCCCTCCTCGATCGACTCTCTTGATCTGGTGGTGGTCAAAGAAAGGTCATGCTTGTCGCCAGATTTGGCCTTGTTGTGGCCTTTACGGAATCTACCAAACATCTTCTTCTTTCCCTTATCGCCGTTGGAAGATTTGGAAGCCTTTGAAGTGGTGGACGACATGGTGGTGGTGCGGTGTGGCAACGATGGCATGTGAACAGACTTGCCCCAGAAGGTGAGCATATGGGCCCAAACCTCCTTGAGCTTGGTCTCCTCATCCGGCGTGAGGGTTGTGAAGTGTCCAGGAGCAACGCTGACAGTCATCGTGTGTCAATTCGGTGTTGATGTTGGCCAATAACAACTGAGTGGATTTGGGAAGAAATCGATGAATTGTTTACGTGTTCGGCCGATTCGCTTTTTTTTTTTCTTCTTCGTACACACTTTGCTGGGAGAAAAGAGGAGGAACTGCACTGACGGTGGTGGAAGGGCACGTTAAATGTGGTGTAAAACACAGAGTTTAGCAGTTCAATTCTCAGATATGAAAGTGGTGTCTTTTCCGGGTCTTTCTCCCAAAGAATAACGCGTCCAGGGGGGCGAAGCAGTAGCATTTGGTGACCCCCTTCGCTAGTCCGTGTTATAACCGACACCCGTCTTCGCCGAGCAAACTCCGCCTTGTCTGTCTGGAACCAGTCCCACAAAAAAGTGTCAAACTACCCAGTTATCGTCATGTTTGTTCATTCAATTACGTAAATTTACCCACTCTTCTTTGGGCATAGTGCAATTTGTTACCAACACGGTCAACTTCGCCATCCAACTCATCAAGAAGCTCGTTCTGTAGCTGTAACTCCTCGTTGATCGCAATTGCAACCTCCCTCTGCTGCCGGATTACTGAGCTAAGTTGTTCCAATTGTTGATCCTGGTCTTTGAAATCTTGTTTCTGCATCTGTAGGAGTTGTTGGTTATCCTGTCCTCTTGTACGTTCTGTCTCCTGTGGCTCTCCAATTACTCTTCCTTTGAACAAGGCACTCTTCCCTTGGAACAAAGGTGTCTTGTGCAGGGCTCTCGATTCTTCAGGATTGGCTGCAACGCTCGATAACAAAGCTTCCAGGTCTTTATGCTCCCTCTGCAATGAATGTAGCAATTCCAATCTTCTCTTGGCCTCACCTTCACCAATCATTCCTTCCTTCGCGATGACCTCTAGGCCTTTCTCCAATCCTTCAAACTTGGCTCTTCCCAGAATCAGCTTCTTACGGGATTCAGATGGATCAACAAACACTTTCGATCTGGCTTCTTGTAGTGTATTCTTTGTCTCTCTAGCTGTGTCGATCCATACTGTTACATCGACAATTGGTTCATCATTCTTGGTTGAACTGAGTGTCCATGCTGCATTGACTCTGTCTTTTGTGCTTTCAGATGTCGTTGAGAAAGTCCCCGGTGGTAAATTGAGGAACTCTCTAAATGGTAATGATCTCTTCCATTTGATATTTGAACTGTCTTCGATAACATCCTTCAGGAACTTCTCAAGCACGATCCTGCGGTCTTCCGCCAATCGGGAATTAGACACTGTGTTTCTCAAGAACGTCTTTTTAGGAAATTCATAGGGGATTTTATCTGAATATAGTGATTCTAGCTCATCTTTGAGTGTGGAGAAGTCCGAATATCGCTTATGGAGTGTGAATGAATGCGTTCCAACTTTGACGAGGATGTGATATACGGTGTATTTGCCATCGTCCGATGTTGAAGTGTGTGTGATGTTGACCTGTACTTCCATCGTTGAGAAGATGGAGTATCAGATGACTGTATGAGTGTATAGAATATCGAGACTTGATAGATTAATGTGGAAGAATGTGACATTCCAGATAAAGAAGGGGCACCTGTCTCGTATCCTAAAAATCTCCCGCGCATTTCCCTCATAAGCTCAAAAGGGAAAGGTTACGCGGCACTGCTCTTCTGGGGCTATTTGTTCTTAGAATACGTGCTATATTGTGGAGATTTTTCATTAAAGTCATGCAATTAATGGTGCTAAAGAACTATTCGTCACTCGTTGTTCTTCTTGCTCTTCTTCTTTTCCTTCTTACCCTTCTTTTTATCGCTCTTGGATTCTGTGCTCTCTGGAGTCCCTGGGGTCTCCTCTTCAACACCTGGAACATCAACGTAGTCAGACTTAGACACCCATTCGGTAGCTTCTACCTGCTCTATTGAGAGGTTTTTGTATTTCTTCTTGTCCTTCTTGTTCTTTTTAGACTTTGTTGGTTCTGGTTCATCTTTGGTCTCTTCAACTTCCTCCTCGAGCTCTTCAGGCTTCTCTTCATCTTCACTTTCACTTGATGCGTTCTTGCTCTCTTCAGACTCATTTGATGCTTCAGAAGACTCTGGTGCAGATTCCGATTCTTCTTCGTTATCCTTCTTCTCCTCTGCCTTCTCCACATCATCAATGCCCTTCAATACAAACTCCTCATCAATCATCACAGCAAGAAGCTTCTTAGCCCTGGTTGCAAAATCAGCATCCACACTTGTGAGTTCATCATGCTCATCCTTCTTTTGTGGTTGCTCCTTCTTTTGGTCTTTGCTCTCCTCTGTCTCTTCCTTCTTCTCTTCCTCTTCTTTCTTCTCCTCCTTTGGAGTTTCCTCCTGAAGCTTGTTCCAGGCCACAATCACACCTCGAAGTGTCTCCACCATTCTATCTTTACTTCCACCTTGTAAACCTTCAAAGTAACTGACCAAGAATGGCTCGTATTTGTCCTCAATGATCTTGACATGCTTCAAGATCCAATTTTGTTTCTGCTTTGAGAACTTCCAATTCTCCTTATCTTCGGTATACTGTCTCAAGTATACAAGCTGATCCTTCTCTGGAGGTGGAGCTCTCTCGCTCTTTGGAAGTTTCTGTCTCTTTGGAGGCTTCTTGTCTTTTGAATCTGTAGCAGCACGAGCTCTCTTTTGAAGCTTCTTAGACTGCTTAGTTGAAAGGTCACCGGTATCGAGATGTGTAGCGACTGCGAGTGGATCAACCTCGAGCTCCTCTTTCACTTTAAGACCAATTCTCTTCCAGGCAGGCACGTGTTCGGACATGTTACTGAGGTTATATGAGATGTTGGGATGTCCTCAAGTGTTAATGTGGAGCCCTGTCTACTCTCTAAAATTTTCTGCCGCGCAAGCTCATCGCAGTGAAAATTTCTTTGGGGGGTCTTCTCTCTCTCTTCTACGCGCACTTCTTCTGTTTCTCTTCTCTACATTCAAATATCAGCAGAGTTCATGTGTTTGGGGCCCCATTCTTTTGGGATTCGGTGTGGAGTGGACGGTGTTTGTTCCTGTGTCTTTTTTGAGACGGGTCCATTACGCCTATTACTGCCCATACCGCCCCAAGCACGCTGCGAGAGAGAAATTACACGGTTTGAGTCAGGCACATTTCGAGGCTCTAATGGGGTCTCATGTGGGTGTTTGATATAGAAGTTCGTATACATGTTCCCGGCATCTGTCTATATTGTATAATCACCAATGAAGCCAATAGTCAAGATCCTCGTTGTAAGCGCATATAAGCCAGAACCGCGTAAAAGAAATCCGTTGAAACCTTAGCAAACACACACCCCTATACTGGATGAGTATAACACAAAGCGTCCGTATGTCTCTAAGAAACAGTATCAAGTCTTTCATTGCGGATTGGGATGATACCATCTCCGATAACACCATCGGTCTAGTTGGGGCCGCTGCTTATGACACCACGCCTGACTTCCCATATCAATGGAACCACTTCGTCGACGCATACATGTCCCATTACAAGGAGTACACATCCAAGTTCCCGGAGATTAAGACATTAGATGATGAGAGGGCGTATCAGGGAGGCATGAGGGTTGTGGAAAGATCATCTGCCGAGGAGTGCGTTCGTGTTGGTCTCTTTAAAGGTGTCAAGACTAGTGCTCTGGAGGCACAGGCTGATAAAGTCGTGTTGAAGGAGAATGCAATGGCCACGTTGCGAAAGATGTACGATTTACAAATTCCAATTCGTATTCTCAGTATCAATTGGTCTTCTGTGATTATGAGAACGGTGTTGGAAAGACATGGAATCATTGTTGATGGAGATCGTGTGAAGATGTATACCAATGAGTTGGAAGAAGTGGATGGTGTACTCACGGGACAACTATCCACGATCAGGGATTTAAGAACTGCTCTGGATAAAGAAGAGATGATCAAACAGATTAGAGAAGAGGATGGTGCCTCTCAAGGAACTTACTACATTGGAGATAGCACAACAGATCTCTTTGCCATATTAGAAGCTGATGTCGGTA
This sequence comes from Petasospora easanensis, assembly GCA_030580135.1. Classification (NCBI taxonomy): domain Eukaryota; kingdom Fungi; phylum Ascomycota; class Saccharomycetes; order Phaffomycetales; family Wickerhamomycetaceae; genus Petasospora; species Petasospora easanensis. The sequence goes on along the minus strand of JAKTSI010000004.1, from coordinate 141,197 downwards.
TGGCCATTGAGGGAGGCTCGGCAATCAAGTCTATCAAGAAATATGAGATACCACATGATGATGGACTACAGGGAGATTGCAAAGTAAAATACATTAGATCGTGGAGTGAGATCCTTTCGGAACTTTGATTAGGATAACTCCACATACTTATCAATCCTAACTAATCCTTCAAATCGGTTACTCCAAGATGTAGTCTCCGGGGTATATTGTAGCAACTCATCAAATGCAGGAATCTTACGCTGCGGTTGGCCGTCAACAATAGCCATATCATCATACTCACCCCAATAACATGAAATGTGAACACCAAGCTTGTTCTCAGGGGAGTCGATTGGTTGCTGTTCCTCGCCGTCTTCCAACCACTTAGGAACCCATTGGAGTCCAACATGGTATGTATCCTTGGTCCAGTCGAGCTTGTGTAAGTGGATCTCATCAATACCATTCAGTAGCTTGTACACGTCATTTCCATCTGCGTCCTTGCTAGCACCGATAGGGATAGCAGAAGATGAAGAACTGATCATGCTCTTATTCTTTGGTGCCTTGTCATGGAAATAAGTCACAATTCTAACTGGAGACTTACCGTTGCCAACACTGTATGTTGATGAGTTGAAGTTGAGGTAACAGAATCTTGTGTTAAGAGCAGTGATGTTAAGTTCGACCTTCATTGGAGAGTATGGTGTTGAGACAACATCAGTTGGTGGTATCACTGACACTTGAAGGTATTTGTCAATTGAGTTCTCCTCTGTAGTTCCATTGATCAAGTAAGGTCTCTCACCAAGGAATGAACATAACTCGTTACCATCACCTTGTGAGACACAGGAAACTGGGGTATTAGAAGCCTTGACGGATGGTAAATCAGAGAAGACGTTAGTGAGGAATCCCTCTCTTCCAAAGCCTTCAAAGTATGGAAGAGATCCGTTATCCATGTTGATAGTTTGTGCAACTCTGAACTTGATTGGGGCTTCGGCAGTAAATGGTTGTTTGAAAATAGATGCTGCCCCACCACCAAGGATGGTTGCAATCAAAACGATAGCAAACAGGAAGTTCAACTTGTAGGCAAAACTGAGCAATGGGATGGTGAGTGCTGCTGCGGAAATGACGAGGAAGTTGAAGACAAATTCATGGCTTGCAAGAGACTCCTGAACAGTTTGATTCAAACCTTCCAAACACAATTCCAAAGAGACATAAGATGTTAAGAAAGAAATTGGAACGAGGAGAATGTACTGTAAACTCCAATCGTATGTGAATGACTTTCCCTCTGGAAGTGGCTCTTCCTCTTCATCAGAATCTGGTTCAACTTGTGAAACAGAGTTTGAAAGCAATGGAGCTGTCTCATCACTATCAGCAATCGTTTGTGCAACACTCTCCGAAGATGCAAGAGTTCCATAGTTAATAACTGAAGCGGAACGGGCTGGTCTTTGAGCAGCAACAGAAATACTGAAGAGTCCAAGAATAGAAGATGCTGCATAAAGGACATACAAAATCGTGATGGCGTAAAGTCCAGTTGTTGCATTCGAATCTCTTTCTCTGGCAGTTGCAAGGACAAGAAGTATCCAAAGAGCCATGAACACATCCAATGTGATTACCAACTTGAGATCCTGAACTGGCCAGAGTGCCTGGGAAGCTGTCAAGAAGGCATAGTTGACAAACAAGAAAGTAGCAGCCAAAGTCACCAATGGTGTCATGAAGTCACTTGAAACAATGAATGGGTTGAAGTAGTAGATAGCATCACTAACGGTCTTCGTGGCAACTCCAGCGATAACAAAGGAGATTGGTAATCTGAAGAAAGCCAATCCTGTGTTCCAAATCTTTCTCTTGCTGATAATACCACCAAAGAACAGCATAGCCGCTGGAACAGCAGTCAACAAAATGATATTACTACTAATTACCCAAGTCAATGGCACAATAAAGAAGAAGTATCCCAAGATATCAAAGAAAACAGCGGGGGTCTCTGCATCTTCATCAATGACCTCTGCGTCTGCCAACGACTGAGTCAAATCCAAGGTGTTGCTGAGCATATGCCACAACGCATTCTTGGATGAGTGTCTGATACTGTCTGAAGCAGTGTGGTAAAGAGATCTTGGTTTATAGAAGGCAATGTCAAATCCTCTCATACCATGTTGCGTGTAGACTCTGTAGTCAGTCTCACTGCGGATGAGGCCACTTGCAAAAGCCTGTTGGAAGATGGATGTACCAAATGGAGATCTCACATCTGAATAATGTTTTGCAACACCATAGTCTGATGTTCTGAACAAGATGGCACGCTCACCAGTACCAGTACCTTCCAAGTTGATGACATAGCTCACCTCCTTGCTCCATGGGTGGTTGAAGAACACTTGGGCACCAAAGAGGCCAAACTCTTCGGCATTGTTGAAGTTAAAGACAATAGTACGCAATGGTCTTATTCCCTTAGTAACATAGTCTTCCAAAACACCAAGGAGAGAAGCAATACCGGTACCATCATCGGTTGTTCCGTAGGCGGTTGGAACGGAGTCGTAGTGAGCACTTAGCAAGACACCTTCCAACTTGGTATCCTTACCTGGAATTTTGACAAGAACGTTCGAACTTTCAAAGTAGTGCAATGGATAAAAGTTACGAGTGGTGTTTTTCCAACTTGGACTGATATCAAACAAGTTCAAGCCTGTTTCCATGTCATCACTAATCTGGAGTGAGAGCTTGCTCTTCTTAGCAAGGTCCTTAACACGTTGGAGGATGTAATCGTGTACCTCATCATTAGCTTTAGAAACGTATGGGTGTGGTTTTTCAGAAATCTTTTGTAAGTCTGTCCATGAGGAATTAAGAATAGCTGGCTCCACAGCTGGAAGCTTCAAGCTGTTGTATTTGGAGAAAGGAACGAGAAGGAAAACAAGGATGTATGTGAGTGCAACAAAAAGTGTGAGTGAGGTCTTTCTGAATCCAAAGATAGCTCTTACAGACTGGATAAATACTGATGGCTTTTTAGACTTCGTTGTCTTGATGCTTGGAGCGACCGCTTGGTTGACCTGTAGTTGTGCTGGGGGCTCTTGCGGAGGAAGAGGAGGCTGGCTGCCCTTATGGATGCTGCTAGAGCTTGGTGCCACAGCGGCTTCCTGGCTATCCATTGTGTGAATATGTGGATATGTTCCAATGGCACAGTCCGGGCAAGATTGGTTTAGGAACGGCTTTTGTGTGGTGTTAAAGGGGCTAATTCAGGGGTTGTATAACGTTTGGTGTTTACCAAGTTTTTTGGCGCGATAAGGACAAGCGAAAATCTTGAACCGGGACACATTTTGACACTTTATAAGATGTTCTACGATATCATTGTTGTTGTGAAAGGCAATATTATTCTTTTAGAATGCATATAAATAAATCCAATAAAAAACTCCCATCTAATGTACAATCTATAATCATCACAGTCGTAAGTGTCAATGCAAAAGAATTCGAGATAGACTTAGAAGAGGAACAATGCAGCACCGGCGAAAGCAGCAGCTGGAGCAAGCATCATAGAGAGACCATTTGAAGCATCCTTGAAACCACCAACACCGTTAGAAGAGTCGTAGGTAGTAATTGTGTAGGTATCATCACTTGTGTAGACGGTGGTGAACTCACCAGTGGAGGAACCACTCGTGGATGTGTAGACAGATGTGACAACTGTCTCAGAAGTAGATGTGATAGTTGTAAGAGTTGAGGTCTTAGAAGTAGTTTCAGAGTCACTGCCTGTAGAAGTGGAAGTGGAAGAGGAAGAGGAAGTTGAGCCAGTAGCGTCAGAAGCACCAGAAGTGGTGGAGGTCGTCCACCAAACTGTGCTTGAAGTAGACTCAGCTGTCCACCAAACGGTTGTAGATGTGGAGTCAGCTGTCCACCAAACGGTTGTGGATGCTGTACCATCAGAAGCAGTAGCACCAGATGCAGTAGCGGTAGTGGCAGACTCAGCTGTCCACCAAACAGTGGTAGAAGTAGTATCAGTGGCACCAGAGGCAGTGGCACCAGAGGCAGTGGCACCAGAGGCAGTGGCACCAGAGGCAGTAACAGAAGTAGCCTCAACATTCTGTGTAGATACAGCATTGACAGTCACGGTAGAACGAGTGCTTGCTGCAGTAGCAGCTGTAGCGGTCTCCTCCTCTGTGTCTTGTTCAGTGTTGGTGATGGCAGCAGTAGTTGCGGTAGTGGCAGCAGTAGTTGCGGTAGTGGCAGCAGTAGTTGCGGTAGTGGCAGCAGTAGTTGCGGTAGTGGCAGAAGTAGCAGCTTCGTCGAAACCACCAGCGTTCTGAGCAGAAACGAGGAGTGGAATGAAGGCGGAGGCAGCGGCAAGGTTCTTGAACAACATTGTGGATTGTATTAGTTTGTAGTTTTGAGTTGGTTTGTTATCAAATGCTTTGATGAGGATCTAATCAATCAATGTATCCAGCCAAGATGAGGGATTCACCGAGCTTATATAGAACTCGGGATCTCCTTTATCCCCCACCGGTATCATGATCTGAATCGCCGAAATACAAGGCTTCGACTAAATGCTCCCGCATGGACATGCATTCCCATCCCGATCTCCTTTGTTCGTTTGACACATTCCGCGCTCTGGTTAAAAATAGATTCACATCTCGAATACCGCTTCGGGTAATTTGTAAACAAAAAGTTTCGCGAATGTGTCCCCTACCGCATGGAGAGCCAGCCATCGCGGCGCAGGTTGGATCGGATGTGACAAAATTCTGATCCAAGCAAAAGCCGATGGCTGGTAGTTCTAATTTGGGAACAGGCCCTTCTTGCTTTTCATCTCTATGCAAACCCTGACGTTGATCAAGCCTTGAAACCTTAGTTATGACAGTTGGTCTCTAAATAGACGGGGGCTCATTTGTGGAGAGAACACATAGCCCCATCAATAGGGGTCCCGATCATGCCTCGGATCCGCTGCACGGAGCCGGGACTTCAATAGCGAGAAGCTAGAGGATTGGAGGCGCAGTCTCTGTTACTGGGTTATTAAAGTCATTCCGTCGTTGGAGGCTTTCAGAGCACCCCTTTATTATGCATGATCTTTCGTTGATACTGGGCTGTGTGCCAGGGGTACTGACCAGTCATCTTCACTCCGCCTACATTCTCTTCTAGGGGGGCTGATTAAGTTACAAGGGGCAAAGTGGGCCCCTACATACCAATTGTAGTCACTAAAGTCATTTTGAAGGGATGTCTTTTGTGCTCGCCCTGCTACTGGCGGCCTGGAGAAGAAACAATAAATAACTTGAATTTTAGAAGTTAGACAGAATACTAGATTTAGTCCTTTTTAGCATGACTAGGCCCCGAACCAAAGTCCATCTTACGATCATCACTTGTTGCGACAGCATCCAGCTCGATGACCAGCTGCTCATCAAGCTCTTCGCTAAGAACCTCCGATGGACCTTTATATGTCTTGCGGCCCTGGACCAGCCAGCAAATAGTAGCATAAACAATAACAATAAACATAATAACGACGGTGTAGTTCATATTTCCAGCAGTAGTTGGATGGATTGTTGGGAACAACATCGTGATTGAGACGAAGAGGAGCCAAACCACTGAAATAGCGTTGATAATTGGACCCACTCTTCCCAAGTTCCAAGTACGATCCACTGGCATACGTGCTCTTCCTCCAAAGAGCATCAATGCGATTGGAACCAAGTATGCGAGTTCATGACCCATAGTACAGATGGACAGAATGGTGTTGAAGACGACATCTGAGGACAAGTACAGAATAATAATGATGGACTGAACAACGCATGAGAAGAGAAGGGCAGGGATTGGAACTCCCCATCTGTCTGAGACCTTGGAGAAGTAGTTTGGGAAGATGAAGGCACCATCACGGGCAAAGGAATAGATGGTTCTGGAGTTGGACAAGGTCATGGCCTCAGCAGCAAAGAGAGCACCAAGAGCTGGTAATAAGACAATAATAACGGTTCCAGCAATACTTCCCGTATTGTTGTAAACAAGTTGAGTGAATGCGGAACCAGTTGATGAGTTGATCAAGTCCTCAATGTTGTCGAGGACAGAACAAATAACACAGACAAACATGAACCCATAAAGAATGGCGGATGTAATCACAATCATAAGAGCCTTTGGGATGATGTTGGTACCAGTCTCAGCCTCTTCTGCTAAATGAGTAACAGAGTCATATCCAGTGAAAGTGTATGCTGACTGAAGAAGACCGAGGATGAAGACGTAGCCGTGGGAAGAGAATCCGGTCATGTTGGTGTACCCCGTGAAAATGAACTTAGCATCTCTTCTGTATGGTGCAGTGGCAAGTAAAGTTATCATGACTGCAAGGACTGATGAAATGTTGTAAACAAAGAGTGCCTTGGTGGACTGGGAATAGAACTTGTTCAAGAAGATGTTAGTACAAGTGAACAAGATGATGAATCCAATGGTGGCCAACACATAGTGGTAACGTTCTGGGGTATAACTATCGTCTGCAAGAGCAGCAACGGAAACAATCTGGTAAACACCTTGGAAAGAAGCGGAAGCAGCAAAGGCAATCTGTGCAAAGATATTGAAGTAGCCAGTGTACCAAGATGAGAGGATCTTGAGTCTTTTGGTCTTTGCTAACTGGTACGCCCATGAGAGTGGGCCACCAGCCACAGGGTAGACAGCAGCAATCTCAGCCATGGACAGTGCTACCATGAATGTGAATACGGACACAATGATGTAACCCCAGATCAAAACCTGCGTTCCACCATTCGACAGCGGTGTAGTAAGTGTGTTCATGATAGCTGTTGGGGGAGTGAGCATGACAATACCAAACGCAGCAAGTGAGACTATTGTATGTGAACGTTTAAGTTCTTGCTTGTAACCAAGTTTTTCAAGAAGTTCTTGTTCATTTGAAACATGGTGATGAGACTCTACATCGTGATGCAGCTTACTCGATGAGGTCGAGAGATCTGTAGCGTTCATCTTTGGCATTCGTAACGGTGTTGGAGTGGAAGACTATAGCCGCAACGCCAGTTCCTCGAGAAGGAAAAGGGATCATTTATAAAGAGCTCCGGTATTTTGTAGTCTGTTTATTAACCGTTATGCAACGATGAAGTAGAGTGACGAGGGGAGGTCAGCTTTAAGCGGGCGAGAGTGTCACGAAGAACGAACGGAGAAGGCAATTCCGCGGGAACGCTCGGTATTGCCCCGGACTTGTGCTTACGGCAGTCGGAGTTGACTTAAAACGCCGGCCACCTACATGAAGAAAGCCTTCTGATTTGTTCTTTTCGTCGTAATTTGACCATTGAAACGCCTGCCCTGTTGGAATTTGTGGGGTTGCTTGGCGGGTCTTCGGTTCCTTTCAGCGGTGTCGCATTAAGTGACGAGTGTGGGTATCCCCTGGGTGCTGATCATCTGCCCCTCGTTCCAAAGGTGTCAATAGGCGAGACTAGAAAAGTTCGTAGTTTCATGAAAACATATGTGAGATGTATAATAAATAGGTGGAGGAAACCAAGGCGGCGGCACAAGCCCTAAACAGTGCACCAGCCAACAAAAAACCTCGGTCAACGCCTCCAATAAATAAGTGGTTCTATACCAGAATCCAATAAATAAATATAAATAACGAGAAGTAACCCTGATAAATTATACCCCTTGTCAGTATACTCATTTGCTAGGGTCATTCTTCTGATATCCCTGATATCCCAACACAAATCCTTGAGTGTCCATCATTTGCATGTATCTCTCTGACAATAGGCGGCAATCTTCAAGGTGATTCACTCCCTTCTGTTTGTAGCACTTCTCAAGAGCATCACGGGTTACTTTCAATGCCTGGATACGGACCCATTGCTCTCTAACCATGGACTCCTGGGCCTTGCGGAGATCTGGGTAGTTGGCGTAGTCAATGTCATCAAATGACACGAGCTCGTTTCTCTTGTCTGTGAAGCTGATGATTAGTTCATATACATGAATCATGGGGTAATAGAATAAACGTACGGGCCATGTTTGGTGCGATTACACTGATGTTTGATGATGTTCGAGTCGTTGTGGAGTCGGCCAATTGGCTGCGTTTTCTTGTGGGGACCTCAGAAACGCGAAACGCGAAGAGGAGCACCAGCCACTGTGTTCTGTAACAGGCAATGTGTGGCGCAATAACCAACAATATGTGGCTAGTGAAATAAATATGAGATCAACTCAGGAACGCACGGTTACCTGTAATTGTGAAGTGAAATAAAGGCGATAAAGGTATAACCAAACTCAATGCTAAGAGAATCACAAGGCGATCACCCAGAGATAAGCAGAAACCCACACACCTTTCCGCTTGTGGAATCTTGTCCGGGACTGTACAGCAAAAAATTAATGAACCGCGGAACAACAACAACAGACAAACACGCCCACAGCCTGCATCATTGACAGACACGCCACGTCACTCAACTCGACTCCTGTTTATCTTCCTCACCAATTGTGAGCATCTGCTTTCAAACCGTCTACGGGATCATTTCTTCTTCACCCTCAAAAAAGTGCGTGAGCGTACACAATGTCGGAGTCAAAGCCTGTTCTTACACTCAATTGCAAGGCCGTCTCCCTTGCCCACACGGTGTGTGCCTCGTCAGCCTTCCTCGTGGCCCTGATATTTGGATTGACACTACATTATGAGAAAATTGTGGAGAACGGGTTCTATGGCTATCCAGATGAGTGGTTCCCTTCTGTGAGTGCTACCATCGGAGACAGATACCCGGAGCGCTCAGCCTTCCAGGTTATCATCGCCGTAACTTCTGGCCCAAGATTCCTCTTGTTACTCCTTTCATATATCCGTTACTCCAACGTTAATGGGCCAAGAAAGTCGCTCTTTGGTCTTGCTGCGGGTGCCCTCAGAACTCTCACGTGTGGTGGATGGGTTTACATCACCTCCACAGATGACCACGATGCCCATGATGTCTTTATGATTGCATACATCGTTTTGACACTTCCTTGGGAGTGGTACGTTATTACCTCGACTCCAAAGAGCACATTGAAGAAGGGAAGACTTTTGACTTCCTTAGCCTTCTTTGCAACTCTTGGCCCATTGATTTACTGGTTCATCCAGCATAAGGTTCATAGAAGAGCAGGTGCATATTCCGTTTATGCATACTTTGAGTGGTCACTAATCATTTTGGATATCGCATTTGATGCATGGACATACGTTGACTTCCAAGACCTTACATTGGTGATTCAAGGCACCAAAATGGACTTCAGAGTTATCGATACTGCTACCCCAGCTGCCACACTTGAATCTGATAGCAAGCTGAAGCCAAAATCCCGTGATGATATTTCCCTCTTGGAAGTTGTGACCAACACTGTCAATTCTTTCATCTTCTGGTCTATTGTTACTTCCTTGCCATTGGTTATCTGGTACTTCCCACTCTGGAACATGGGTATTTCTGGTTTTGAGGTTTCACTCCTTGCCACAATGCTTTCCGGTTTGCTTGCTTTCTCACCAGTTAAGAGATTTATGACTGCCTTCCCACAGGTTCCACGTGTTTTGGCTGCTCTCTTTGGTGTTGGATCATACGTGATTTTGAACCCAGACTACCGTCTTGCATCCATTGGTGTCGGTTCTGCCTTCAACTTCATCGCGTTTGCCAACGAGGTTCACTACAACAGCTTCGATACAACAAGGGGTAAATACTACTTTGCCACATTCACTCTTGGTCTTATTGCTTCCTCCATTGCCAAGTTCTCCTTGTACACCAATAACCCAATTTGGCCAATCATGCATGCTGAGAACGGTGGTTGGAACTTCACTGGTGTTGTCACTGGTGTTGTGTTTGGATTGCTTACACCAAAAGCTCAGAATCTTCCTTCAAAATCCACACAGGACAACAAGCCATCCTTCCTTATCACAGGTCTTGGTCTCGGTTCTCTCTTCTTCTCTCTCCATGCCATGCTTACAGACTCTTCAACAATGATCACGTGGCTCTGGGAAGGTTACCCAATCCGTGGTCCAATGCCAGTTCCACATGGTGCCATTACAATCATCACTGCTCTTGCTGGTGTTTACTTGGGACTTACTGATCCATCTCTTAACACTCCAAGAAACGTTGCCATTGGTTGCGCTTCTGCCTTTGTTCTTTACTTCTTCAGAGGTTGGTTCGGATTTATTGGTGTTCTTGGATACACACTCTTCCTCACAATTTCCGTCCCAATTGTTTTCAATGAAGTTGCAAAGTTCCGCCCAGGCTCTATGTTTGTATTTGCAGCATTTGTCCATATTGTTTTGCAGTTGATGCACGTCTGGATTGTCGCTTATGCATTCGTCCCAGCTGGTTGGTTGCTTCGTGAGAGGACAGATATCGTTCTTGGTTCCTCCACTATCCTCATTGCCGTTGCACTCTTCCATTTCCAGAAGATTCAAGTTCCACGAGTGAACGTCTCCGCTGCTCTCAACAAGATCAAGCAACTTTCCATCGCACTTGCCGCATTGTCTTTGCTTATTGCATACCTCAGACTTCCAGTCACCGATCCAAAGCCATACCACCCAGACTCTAAGTTGTTCACTGCTGGTATTTGGACTATTCACTTCGGTTTAGACAATGACATGTGGGCTTCTGAAGGACGTATGAGAGACTTGATTCGTGATTTGGAGCTTGATGTTGTTGGTTTGCTTGAGAGTGACACACAGCGTATCATCATGGGTAACCGTGACTTGACACAGCAGATTGCCGAGGAGCTTAACATGTACGCTGACTTTGGTCCAGGTCCAAACAAGCATACTTGGGGTGCTGCTCTCTTGTCCAAGTTCCCTATTTTGAACTCCACACATCACCTCTTGCCTTCACCAGTTGGTGAGTTGGCTCCCGCTATCCATGCCACTTTGGATGTGTATGGTGAGCTCGTTGATGTTGTTGTGTTCCACAGTGGACAGGAAGAAGACATTGAAGACAGATTGCTCCAGTCATTGGGTGTTAGAGACGTTATGGGATCCAGTGATCGTCCAATGGTGTTGCTCTCATACCTCGTCACAAACCCATTGGAAGGTAACTACAACAACTACGTTTCCCCAGAGAGTGGTATGCATGATGTTGATCCTTCTGACTGGGACAGATGGTGTGAGTACATTTTGTACAAGCACTTGAAGAGAACTGGTTATGCACGTATCTCCAGAGGTACTATCACAGATACCGAGGTGCAGGCTGCTAAGTTTGTTGTTGGATCACCTGAGAAGGATGAGTACTCACAGGTACAGGTTGATGAAGATGACGTTCCAGAGGATATGCGTTTCCCATCCATTTTCTACGGAGATGGTGTCAGAGGTCATGCATTCCATGTCTTTGACAGACCTCGTTATTTCGCTTGAAGAGCATGTTCTATATTTACCGCTACTAATCAAATTTCTTCCTTATTCTGCTCATGAGTCATGTTGGACACAAATACGCTTGGGGTTGGGCTGCAGAAGAGCTAGAGATGAGACTGGGTTCTTCCCGAAGTCCCGGCATTCATGTAGATACATGGCCGACCCCAGATTTAACCTGCAGTGGCCCTAACGGTTTGTCGCCGGGGCAACAGCACCCTCGGGCGAATCGGTCAAATATGATACACCCGGACATCGCGGGAATATGGCCAGGGTGGCCCGTTCGCTGCGGCCAGTGTTGCCCATACCGAGATTTTGCCGTGGCGGCAGTCTCGTTCTGGGCTTTTCGGGGCGGAAGGGGCAAATCAACGACGAGTTACGGGCTTTCCACCTTAAGCCAACAAAGTCAACCCAATTGACAACACAAACGGTGCCCACACAAAGATTTGCATCCCAGACTGACGATTTCTCCGCCCAAGATATTGTCTCTGCCCATTCTGCTACTTTGCCGCCCGTTTTAACTGCCAATAACTCCATAACTACTCGTCCCCCCTTTTGCTTCTACACATTCTACATAGGGAACTACCATTAACGCAGGTCGCCCCAACTAACAATGGCTGACATACCTATCGAGTTCACCGAGCTCACAGACCTCACGTCTTTGGGTATCAACCCTCAGTCGCTCGAGTTCCGCTCCACCACACTTGAATCTGACAAGTATGTCGTTGTCCGTGAGCAAGTTAATGGCGCCAACACTGTCGCCATTGTCGACCTCAGCAATGGCAACCAGGTCACCAGAAAGAACATGTCTGCCGACAATGCCATCTTGCATCCATCTCAGTTCATCATCTCTCTCAGAGCCAACGGTACTACCATTCAGATTTTCAACCTTGGCACCAAGGAGAAGCTCAAATCCTTCAACATGTCCGAGCCAGTCATCTTCTGGAAGTGGTTGAATGACACACACATCGGTCTTGTCACAGCTTCATCCGTCTACATCTGGAACATCTTCGATGGCAATGCATCCTCCGGTCCAGTTCTTCTCACTCAGAGACACGCAAACTTGAACAATGCCCAAGTTATCAACTTTGTGTGTAATGAGAACTTTGACTGGTTCTCCGTCGTTGGTATTACCCAGGAGAATGGACGTATTGCTGGTAAGATTCAACTCTACTCCAAGCAGAGAAATGTTTCCCAGGCAATTGATGGTCACGTTGCTGCCTTCAGCTCCTTGCAGCTCGACGGTGGTGCCGCCCCAACACAAGTTTTTGTCTGTGGTAACAGAACCGCCACCGGTGGCCAATTGCACATCATTGAGATTGACCACGATGCTAACAACCCACCATTCCAGAAGAAGAACGTTGAGATCTTCTTCCCACCAGATGCCACCAACGACTTCCCAATCTCCGTCCAGGTTTCTAAGAAGTACGGTGTCGTCTACCTCTTGACCAAGTACGGTTTCATCCACTTGTACGACTTGGAGTCTGGTTCCAACTTGTTTGTCAACAGAATCACTGCCACTCCAGTCTTCATTGCATCCACATACGATGACCACAACGGTATTTTGGCCATCAACAAGCAGGGTCAAGTGTTGGCAGTTGAGATTGCAAAGGAAAAGCTTGTCCCATACATTTTGAACAAGCTCTCAAATGTTCCTTTGGCTCTTTCCATGGCCTCCAGAGGTGGTTTGCCAGGTGCTGAAAACCTCTTCCTCCAACAATTTGATACCTTGTTGCAGCAGGGTGATTACGCCAACGCTGCTAAGGTTGCTGCTTCCTCTGAACAGTTGAGAACTCCACAAACCATCCAAAAGTTGAAGAACATTCAGGCCGCTCCAGGCACAATCTCCCCAATTTTGCAGTACTTCTCTACTCTTTTGGACAAGGGTAAATTGAACCAGATTGAGACTATTGAATTGGCTAAGCCAGTCTTGCAGCAAGACAGAAAGCAGCTCTTCGAGAAATGGTTGAAGGAGGACAAGCTTACCTCTTCCGAGGAATTGGGTGACATTGTCAAGCCATTCGACGTTCAGTTGGGTCTTGCTATCTACTTGAGATCTCAGTCTCATCCAAAGGTCATTTCTGCTTTGGCTGAGCTCGGTGAGTTCGGCAAGATTGTTCCATACTGTGAGAAGGTTGGTTACCAGCCAAACTTTGTCGTACTAATCTCCAACTTGTTGAGATCCAACCCAGACAAAGCTTCTGAATTTGCTGTTAGTTTGTTGAACTCCCCAGCTACTGCAGCTCAGATTGAGGTCGAGAAGATTGCTGATATCTTCTTCTCTCAAAACTTCATCCAGCAGGGTACTTCATTCTTGCTTGATGCTTTGAAGGATGACTCCCCAGCACAGGGTCACTTGCAGACCAGACTCTTGGAGATCAACTTGTTGCACGCTCCACAGGTTGCTGATGCCATTTTGGGTAACGACATGTTCCACCAGTATGACAGACAGACCATTGCTCAGTTGTCTGAGAAGGCTGGCTTGTTCCAGAGAGCTTTGGAGAACTACTCTGACATTAAGGACATCAAGAGAGTCATTGTCAACACCAACGCCATTCCAGCTGACTGGTTGGTTTCGTACTTCGGTAAGTTGAACGTTGAACAGTCCATGATTGCCTTGAAGGAGCTGTTGGAGAAGAACATGGCCCAGAACTTGCAGATCGTCATCCAGGTTGCTACCAAGTACTCTGACTTGATTGGTTCCGCTTCTTTGATCAAGTTGTTTGAGGACTACAGATGTTACGAGGGTCTTTACTACTACTTGGCTTCTATCGTTAACTTGACTGATGACAAGGACGTTGTCTTCAAGTACATTTCCTCTGCTGCCAAGCTTGGTCAGTTCAAGGAGATTGAGCGTGTTGTCAAGGACAACTCCGTCTATGACCCAGAAAAGGTCAAGAACTTCTTGAAGGATGCCAACTTGCAGGATCAGCTTCCATTGATCATTGTCTGTGACCGTTTCAACTATATCCATGATTTGATCTTGTACTTGTACAAGCACCAGTTCTTCAAATTCATCGAGATCTACGTCCAGCAGGTCAACCCAACCAAGACTCCACAGGTCGTGGCTGCCTTGCTTGATGTCGACTGTGACGAGCGTGTCATTCAGAACTTGATCCAGTCTGTCGTTGGTCAGGTCCCAATTGCTGAGTTGACTGCTGAGGTCGAGAAGAGAAACAGACTTAAGTTGTTGTTGCCATTCTTGGAGGCCACTTTGAACTCCGGTGTCCAGGACAGAGCTGTCTTCAACACCTTGGCTAAGATCTACATCGACTCCAACAACAACCCAGAAAAGTTCTTGAAGGAGAACGACAACTACGACACATTGGAGGTTGGTCGTTACTGTGAGAAGAGAGACCCATACTTGGCCTTCATCGCATACGAGAAGGGTCAGAACGATGAGGAGCTTGTCAGAATCACCAACGAAAACGCTATGTACAAGAACCAGGCCAGATACTTGCTCCAGAGATCTGACCCATCTCTTTGGAACGCTGTTTTGTCTGAGGAGAATATCCACAGAAGACAGTTGATTGACCAGGTTGTTGGTACTGCTGTTCCAGAGTCCACTGACGCTGAGCCAGTTTCTCTCACCGTCAAGGCCTTCATGGACAACGGTTTGACTTCTGAGTTGGTTGAGTTGTTGGAGAAGATCATCTTGGAGCCATCACCATTCAACGAGAACCCATCCTTGCAAGGTTTGTTGATGTTGACTGCCATTAAGGTTGAGCCAACCAAGGTTATGTCTTACATTGAGAAGCTTGATGAGTTTGACCCAACTGAGATTGGTGCTTTGTGTACCGAAGCCGGTTTGAACGAGGAGGCTTACGAGATTTACGACAAGAAGGGCTTGCACTCTAAGGCTATGTCCGTCTTGTGTGATGACATTATGTCCTTGGACAGAGGCGAGACCTACGCCGAGAAGATTGACACTCCAGAGTTGTGGAGTCAGCTTGGTGCTGCTCAGTTGAACGGTTTGAGAATCCCAGAGGCTATTGAGTCTTACATCAGAGCCAACGACCCATCCAACTACGAGAACGTCATTGACATTGCTGACTCTGCTGGTAAGTTCGAGGAGTTGATCAAGTACTTGCTTTCTGCTAGACAGACCTTGAAGGAGCCAAAGATCGATGGTGAATTGATTATTGCTTACGCTGAGTTGGGCAAGCTTGACGAGATTGAGAAGTTCTTGAACGGTTCCAACGTTGCTGACTTGAACGAGATCGGTGACAAGCTCTATGACCGTAAGGACTACAAGGCTGCTAAGCTTTTGTACTCTTCTGTTTCCAACTACTCTAAGTTGGCTTCCACTTTGGTCTTTTTGGACGACTACCAGTCTGCTGTTGAGTGTGCTAGAAAGGCATCCAACGTCAAGGTCTGGAAGCAGGTCAACGATGCTTGTTTGGAGCACAAGGAGTTCCGTCTTGCTCAGATTTGTGGTTTGAACTTGATTGTTCACGCTGAGGAGTTGGATGAGCTTGTTGAGAAGTACGAGTCTGAGGGTCACTTCAACGAGTTGATCTCTTTGTTCGAGGCTGGTTTGGGTTTGGAGAGAGCACACATGGGTATGTTCACCGAGTTGGCTATTCTCTACACCAAGTACAACCAGTCCAAGACCTTGGAGCACCTCAAGTTGTTCTGGTCTAGAATCAACATGGCTAGAGTTATCAGAGCCACTGAGGAGGCTCACTTGTGGCCAGAACTCATCTTCTTGTATGCTCACTACGATGAGTGGGACAATGCTGCTCTTACTATGATCGAGAAGGCTGCTTCCTCTTTCGACCACTCTTCCTTCAAGGAGATTATCGTCAAGGTTGCTAACTTGGAGATCTATTACAAGGCCATTAACTTCTACGTCAACGAGCATCCATCTTTGATTAACGATTTGTTGACCGTTTTGACACCAAGAATTGATCTTCCAAGAGTTGTCAGAATCTTCCAGAAGTCTGACAACTTGCCATTGGTCAAGCCATTCCTCGTCAGTGTGCTTGAGAAGAACAACTCTGTTGTTAACAGTGCTTACCACAAGCTTCTCATTGAGGAGGAGGATTACAAGACTTTGGGCACTGTTGTTGATATTCATGACAAGTTTGACTCCATTGATTTGGCTTCCGAATTGGAGAAGCACGACTTGATTTTCTTCAGACAGATTGCTGCTCGTCTTTACAGAAAGAACAAGAAGTGGAACAAGGCTTTGTCTATCTTGAAAACAGACCAGCTTTGGAAGGATGCTATTGAGACTGCTGCCGTTTCCGGTTCTACCGACGTTGCTGAGGATTTGTTGACATACTTCGTTGAGACTGGTAACAACGAAGCCTTCATTGGTCTTTTGTACACTGCTTATGAATTAATTCGCTACGACAAGGTTCTCGAGTTGGCTTGGCTGCATGAGTTGGGCGACTACATCAAGCCATACTTGATTACTGTTGAGAGAGAGAGAAGTGAGCACCTCGCTAAATTGATGAAGGACTTGAAGGTCAGAGAAGACTCCAAGTCTGACAATGAACCAGCTGTTGGAACACAAAGATTGATGATCACTAATGGTGCTCCAGGCTTGGGTTACCAGCCAACTGGGCAGGGCTTTGGTAACGCTTTCTAAGCTTGAAGGACTCGATTTTTACAGGTGATTATTACACCTAAAAATAGAAAGATTTGGTGTTGATTTTTGTACTTGTATACAAGTTTTGTTTATTATTGTAACCCAATGTGTAGGTCTTAGACAAGGGAGAACATATGCTTCAAGCCGTTTGGCGGACTTTAGGCAATATGTGCCGAGGTTTTCCTCCCAATTGCATTATACAGTTGCCATTAGTGGAACGGATATAACGATCGAGAACACAAAAACATAGTACTAGTTCTTCCGTAAATAGCCCCTTTCACATAAAGGCCCTGTACCTTTGAGTCTTGTTCCTGAATCCTGCCTTGAATGTCTTGATTCTTAGCCGGGTGTGCATTCCCCTTGAAGTGTCTGCACCTGCACCTCTATATTTTTTTTCCTCTCTCGCTAATTCCAAATCAGGATACAAGCTTTCCATGAACTTCCGATTCCGAATTATAGAATTTTGCAGGTAATGCATTCCTATACGAGTCCTGCGTTGGATGAGCCTTCTCTGGTGACGATCACAGATGTGGTCTTGATATGCCCCTTCGAGAAGTCCGGGAGCGTTCCACGGCAAAACATGACATGTTATGACTCTCTGAGATAAATTTAGTTCTAAAGATGTCCTGCATGTCTTCTTTAGAGAGATTTTCGGTAATTTAGGGGGTGCACAGGGCTTTTTTTTGGTTAAAATAATTGGAATCACATTCCATCCGGGTCGTGAACAGTACGGGAGAGAGAAGTGTACAGGGATCGAGAATGTTCGGGGCTCGAGCCCTTGTTGTTACACGGCGTTGTTGTGAATTCTTGGAAATTTTTTACTGAGTAAGTACTGTAATTCAGGGTCATATTCGTATCTACTTTTGTACAGCAGTGCGTACTAGATCTTGGTGGTGCTTTTGTTCTGGCCCATGGGGCCCTGGGGTAGGGGTTTTTCCGATGCCTGTTGAGTCCATGGCACAACCTGTTAGTTATAGTGTTGGATCCCAGCCGAGGCACGCCGGCGAGGAAGATCTAGAACGAACGCTCGAGATGGTGTCCGGATGGTCGAGTGAGATCATAGTACCATGATGCAACGATGATGAGGTAACGATGAAGAGCCGGACACGAACAGTTGGTCTGATCAGTGTCGAGGATTGCTATTTAGAGCAGTGACGTAACTAAGTGAGGTCATCTACTAGCTGTGATAGTATATAACCAGAAGAATCCTGCTGCAGGTCGCTCTTAGATAGAATAACAGAATCTAACGACCACTAGTCCCAGAACTACTCGTAACATTATCAGTACAATATGAACATCGTTAACAACAACTCCTCCGTCTCAGTTGAAGCTGCCCAAGGTGATCCTAAAATCAAACAGAACCGCCCCGCATCTTTATCTGTATCAGGTACTAACTTCTAAGTTTTTCTGCGAATGTATTGGATGAATTACTGTACTGTGCGCAGTATTGCTATTGGTGCGTGCCTGGTTGGTGGACTTCTGCATGTCAAGGCATGTCTCAGAGTTCAGCTACGCGCAACCCAAGATACGCAAAAGCCGACGTTGGGTAATGCGGCTCTGGTCGATCAATACCTCACTGACATGATCACATCCCTTCTGGCATTGCATTCTTCCCAACAATTAACTGGGGGTATGTGCCCTAGAAGTGGTCCCCTGTCTGATTTATGTGGTAACTCCAGTGTTCGTGTTTATGCAAAGAAGTTGTTAGAGCAGGGGTTTTGGCGAGAATGCTGAGACTTTAGATCTTTCCAGATCTCACGCTGGTAAGAGAACTCTAAGCCCTAATAAGTAGCTCGCATTACACAATTGATGGGATATTTAGTTAAAGTTTTGGCATCACGGGCTATGTGAAGTTCATCTTTAGGGTGTAATGAACAGCTGTCGATCGACATGGAGAGAATGCTATGGCTCGCGAAACCCCCGCGGTCCAAAAGATAAGCATAAACAAAAAAGCTCTGTCTCTTTCAACATCACAAGTTTCATATCAGAGACAAAAAACCCACCCAGCGGCGAACTTCAGAGCGCTCAGGAACCAATTGATGATCTGAACCCAGCACAACTTCCTTCCATGAGGAACCCAATCTTCCCGCAAAAAGCGAGTGCGGGACACACGACGTGCGCTCGCTAATACGCATACCCGCTGTCTACGCGGAATGAGACGCGCCACGCATAACGGCTGCAGATCCCTTGTAGAGAGCTGACTGATCAACACCTCCACTCATATTATTGCTACATCCTGGTATGTCCCGTCTCTGGATGCCTTCTTCTTGTTCTAAACATAGAAAAGTGGACCCATGCTGTACAGTCTAACCGCTGTTGTCCCTTCTTTCCTGTTAGGACATGTCCAATCAAACGTCTCTGTACCTTGTTTGACACGCATGAGCGCCACATGCACCCTTCCTTTCTGGTCTCCAGTGCTTCCCCTTTTCACCGATAACCCATTGAGCACAATGCTATATAAGAGAAACCCCACATGTCCCTTATTCTGACCCCATTCATTGCTCTTCTCCCTTTCTTCACAACCATCACATTCGCTCATCATGAAGTTGTCATCAGCCACACTTTTGCTTTTGGCATGTGCACTCCAAGCACATGCCTATATCAACGTTGATGTCACTGTTTCTTCTCAACTTTCCCAGAGAAGCAGCTCTGGCACCAGTTCCTCGTGTCCGGGGTCTACTTTCTACTTTGGTTCCGAAAAGAGTTCTGTCTACTGTTCTCTGGACACAGGTGCCAGTGGCTCCTATGTCGGCTCTGGTTCTTCTTATGAGTACAGTTCTTCTTCGTCCTACTCCAAGAAAAGTTCTTCCTGTTCTGGTAGTACGGGTTCCGGATACTCTTGGTCGGGTGATGAAGTCTCTGACACTTTCTGCTTCGACTCCGAGGGAAAAAACGAGTGTGATCTGGACTTCGGTGTTGTGACAGGTTCGGATGCGTCCAATACTCTTGGTCTCTGTTATGACTCTTCTTCGAGCTCTACAAGTTTCCTTGATTACTTGTATGATGCTGGTCTCGTCAAGAGAAAATTCTTTTCCATTTGTGGAGGTGACTCGGAGAATGTTTTCAACTTCGGTGGTATTGACACAGAGAAGTTTGAAGATAATTTGTATGCTCTTCAGTGTATTGAGTCTGACTCTTGGACTGTCAAGCTCTGGGATGTTGTCTGTGGTTGTGCTTCAATGACCTATGGTAACAACTACAAGTTTTCTTTCAACACTGGTTCTGAGAATGGATTTACTATTCCAACTGAAGTTTACTGGTCTATCCTGAACTACTTTGAGGCTACTTATGATTCTGGTGTTGACGACTATGTCTTCCTTTGTTCTGCTGCTGATACTTTGACTTTGGACTTTGGTGACTTCAGCCATGACATTTCCACTTCCAAGTTTGTCACCACTCTCTCTGATACCGATTACTGTGTTTTGGACTCATCTGTTGTGTCTGGTGACTCTTTCGAATTTGGATACTCCTACTTCTCTGATCTTTACTTGGGTTTCGATGCTGAAGAGGGGCAAGTTCTTATTGGAAAATACTCTAACTCTGGTTCAGACTGTGTTGATGTCTCTGATGATATTCCATCTACCACAAAGGGTGAGTGTTACACTAAGACCCAGTTGACTACTACAAACGAGATGAAGTGTACCCAGCCTGCTACTACAACTCATTGGACTACTACCCCAACAAGAAGCTCCCAGTGTTCCGACAAGACGACCTCTTCCTGTTCGGTAACTACCACTTTCACTCCAGCATCATCAACCACATCCTCCACTCAGACCAAGACCACTAGTTCTACTAGTGTTACAGGAACCACTGGTAAGCACACAACTTCAAGTTGTACTACATCTACTGCGAAGACCACTGGAACTACTGGTACATCTCATACAAAATCCACCGGCACCACCACTGCTCTCACCACATCCACAAAGGCAACTGGTACTAAGTCCACTGGAACAACATCTTGTACTGACTCTACTGCATCCACCAAGACAACAGGTACTACTGGTAGACATACCGGCTCTACTACTGGCTCCACATCAGTCAAGACTACAGGTACTACTGGCAGACATACCACATCTACTGGTACTACATCTTGCACCACCTCCACCAAGCCTACTGATACAAAGTCCACTGGTACGAAGACCTCTGCTACCACATCCTGCACTGACTCAACTGGTACATCCAGTAGACACACTATCTCTACTGGAACAACCACCAGGGCCACCAGCACAGTGTCAACCTCTGGTACTACTTCTACCAAGTCCACAGGTACTACTGGTAGACACACCATATCCACTGGTACCACCTCTTGTACTACTTCTACCAAGACCACAAGTACTAAGTCAACTGGTACCAACTCCACCAAGACTACTGGTACCACTTCTTGCACCGACTCTACGAAGACACCATCTACCAAGTCTACAAGTACTACTGGAAGACACACCACATCCACTGGTACTACTGGAAGACATACTACATCCACTGGCACCACCTCTTGTACGACATCTACCAAGATCACATCCACTGGCACCACCTCTTGTACGACTTCTACCAAGATCACATCCACCAAGTCCACAGGAACTTCTGGCAGACCTACTACTTCTTCTTGTACAACTGAAACTACTGCAAGTCATAGTAGATATACTGACACCATTTCCACCAAGAGTACTGGTACTACAAGCAAGCACACAAAGTCTACGGGGTCAGCACATACCACCTCCTGCACCACAACTGAGTCCTCCACTATTCCAGCTGAGTCCACTACATCTGGTACTGAGTCGTCTACTACTCCTGCTGAGTCTACTTCAACGTCTGGTACTGAGTCATCCACTGCTCCAGCTGAGTCTACAGTCACTACTAGCACTGAGTCCTCCACTACTCCAGCTGAGTCTACCACATCTGAGTCTACTACTTCCAGCACGAAGTCCTCTACTACTCCAGCTGAGTCTACAGTCACTTCTGGAACTGAGTCCTCCACTATTCCAGCTGAGTCTACTTCAACTTCTGGTACTGAGTCGTCTACTACTCCAGCTGAGTCTACCACATCTGAGTCCACTACTTCCAGCGCAAAGTCTTCTGCTACTCCAGCTGAGTCTACTTTAACTTCTGGTACTGAGTCGTCTACTACCCCAGCTGAGTCTACCACATCTGAGTCCACTACTTCCAGCGCGAAGTCTTCTGCTACTCCAGCTGAGTCTACTTCAACTTCTGGTACTGAGTCGTCTACTACCCCAGCTGAGTCTACCACATCTGAGTCATCTAATGTTCCAGTTGAGTCTACTACCTTGAGTACGGAGTCGTCTACTTCAGCTGAGTCTACAGTCACTTCTGGAACTGCCACTACTCCATCTGAGTCTACCACTCCAGCTGAGCTCACCTCCAGTACTGGGTCCTCAACTACTTCAATTGGCTCTACATCATCTAGTACCGAGTCTTCATCTACCTCAGCTGAGTCTACTACCCCAGCTGAGTCGACCACATCTGGTAAATCTTCTGCTACTCCAGTTGAATCTACTACCTCCTGTACTGAAGCTTCTTGTACCCCGGTTGACTCCACCACATCTGAATCTTCTTCTACTCCAGTTGAGTCTACCCTAACTTCTGGTACTGAGTCCTCTTCTACACCAGCTCAGTCTACAACATACAGTACTGGATCTTCTACTACTCCAGCTGAGTCTACAGTCACTTCTGGCACTGAGTCCTCTACTACTCCAGCGGAGTCTACCTCAACTTCTGGTACTGAGTCGTCTACTACTCCAGCTGAGTCTACAGTCACTTCTGGCACTGAGTCCTCTACTACTCCAGCGGAGTCTACCTCAACTTCTGGTACTGAGTCGTCTACTACTCCAACTGAGTCTACGGCATCTGAATCTTCTACTGCACCAGCTGAATCTACCTCCTCTATTACCCAGACCGGGTCTACTTCTACCTCTAGTACTGAGTCTTCTACTTTGGTTGAGTCCACTTCTACTTCTACGGGAATTTCGACCTCGTCTTCAGAAATTGAATATTCTACTACAACATTGTCACCAGAGTCATCTGTGATCACCTACTCTTTGGTGTCTTCGAAGGAATCATCCACAACTATGTCTTCCTCACCTTCTATTTCTTCATTTGCTTCTGAATCAGAAACATCTACTATGGGTTCATCTTTTGTTTCGAAGTCTTCAGTTTCTTCCGTTGAAAGCAAATACTCAACAGAATCTTCTTATGCAACCTCTGTACCATCTCTTGTGTCACAGGAATCTTCGATGTCGGCAATCAACTCCTCTTCCGTTGCTGAGGTCTCTACCTTTACTACTGAGAATATTAAGCCTACTGTTGTTCAGGTTACTTCTTGCTCAAACAGTGCTTGTTCTGAAGTTTCGGTTACCACTGGTGTTACGATCGTAACCACTACAATCTCTGGTGAGGTCACAAAGTATACAACTTACTGCCCATTAACTGCTAAGTCTTCTTTGAGTTCTTTATCTGATTCGCAAACCACTACAGTCATCACTTCTACTTCCTGTTCTGGTTCTTCTTGCTCCACTTCTCTTATTCCTACTGGTGTCACTGTTGTTACTACGACTGTTTCTGACACAGAAATCATATATACCACTTTCTGCCCTCTCACTTCTGATGCCTATTATGCTTCGACTTCACAGTCCGCTTATAATGAGAATGTCTCTGTGGTTACCAGCTCTGTGACTGAGACTTCGACTCTTCCTAGATCTGCTGCTATCAGCACATCTACATCTGCTACTTTGTCTTCCTCTTCCAAGACCGCTGCTATCTCCGGTACTACAACTTCAAATACTAAGTACTCTTCTGCCTCTACTTCTGAGGTAGAATCTTCTGGAAGTTCTGCATATTCCAGAACTGCTACTTCTTCAGGTGATTCCACAGTTTCCATCACAACCACTGTATTCTCCACTTCATACCCTACTACTTCTTCTTCTCTTGCTTCATCATCCAACTCCACTAGCAGCTCAGCTTCTGTGACAGAGTTTGAGGGTGGTGCTACTCACGTTGGCGTCTCCGGATTCGCTATTCTTTCCATTTTACTCTTCATCTTCTAAGTGAAGATGCCAATCTTTCTCTTTAAAAATTTTTTGATACCCTCAAGGTTTACCTTTACCAATTTAGAAATGTTTATATTGGTCTTTAATTCAAGTATGTGTTAGTTTGTTATGATAACCCAGTGAGTAGACCATGATGCATGGTTCCCATTAGAGCTTTGCAGAGTGCCATATGATCCATCAGCTAAGATAATAATTTATATTAGAAGTGCAGTTATATCCCAATAAAATTTTACTTTGCTATGCTCAACCCAAGGTCTCTAAATTGCTTAATTATATAGGACAAACGCTGGTGCAAGAGGTATAGGTGATTGCGCCCGGAGAGGTTGGGCTGGACAATATATACGCGGTTCGGAGGTTCGGAGAAACATGGATCCTCGTTTAATTGACGAAAACTTATAAAAATGCACCCTTTTTAGCAGTTTTAGAATGCTCATCTAACAAAGAATACAATGGATCACATATCATTGAATAATTACGAACTAAAAATTTAGTAATTACTCAGAAAGAGCTAGTCCGTTATTCAAATTGAACAGTTGAAACATTATGGAAAAAAAAGAATTTAGGGGCGCACAATTTCTAGAGGTGCTAGAAGAATTTGAGTGGATTTATCTGTTATAGATCAAACTTATATACGAGCTCCAACATTCAAAATGTATTTATATTGCACTGTTCCGGAAATATTTGAATTAATTTGCATCTTTTGACATCTGGTGTAAAGGTTTTGTTCGGGTGTTAACTTCATACATTACTTTGGATAATAACACCAAACTCAAATACTACAGGTGTTTAGAAGATGACTGTTTATAAAATAAGCTCTTCAAATATTATTAAAAGTACTTCAAAAATACCATAGAGTTACTCAGTAAGGTACAATTCATAAAAAATGGCCAAGATTGGTCGTGCCCCTACCGATATTTTGCTGACTGAACTTAGAAAAGGCCAGACTCCAAACAAACGTAATTGGCACTTTGGCCGAGTGGTTAAGGCGAAAGACTTGAATTCCGAGTTCGAGATATCTTTTGGGCTCTGCCCGCGCAGGTTCGAACCCTGCAAGTGTCGCCATCTTTTTTTTTTTCATCTTTGGAAACCGATTTTTTGCCAAAACCCCCATTTTTGGGAAAATTGGGCACCTACCTTCCTAGATATCTATTTATTTTGGTGTTTACATGTGCGTAAGGCGTTGTGTTGTGATCATAACATTAGTTCAGAGCTCAGAGCTTTCCATACTTAAAGGCGAAATTGTTGTGCCAATTTGATACCTTCAGCAATATTCTGAACCCTGCAGTCAATTTTATATCCTTCGTTATGTAATTTGATTAATTGAGCGTTAAAGTCTTTCAACGGAACAGTAAATGTCTCAATAAACTCTCCTTCTTCCAAATGTGGGGTTGGGTTCTTGTTTCTCTCGTCTTCCAAATCAATTGAGCATGTCACCAAGGCAAGATTGGTTGAACAGAATCCTGGATCATTAAAGATCGTTGGAGACTGTGAAATAACTTTGCCAATGTATCCCGTTTCCTCCTCTAATTCTCTGATTGCAGTCACATCGATTGACTCATTTGGATCAACAAGGCCAGCTGGGACTTCGATACAGACACCTCCTGTTGGTGGTCTGAATTGTTTCTGCAGGAGGATCTCTGGGCCTGTAGATTTCTGAAGAATTGCAATAATGGCAACAGCATCAACTTCGGAACCCTTTGGTCTGGTGGTACGTGATGCGCTCTCCCAGAGTCTCTCATTACCAGCCGGATCTTGATAAGTGATACGCTCGAGCTTTGTCCACTTTGCATCTGTGGTGCTGAGGGGCTCAACACTTACAATACGAGCGTCATTTGGTGAACCTTTGGAAGCCATTCTGCGAATAGGGAATTGAACAAGTCTTCGTTGATGTCTGAATAAGCGGAGCATGAAGCCTGTTCAGAAGGTGAGAGGTTTGCTTTATTTTCAACTCTCGCGATTCTTTGAAAACATCAACCTCGACGTCCTTCGTACTGTGAGCCTTATACAAACGAGCAGAACAAGTCTTATAAACATCAACAACTATGTCAGAAACAGAACAGCTGAAGGCAAAGATCCAACAGGAGCTTATTGAGTCCGGAGAATACGAGAGGTAAGCCACTCTTTGGTTTTTTTTTTTCCGTCATAGCCTAAAGGGCTGACAGTTTCACAAGACCCCACCACTAATACATGTTCGAAACAGAATATCAACACAACTTAAACAAAAACTTGCCGAGTCAGGATGGTACGACAACCTTCGTCGGATTGCAGATGGTATGAACATTCTTTAAAAACGAACAAGAAATTCGAGTCAAAGTTTTGGAACTAACATGTCAATAACACAGATCAAGTCAGCAAGGATGGTGAACCGAACTTCACACGATTGACAGAAGCCCTGGAACCAAAGGCATTATGTAAGTGATGGTACCTTATTTTGACAAAGGATATTTGAGCATATATATTAACAGTAACTTCAGCTATGGTGCCCGAGAATATCAAGCAAGAGACGCTTCTTCAGATCAAGTCTTTTCTCGAGACCATCATCGAAAAGGAGGTTTAAAAGCGCTAGCAAAAGCTTAAGCCAAAACGACAAACAAAACAACCTACGACTGGGTCGAACATTTAATGAACATAATTCTTTTAATCATTTGCTAAAAAAAAACTCAAACATACAGACGTAGACAACACAACATATTTTTCTCCTTCTCTTTCTCTATCAGGACCGAATCACGTACTGAGTAATATAGTACATCCATTTAAAGGCACATTAGAATACTCTTCAAACAGTATTTAGAAATACAGCAAAAAACACGTCATTCTCTCTCTCTTGACAAAAAGCACATACAACATGCTTTCGTATAACATTGTCTCTTTTTATCATTTCGAGTCTCCGTTAGGCTTGTCATCCTCATCGTCATAATCTTCATCCTCTTCAATTTTTCTAACGACAACTTCTGGCTTCTTTTCATCAACTTGCTCTTCCTCTTTCTCTTCTTCAGCCTGTTGATCCTCCTTCAGCTCACTCAAAGCCTCTTCAGATGCCTTAATAGCAGGTTCAGCTTCTTCAGGTTTCTCAACCTCCTCAGGCTTTTCCTCCTTCTCTTCAACCTTCTCTGGAGTAGCCTCCTTTACAGGCTCAGAAACAGGTGCTGGAGCTTCAGTAGGTTCAGCAGGAGCAACCACAGCCTTTGGCTCTTCCTCCTTGGCCTCTACAGCTTCAGGTTCAGTAGCACCAGGCAACTCAGTCATAGCTGCTGTAGTCTTCTTTCTCTGGCCATCCTCTTCCTCATCAAACTCACGCTTGGCAGGCAATGGTTTCTCCACATCTGTTACTGTATGTGGGAGTGACTGTGGAAGAGGCGGAGGTTGCTGCTGCAATGGTTGTAATTGTGGTGGAGCAGTCATTGGAGCAGGTGGGGCTTGTTCCTGAGGTGGAGGTGGAGCTTGACGTGAAAGTGGTGGTGGCGGTTGGGTATGACCTTGTGAAAGAGGCTGTGATGGCTGTGGTGGTTGGAATGGATGAGCTGGAGCAGTACCTGGGTTCATCTGAAGTTGTTGAAGAGGTTGCTGCTGTTGCTGTTGTGGCATTCCCTGTTGTGGAAGCATTTGTTGTGGCAATCTTGGTTGTTGTGATGGAGGTGGAGGTGGTGGCAATTGACCATTCTGTCCTCCTTCTTTCTGGAACTTGGTTAACTGTTCCAATCTAGCTTGAATATGTGGGTTATTTGGATCTAGAGTTGCAGCTTGCTTGTAAGCATCAAGCGCATCACTGATCTGGTTGTTGCAAGTTTCATAGAGAGTACCCAAGTCGTACCAAACTTCGGAGATGTATGGATTGAGTCTGATGGCCCTTGTGTAGGCATCAAGAGCATCTCTGTACTGTGAGATTTGGTAGTAAAGAACACCAATGGAACACCAGAATGTTGGATTTCTTGCGTCGCGGTTGACAGCCTGCTGGAAGGCATCATAAGCGGATGTGTAGTCACCTCTGGACATGTGTACCCTACCCAGATGGTACCACGTGTGGGCATCACTTGAATCAACTTCCAAGGATTGTGTCAAAAGTCTGAGAGCAGTCTCAGCATCTTGGAAGCTGGATCCCTGTTGAGAGTAGAGACAACCCAGCTGTTGTAAGACCTTTGCGTGTTTTGGATTAGCTTGGAGAACCTTTTGATAAGCATCCTTAGCTCCATTGTAATCACGTTGTTGTTCAAGAACAGCACCTATCTGGAACCAGACATCTGGTTGTGTCAATGGGGCAGGTGGGTTTGGCAAGATGTATCTGAAGCATTCGAGCGCTTGGCCCAATTTACCTTCATGTTTGTAAATTATTCCGAGTCTGAAGTAAATCTCACTGGCTTTTTCAAAGTTTGGATCCAATTCCAAAACTCTTCTGAATGCTTCTTCAGCATACTCCAATGATCCGTATCTGTCATAGAGAATACCAATTCCATGCCACAACTTTGGCACGTTTGGATTGTTGAGGTGGTATAATGCTTGTTGATAAGCAGCGTAAGCTCTTTGCAAATCATCCAACATAAGGTAACAGTGACCAAGAAGTCCCCATGTTTCACCAGCATCTGGCTTAGCGGTTAAAGCTCTCTGGTAAAGGTCAGCAGCCTTGGCAAACATATCGCGAGAGCGGTATAGATTAGCCAAGGAAGTTAGAGCCTGAGCTGAGTTTGGAGAGTGTCTGAGTGTAGCATCGTACGCTGCGGCAGCTCTGTCAGCGTCTCCTAAAGCTTCGGCAAGAGAGCCGATGGCGAGCCAAGTATCCCCAGTAGCGTTACTTAGTTCTTGCTCTTGAGCGCCAAGCTGTTGCTGTTGTTGTTGCTGCTGTTGCTGCTGTTGTTGCTGTGCCTGCTGTTGGGCCATAGCGAGAGCCTGGGCCTGAGCTTGAGCCTGCTGAGATGCCTGAGCCTGAGCCTGAGCGTGTGAAAGCGCCGCCTGTTGTTGCGGTGGCTGTATACGTGACTGGACGATGTGTGGTTGAGACATGGTGGAGTTTCGTGGATATGGGTAGTCAGGTACCTGAGGGCAAAAAACACACACACACAAAGTTATATGACAAAGAAAAGGCGAAGATCTAGACGGCGATCAGAGAAAAGCAAAACTTCTCAATGCGGGTGCGGCGTGGGAGATCTGTTGCAGAGGGAGAAGAGCGGCAGACGAGGGCGGTGATTGCTGTCGATCGTCTGTCGATAGTTTGTGATAACCAAGGAGGCAATATACTGGGGGCGGCTAACTGAGAGTTCTAATATCCAGACACGTGAATGGCGGGAGCGGAATGTGTATGGAGCAGTGAGTAGCTAGGGGGTGAATAGCTAGAGACAGACGCTCGGGAGGAAGCGTGGCGCCGTGTTGCGGTGATTGGCTGTTGTTGAGGGAACTCGACGACGGGGGGTGTGGGTGCTTGTCGGTTTTTTTCCTTCTCGTTTGTTGATTCCAGTTTGCCCGTGTCGCGTTGGCAGAATTTCTGCAGCGTTGGCAGGAGTGGCGCGGAGATTTAGTTCGAAAGGGGTTGCGGGGGCGTTTAATTTACTGTACGGACTGGTAGTGTGTGGTACTTGTTGCTGGTAACTGGGGGACGCTACAGTGGATTGCTGGTGTGTTAGATAGTGCTATGGCCACTTTGTATTGGAACCCACAGTGGTGGGTCCCCGCAATTGCTTTCTAATAATTGGCCACGTATCTCCGCGAGCCTCACGTAGGCAAACAGGGGCGAGAGGATGGAGTGTGGCCCACACCCTGGGGGTAACTACGAGCACGGCCCCCATTCGATATCAAAAATGGCACAAAACCCAGCTGTGTGATAGGCCAACGGAGGGCCCAGCCACGACTGAGTGGCGGGTTTGGGTTGGAAAGGGCATCCACGTCATTGTCATGTCTCTGGCCGCGCCATCTGCCCCAGAATAGCTTTCCCCCCCTGATGATCACGTTTCTTTTGGGCAGAGGCGTCACCAGGCCAAGACAAGCAACGCGGTGATTGGCCCGCCAGGACCCGGGATGGACGGGGCAGTCACGGGATTTGTACAGAGGCCTGGCCCCCCCCCCCCCAGCCAAAAAAAAAAACTGGCAACTGAAGAGGAATCGTCCAGGACTCCAGGGCTCTGCCAAAATTGAACGCGCCAAGAGCCCCGAAAGGCTTGGCAAAATTTCCATGTGAACGCCAAGACTTTCCGCGAAAAAGTAAAAAAAAAAGAAAAGTTTGACTCCCCTCAGATCTGCCAAATGTGCACGGGCATCCCGGACGCGCCTATTGTTAGGCCACCAGAGGCGAGATACACTGGAGGTACAGATAAGCCGTCCCGGGGGTGGTGACTGTGCGGTGTGTTTTGTGTGGTGTGTTTCGCAGCTGTTTTGTCCCTTTGTCCTTTCCACTTGTGAGAGAACGGCATCTTCTCTTTTTCCCTCTCCCCTTCCATTAGTTCCAAGTCGATCGACGATCATTGTTATCCCGGCTTATGCGCGCTAAGAAACTTAACGGGCCCGTTTTGAGGATGCCCACCGCCAATCACACTGGAAACCTCTACACCCGCCCGCACGAACATCGCCGCACTTGCATAGATGCTTTGGAACAATCCTTGATTCAGGTTCTGCTCTATATTGTGCACATCGGGGTTTCCTCCAGCCCGTCACACACACACACACACACATCCAGATCCCCCCCAGACCTCGAATCGGCTTCCCGGGCAACAGCTGCCGGCACCTCGTATAGATCGATTTCTTCCGGCCCGCAGGGTTGCATCATGCCACAAAGAGGTAGGGACTCTCTTCCAAGCACGCGGCAGTAATTACTGCAACTACTCTAGAAATCATGCATTTGCCAAGTCTCTTTGTTTCTTTCGTTAGATTAATCGCAAATTCTTGTGCTTTCCCACTCAATGCGGTTGATTCAGACAACTTTCTTCTTCGCTTTCTTGGTTCCTTCGGTGTCTATCATCTATGACTCGGCCTCGAGTCATCTTGTGTCCTCTACCGAACCTATTATTGGCATTTACACATTGGCAAAACCATCCTCGGCCGGGATTACGCTCATTTCCATTATTCCGACGTCGTTCGATACAACCTTCTCATTCATCTTCCCAACGTTTGATCCTACTATCCCCATGACTCCATCTTTTTACTCTAATGCTTCGGACTTGGCCAGCATCTCTGATATCCGCACAATCAAGCAGCTCGAGATTGACACGATTACAGAGTACATAATCAATCTCCCCTTACAGTTTACGAACCCATTACATGATAATTTGGACCTCCAAGATGCAGAATTATGGAGCGTGCTCTTGAGACATATGAGGTTTGTCAACTTTGTGGAGAAGGATAATGTGGGCCTACAGCAACATTTCCCTGATGATATCCAACATTACATCCATAAGAATAGATGGATGAAGGCTATATCTACATTGGTTGTTATGAAAGACTTGGTGGAACACCATTTTTTTTGAGAACGTATATGGATCGTTTTGAATTTGTATACAGAATTGCTTGGTGTTTTAACTGGAGGAGGAACACTCAGAGGAGAGATCAGAGACATTCAAGTCATCCAAATAGTCAAAGAACTCTTGAACATTACAGAACTTGATCTCTCTACCACCATACAAAATTCTCAAATAAATCTTGTCAGTCTCGGATTGATACAACTGGAAAGTCAGCTCAGCACCCATACCAGGCCATTGGAAGAATTGCAAATCAATAAAGTCAGACAAGAGGGCAACCATGCCTGAGATTGACCCATCATGGGCAATGTTGTGCTGATACTTGATTGTACGAGTACCTTCAATAACATCTTGGAAATTCTGGGCCAATTCAGTGGTGAAGTTACCATACTTGTAAGCACCATAAGTAGTGGCATTTGGAGATGAATAGAAAGTGTAATCATATTCCCAATGACCCAACTTCATCACTGTGTTGAATTGATCTGTAGTGACATTGGTAGCATCACCACCACAAGTCTTTGAGGACAAGTTATCAAACCAATGATCAATAGTACCAAAGAACCCAGGGTATCCTGTACTGTTGATACCATCCTGAGTTGCCAAATCATCATAAATAGTCATGTTTGTTTCCTCATACCAAAGATCAGTGGATCTGATTGCTGATTTCATAGCATCAGCCTGGGAACAGGACAAGTTTGGCTCGAGATTGTCCACTGAACGAAGCTCAGCGGTAACGTTTTGGTCTGGGTACATACCCTGAATCAAGTACTTAAAAACAGAATGTGTGATGTTGTTATTTGTGTATCTGTAAGCCACCAATTCTGGGTCGTATTCATCTGGGAGGAATCCCAAGAGGTCATGATACACCTCCCAGGAGTCCTTACCGTGATAATATGAGTCAATCTCACCACCATTTGTGATTTGTGGATAAGAGGTGTTAGCGTCGAGTATATCTCCTGGTAATGTATTAGCAAGGTATGGCGTTCTCTTGTGATGTCTATGGATCAACTCGACGTAAATGAGTTCGTATTCGGAGGAAACGTTCTGGTATGTGATAGCGTTGGTTCGAGGCATGTTACAATAGTTGTAAGTCTCGGAAACCCCCAATGGGGAGACGGAGCCATGATGGAATCCAACGAGTGGTCTTGAGACGTACTCAGGGGCTGAGATTAGTTGGAGATGTCCACTAGTCTCACATGAGACAGACGAGATAGCCGAGGCAATGGAAGCGAGTGGAGTGAATCTCATCTCGAAAGTGGGGATTTATCTGGTGAACTTACACAAGGTTGAGTAAATGAACAATGCATAGGGGATCTCAAAGATTCTTATACCCCGGGCTTTAAGGGTGCAATCTCGGGACCAAACATGTGCCAGGGGACCCCACGACCCCCGTGCCATGTGCCTCATCAATTTATCCAACAATGCAGATAGGGGTACCCGGGAAAACCAGCGGACTTGTACATATTTGGAAACTCAACCACTGTAAATTAACTATCATACCATAAAAAAATATCAAAGAAGCACAGCTTGTCGGTGAATACTTGAACTGAATCCGAGGAGCTCATACCGGTTGTTTGCCAGCCCACGTTGTTAGCTCCACAGGTGTGGCCCTTACCGACTTCAGGGCTCATAACACCACAACCCCGGTTGCCAGGGCGTTCCGGATGCGAGATTGTGCGTGTGACGGTCCAT
Source organism: Petasospora easanensis (assembly GCA_030580135.1). Classification (NCBI taxonomy): domain Eukaryota; kingdom Fungi; phylum Ascomycota; class Saccharomycetes; order Phaffomycetales; family Wickerhamomycetaceae; genus Petasospora; species Petasospora easanensis. The sequence continues at coordinate 108,185 of JAKTSI010000004.1, read as the reverse complement.
AGTTCGGCTATTCTTGAACACCATTGAGGTGGTTCAGACATTTGTACTGACAAACAAACAACGAACAGCTAATGCACTGACAACATCTGCCAGTGTTCAAAAACGTGTCTTTATCTGCTATCAAAAAAGTAAAGGAAATGCGTTCGCCCGGTAATCTCTCCGGACTAATAGCTTCGCGCTATATAACGCTCCCGATTCGATCTTCTCAAATCTCTCCTTACTACAACACGAATATCCCTTGACAAACCTTCCAAAAGTGTCTTCAAGCCCATTAAATACTGAATATAGGGCGGTAACTTGGTCCAAGCACAACAAGCCAATTCAAAACTGTTCCTGTTCATTCAGCACACCTTGAGCACAGATTCTAAGCGAGATCTTCTCCATACAGACGCGTTACTCCATTAGTGGGGGGTCTTAACAATGAAAGCAATAACAGAGGCAGTAATTGCATATCATGATCCTGGAACCAGGAATCTCAGGGTGGGCCGTTATAATCCATACTTCATGCCTCATGAGATCCGTAAGGCCGTTGCCGCCAAGATCATCAAGCACAAGGTGATCTTTATGTTCATTCCAAGAACTATCATGGAAAAGGTTTACACCAGGCAAAAGGAAGTTTTGGAGAGTGGGAAGAATCTTGCATCACCAGGACCATTTATTGAGCTCTTTTGGGAGACCATCACAGGTGTGATGACTGTTTCACGTGAAGACTACGCCTACCTCGTGCAGAGTATTGCCACTGACAATGGTGAGATTATTGACAAACTTAGGGAATCAAAAGAGACAAGGGAATATTTAACAAGATCCCTCTCCACAATATCAGTACATGACTTCACTAGAATCGGAAGTCCAGATCCCGACGCTTTGTACTGTTTTGCAAATGTCCTTACTTGGATTCCTGAAGGCTCCACATCGGCTGGATCCGAAGACGAACGCCACTTCACTGACCACTACGATGAAACCAACAAGACAGATCCTGATGATACACATGATTGGGCGGGTCAGATATCTATTGATTGAACATCACCTCCTGCATTCTAATGACACATTGACGCTAACGAAATTGCATACAACTAACGAGCTACGATTCTAACGATCTGAAACCAACTACGTTCTTAAATAGTCTAACTTTTCCTTTTCTTTATTATCACAACCAATACACGTCTTTACTCTTTTGTTTTATTCAACAACAAATCTCTCATCCCTGCGTTTCTGAATCTCCGCAAGGAATGGCAATCCACCGCCAACGGCAGGAGCAGGGGCAGCTGGGGCAGCCTGTGCTGGAGTTGGAGGAGCAGCCATAGATGGCATTGGTGGTGGAGGTGGGGCAGATGAAGGAGCTGATGGGGCAGCAGAAGTTGGAAGAGGTGGAGGTGGTGGAATAGATGATGGTAATGGTGGAGCACTTTGCTGTGGGACTTCTGGTGCAGAAGCCTGTGGGAGTGGTGGTGCCTGAGGAGCAGCTGCCTCTGGCAATGGTGGAGCTTGAGGAGCAGCCGCCTCTGGCAATGGTGGGGCTTGAGGAGCAGATGTCTCTGGCAAAGGAGAAGAGTAGTACTCAGATTGAGCAGGAACAGCAGGAGCTTCAGCTTGTGGAATTGGTGGGGCAAATCCTTGTGGGATTGGAGGTGGTGCTGGTGGATAAGAAGATGGCGCCTGTGTTTCAAATGACTCTTGCTCAGGCACTGGTGAAGAAGCAGTTGGAGTTGCAAACTCGTCAGAATCATCCCTAGAGGCAGCCTCAGAAGCATATGTTTCCGGAGCAGAATCCTGTGGAATTGGTGGAGCAAAGCCCTGTGGAATTGGTGGAGGAACTGGTGTCTGGAAAGCCTGTGTCTCCGGCGTCTCAACGGCACGCTCAACAGGTGTTGCTTCTACTTCTGGTGCAGTGAATGGTTCAGAGGAAACTGGAGCTGGAGCCTGATCAATAGAAGGAATTGGTGGTGCAACTGGGACAGCAGGAGATGCAGATGGGATTGGTGGAGCAACAGGAACAGCTGGCTCAGAAACAGGAGCTGCGGATGGAATTGGTGCAGCGACAGGAACAGGTGGAGTAGATATGGATGGAAGTGGGGCAGCAATTGGAACTGGTTTTGGCTTCTCTTCAGTTGGAGTTCTTGCTGGACCCATTCCAGAGAACAACAAACCAGCCAACTTAGCGGCACCTTGACGGTTTGGAATGTTCTCTTCATCACTGTCATTCTTTGCTTCATCAGAACTCCAACCATCATCTTCATCTTCATCCAAACCACGTTGAGCCTTTCTCTGTGCCTCGATCTTGCTCTTGTCAAAGGATGGAGCAGTTGAAACAGGCTCAGACTTGAAGAATTGTTGCTGTGGCTTTCCAAAAGGATTGTTGGAAGAGATGGCCTGCTGTGGAGCAGCAGCTGGAGTGGTCTTTGCGAATGGGTTGGTGTCATGGTGAGCAGGCTTTGGAGCCTCTTCAACAGCCTTTGCAGCAGGAGCCGATGGCGTTGGGGCAAACGTCTGTGCAGGCTTTGGAGCAGCGGCCTCTTCATCATCACTCTTCTCAGCATCCTCGAGTTCCTTACGAAGCTTTGCAAGTCTAGCTTCCTTCTCGGCCTTCTTCTTCAACTTAAGGGCCTCAAGCTGTTCACGAAGTTTTCTCTCATCTTCATCTTCCTCGTCCTCATCAGCAGTCTTCTTGATGGTTGAAGATCTGGACATTGGAGGTGGAGGTGGTGGAGCAGCTCTATGCTGAGCTTCAGGTTGAGGTGGAGTTGCCACTGGCGATTGCACAACAGAAGCAACAGGAGCAGGTGCCACAGGCTCAGCCTTTGGTGGTTGTGGAGATGGAGTAGCAGTCTGAGTTGGTGGGGTACTTGGCTCACTGCCTCTGTTTCTGTGGATTCCAAACTTGGCCAACTTCTCGTTCATTCTCTTCTTAGCCTGTTCTTTAATGTATGCTGCCTTCTCCTCAGGTGTCTTGTAACTGCTGTACATATCTGGTGTAGATGGCTTTGGACCAACAGGAGGTGGAGCAGCCTTTGGAGTTGGCGCAACAGGAGCAGCAGCGGCAGGAACAGGAGCAGAGTAAGAAGCAGCAGGAGAGCTATAAGATGGGGTCTGAGCCACTGGTGCATTGGAGAGTCTCAACTCCTTGATGAGTTCAGCAGTCTCAGGTTGGACATCAACACCCAACTCGAACTTTCTGTAACTGGCACCATCGACACCCTGTGTCAAAGTGTTCTGAGCACCTTGAGACAACTCCTTGATAGACTTCTCAATGTCATAAATAATCTCCTGGTTTTGCTTATTGCCCTGCTTGATCTTGGCAACTTCCTCATTGAACTTCTGCTGCTGTTCCTCGAAATCAGCAGTTGGATCATTCACAGGCTTACCAGTCAAAGCAGCCATTCTCTGGGCAAGCAAAGCCTTACTCTTAGCCTTTCTCTTATCAGCCTCAGTAACTTCACCATTTGGACCAGTACCGACAATGGATGATGGGTTCTTGATCTTGTAAAGCTCAATCTTGGAGTTTGTAATCTCATTGTCAATTCTGGCAATTTCACGGATCAAGTCTGGAACCTTAGCAGTCAAACTGTTCAGTCTGTTCTTCAAATCAGTCTTGTTGGAAGAACCACCGGATGACTTTGGTAAAGCACGAATCTGTGACTTCAAGCTCTCAATGGCCTTCAACTCATTACTATTAACTGCAGAAGATGAAGCAGCCTCTCTAGTCAAACCTTCCAATGTTGCGTTCTGGACTTCGATCTGACTCTTGAGCAATCCAAGATCGCTAACTTCAGATTTAGGGACAGCAGGAGGAAGGATAGGAGCAGCCTTTCTGTTCTTAGATGAAGCAATAGCGGAATCGTCGTTCTTGAAAGTAGAAGCACCAAATGGCTGCTTTGCGAATGCTGGTGTAGTGAGCTTCATTCTGTCCTTGACACCGTTCAAGATCGAGGTGCTGCTTGGCTGCAATGACTCAGGCAATCTGTTTGGCAATTCATGACCATTGAGCTTCTTGTAAATGAGCCACATACCAAGAGAGAAGGCCTCCTTGTCCAAGTATGGTTTGTCTGCAGTGTTAACCAGATTCCAAACCTTCTCCAACTCTTGACGGTTCAAACCGGACTTTCTGAAGATTTCAGAGCAGATCTTGCCATCAAGTTGACCAGTTCTGCTAGTATCATAGGTGTCAAAGATTCTAGAGAACTGAGCTTTCTCATCTGGCTTGATGAATTCCTGGTTTTGGTATGTAGCGTACTGCTGCAAATTCTGGAATCCAGTCTTTTGTGGTTGCAACAAACTAGACTGGAAGAGAGTGTTGTTGCCAACACCTGTCTTTTGAGCCTGGAGCATGGCTGGTGGGTTGTAACCAGTAGGTTGTGGCATCACAGGTTGGAATCCGGTGCTCTGAGTCTGCAAAGGTTGGCTGAAGCCAGTGACTGGTGGCTGAACTGTGAATCCAGTTCTCTGTGGCTGTAATGGTTGATAACCAGTCAACTGAGGTTGAATTGGCTGGTATCCTGTAGCCTGAGCCTGTAATGGCTGATAACCTCCAAATGAGATCTGTGGCATTGGCTGGGTTGGCTGTCCGACTTGCAATCCAGCAAGCTGGGTCAAGTTGTCAAATGGAGTCTTGACCTTTGATTCCTGTTCATCTGGAATAGAGAAGTTAATAGCATCAACGAAACCTTCAACTTCCTTCTTGATTGTTGAATCCAACTGATATGGAATGCTTTGACCTCTCAACGCGATGTTGACCAAATGAAGAGCCAAACAGAATTCAGGGAAGAGCAACTGACCAGACTTGTTTAGATCAGATAACTCCCAGATCTTAGCAAGCTGAGCTGGTTGCAAGCCAGATTTAAGCAAGATGTCTCTTGCGGCAGCATCAGTGATCGAATTAGATCCTGCTGGAACGGCACTGCGGAAGAGTTGTTCAAACTTTTGTTGATCCGCTGCGGTGATGAATGATAATCTCATGTTTGGAATGTTGAGAGTTTCATTCTTTTCAATCCTCTGAGCAGCAGAGGTGAATCCAGTTGGTTGAGGTTGCAATGGCTGCTGCTGTTGCTGTGGAGCATACCCTGTGGCTTGTGGCTGGAGACCATACTGAGGAGCACCGACATATCCGGTTTGTTGAGGCTGGATATATCCAGTCTGCTGAGGATAAAGTGGTTGTTGGCCAAATGAGGTAGTAGGAGGAGCCATTGGCTGACCGAAGCTAGTCTGAGGCATCTGCTGTTGTTGTTGAGGTTGGAACTGCCCATAGCCACCCTGGAACTGAGACTGGAATCCAGTCTGCTGGGAGTAGAGCGGCTGCTGCGGTTGCTGCTGGCCGTATCCACCGTTCTGCTGACCAAATCCGTTGTACATTTCTCAAGAACAATGAGCGATTCAGCCGGGTGTTGTTGTATTGAATTTGATGTTAGCAGCCTTAGTGAATAACCAACGACGTTTCGTTTTTGTTCGTGGAAAGGGGGTTCGGGCGAGTTCGGCCAGGGATCATAACCCGCTAAGGAATCAAATCATCGGCAATTACGACAACTTTCTAGTGCATATAGAAACAAAAGGAATGGTAAATCGTTAATGAATTAGAACTCAGTATAGACAGTCAATTTTTTTTTGGGAGCAACTTGTCCGGCAAGCTCTTCAATTAGGTTCCTCACTGCTCTCCTTGGGTAAAGGCTCACCATTTGGGAAGTTGATCTTCAACGACGAGTCAACGGAAATACCATGTAATTCAAGCTTTCGTACCAGATCGAAATTCTCTTTGTAAAGATCAATCAAATAACTGGAAGATTTGTTCAATACCAGTTGTTCAGATCGTGAGTCTGAAGGGTCCAACTCTGGAACAATATTGGTTAGATTGAGAAAGGCATCTCTGATCGCTTGACGTCGTTTATGCTCTGACTCAATATGATGTTTCTTCTTTTCATCTTCAGTGAGGAATGATGCTCTCTTCCTTGTCTTTCCTTTTGTCTTTGTCTCTTGAGTACTGTCGATGGACGTCACTGAGACATCTCTAAGGGTATCCTCCTCTGAAGAGTGTGGCATGAGCAAGATTGATGAGTTTTTTCTTCTTTTTTTTACTGTAACAAGGGTCTGAGTCCAACCAGAAAATGGACAGTCTTGGTAAATGCAACAATAAGCGAAATAATAGGGCTCTTGGTGGATTTGCGGACTCACAAACGGATGATAAGTTTCGACACATGTGATAAATCTCTGCCCAACCGCGCGCAGACCCCAAAAAACAGGACCCGGTAAGGCCACGTCTAAGCAGGTGTCAAGGTGTTTGTGGGGAAGCGAGAACCCAGCTGAAGGGCCCAGAATTGGCGACTGAATCGAAGGTTCTGAGGGAAAGATCTTACTTTAAATGAGTAGAAGGCTAACTTTGATAGCAAATCCATCCAATCACGGAAACAAGCGTTGCTGCAGCAGGAACTAAATTAGAGCCCCCCAACTCTGGTCATCTACCCGCGTTGAAAAAGACACGAAGCCAGCATTTAACAAAGCCACGCGACAACTTAACACGATAGACACCTCAACAACCAACGTTCCCTCATATTCATCGCGTTGGACAGACTCGTCTAAACTTGTCAGTCGCCTTGATCTCTCCCCTCTCTTTCATTTCCATTCCGTGTTCAAAGTCCACGTTGGCCATTAGTGCGCGTCCACAATAGGCCTCATTACATTTGCAATCGGATACTTCGTCTTTACAAAGATGTCGTCCCTCTCTTCCAGAATTAACCTCTCCAACTTGAATGCTCCTCCTGCAACTAAGGCACTGTTGCTTGCCACCACTGCTGGATCTTTGATCCTTCAGTTCCTCAAACAGAGAACCTACAAGGCTTTGGTCTCTGCTGGCAAGACAAATATTGATACTGACAAGATCATCGTTCCTATGCTCCAGCTTGTTCCAAACCACACATTGTTCAATATCTGGACCGTCGTTACTGCTATATTTGTCGACATGTACATCTGGAGATACTTCCTCTCGATGATCATCATGTTCTTTGCAGGTAAGTTCATTGAGAGATCATGGTCAAGTAAGGAACTCATCAAGTTCGTCTTACTTGTTGGTGCCATTTCCAACCTGCTCACCTCTGTCTCTTTGATTTTTATCAATTTGATTGCTGGTATCAACTTCTTTGATATTCCAGTCGATGGAAACATGTGTATTTTGATTTCCTACATTGTCGTCTTCAAGCAATTGGTTCCAGAACACTCCATTGTCTTGTTCAAGACTGCCGCTCAGATTAGAGTTAAGCAGATCCCATTGGCCGCATTGACAATCATCTCCATTGCCTCTGCTGTCAACGGTTCCCTTACACCAGCCCTTCAGTCTTGGATTGGATTTATCGTGTCTTGGACCTACTTGAGATTCTTCCAGGCCAACGTTGTTGACCCACTCCTTCCACAGCCAAACGATATCATTGGCGTCCAGAAACTCTACGGTGACGCATCTGATACATTCTCCCTTATTCACTTCTTCCCAGATGTCCTTGCCCCAGTCTTGACCCCAGTGTTCACCCAGGTTTATGAGCTCAACATCCAGCTTGGCCTTTTGTCTAGATTCGACCAGACTGAAATCGAGCAAGGTAACGCAAGAGCTGGAAGAAGAGGCACACCAGGATCCAGCGCTGCTGATTCTAGAAATGCTGCTGAGAGAAGAAGACAGGTTGCCTTGAAGGTTTTGGAGGAGAGAATTGGCGAGGAGCCAAAGAAGGCTGAAAGTGCATGATGTACTTATACAGGAAACGAATGAACGAGAAAGAAGGAATTGTATATCTATTATCTATGTTAACAAGCTTGAGTTAAGACTATGACACGTAGATCGCCCAAACATGTCTTCAGGTGATGCTCGATGTGACACATCCGACGTCAAGTTTCAACCAAGAGTCCAACACGCGGAGGAAGCCCTACACCAAGTCTCGCCGAGATACTCACCGACAGCACGACCCGACGCTTATTTTCCCCTTTCAGAATGTGACAGGAACAATAGGAGCTAAACAGCAAAAGGAATTAACGAAAGGAAATGATTGGACGGAAATCCGCTCGAATGTGTCAAATGACGCCGGAACCCGTCTCGCTCCGGACTCTCCGACCTTTACCGCCGCTGCCCAGAACGTTTTGACAGTTTGTGTGACCAGCCAATCCGCAACTGTCCAATAGGATTAGCAAAGATTTATTACCTTTTCTTTTTTCATTTATCTTGGCCATGACCGTTGAGCCTCTTGTTAAGGAACAGTCCGGGATTTGACGTGTGACTCTATGCTGTTATGCCGTTCTTGGTGCCCGCGTGGCTGAATAGACCGTTACTGATTGGAGGGTGACACTGCTGCCCATGACGTTTGGTACTCGGGGATTACCAATGACTGAGGGTTTTGATCGTAGTGTCCTCGAGCACACTCATTCATATCCCGGGGAATATTATTGGTTGTAGCAGGTTGCAGGTTTACAGCAGTCGGGTATATAAAGGAGACTTATATCTATGTCCATGGATGAGGGTTCCTTAGACATCATCAAGTAACAGACAATCATGCAGCTACCAAACCATTTACTAAGACTATCAACTACACCAGCATTCCGTCAACAGTTCTTAAAGAGCTCGAGGGGATATGCCACTACGATGGTCAACAGGCTTCCTGCCTCGATGAGCACGGATAAGTCGAGTCATCGTTCTCCTCTCGATGTCTCCACTCGTCTTCTCTCTCATCCACCAGAAACTGATAATGAACATATCACCCATCCACTATTCCCACATCCTCCAATGGATTTGAAGGCTTGTGAAGAAGTTCACTTTGAGCACCGTGTCCCGGTTACTTTTGGTGATAAAGTTGCCGATAAGGGAACCAAGTTTTGTCGTGCTTGTTTTGATCTCGTGACTGGATACAAGAAACCAAAAGACGTCAACGGTGAATTGAAGTCATGGGAAGGAACCAGATATTTCATGACCGAGGAGAAATGGCTTACTCGTTGTATCTTTTTGGAGAGTATTGCCGGTGTTCCAGGTATGGTTGCCGCTTTCTTGAGACACTTGAAGTCATTGAGATTGTTGAAGAGAGACAAGGCCTGGATTGAAACACTCCTTGATGAGGCTTACAATGAGAGAATGCACTTATTGACCTTTATGAAGATTGGTAACCCATCTTGGTTCACAAGAATTATCATTTATTTGGGACAAGGTGTGTTCTGCAACCTGTTCTTCTTGGTGTACCTCATCAGACCAAAGTATTGCCACAGATTCGTTGGTTACTTGGAGGAAGAGGCCGTCAGTACCTATACTCATTTGCTTCGTGATATCGATTCTGGAAGACTTCCAAAGTTCAATGATGTTGCTCTACCAGAAATCTCTTGGAACTACTGGACCGATTTGAATGAGAAGAGCTCTTTCAGAGATCTCATTCTTCAGATCCGAGCGGATGAGTCCAAACACAGAGAAGTGAACCACACTTTGGCCAATCTTGAATTCAAGAAGGATAGAAACCCATTTGCTTACAAAGTTGCAGGTGTTCCAAAGGAACAACAGCCAGATGCTTACGACCTTAGAGGTGCCAAAGGAACAGGTTGGGAGAGAAAGGACCTCCAGCTTTGAACTTCCCACCCGACTACTTTGACAAATGATATATATACAATAACGAGACTGATGATGGATGATTTATACTATTTATTCTATGATTTATGCCTATACATGATGATTGTTTAGTTCGAATTGTAGAGCACCCATGGCTGCATACCAAGGGTCACCCGAAGGTCTTGACAGCCGCTGAAACCTGTAAAACAGTGTAAAACTTGTTTAAATTGGTATTGTAAAGACAACTTTAGTCTTTATGAAGCTACCAGAACATTCCAAAGACTCCATGGTCCGTTCTGCCCCAGACTATAAGGTTTCGATCAGAGCCGGAGCAATTGTGTGTCCCGGTATATGTAGCCCCCACACCCCACACCCGCGTCTTGATGGCCTTCAACTGGAGTTTCTCTAACTGTCCAGAGCCAATCAACTGCACTATAATTTAGCAGTTAACAGACAATAACGATGTTCATACTTCTTGACAATTCAACTGAAGTATAAAAATCACAAAGAAACGAACCAATAAAGTAACTTCCTTTGTCTCACAAGTTCTGAGTTCTGAGTTCTGACAAATCGGAATCATCCCAATGCGGTATCCTTCCTGATTAGGACGTTAGTGCTGCAATCTGCAATGCGGGAACGGCCCACGGGAACAAAATGCCACACCCCCTCCTTTTCCCAACTTTTGCACACGCTTCTCTGGAAACAATTGCTCTACACAAGACTTTACTACAGTCAATTGGCCTCAAAAAAATACATATACAAACTCTTCCACAATGAAGTACTTCACGCTCAACAATGGCAACAAGATCCCAGCCGTCTCTATCATCGGTACCGGTACTCAATGGTTCAACGCTCAGAGAGTCAACTTCAACACAAAGCTCGTTTCACAACTCACACAAGCCCTCTCTATCCCAGGTGTTGTCCACATCGACATTGCTGAGAACTATGGTACATACAAGGAGCTTAGTGCTGCGTTGAAGGAGACCACCAAGCCAAGAGATCAAATCTGGATCACTGACAAGTTCTCAAAGTTGTCTGGAAACCCAAAAGAGGCCCTTTATGAATCCTTGGAGACCTTGGGTCTTGACTACGTTGACTTGTATCTCATCCATGATCCATTCTATGATGAGAAGAAGCCAGGTTATGACATTATCACTGCATGGAAGTTCATGGAGGAACTCTACAAGGAGGGCAAGGCTAAGAACATTGGTGTTTCCAACTGGAGAGTTGAGGACTTTGAGAAGTTGTTGCCAGTTTGTGAAATCAAGCCAGTTGTCAACCAGATTGAGTATTCTGCCTTCTTGCAGAACCAGACCCCTGGTATTTACGACTACTGTAAGAAGCATGACATTTTGCTTGAGGCTTACGGCCCATTGGGTCCAATTACTCAGTGCAAGGATGAATCTGGTGAATTCTTTGATCTTTTGAATGAACTTTCCAAGAAGTACAACAAGAGCGCTGGTTTGGTCTTGTTGAGATGGGTTCACCACACTGGTGTCCTTCCAATCACCACTTCTTCCAAGCCAGAAAGAGTCCTTGAAAGTAGCACCATCTTTGACTTTGAACTTGAGCCAGCTGAGGTTGACAAGATCACTGCTCTTGGTAAAGCTCACAAGGCTGTTCGTCAGTTCTGGGGTGTCCAGTACTCTAAGTACGATTAAGTGAGGGATTTAAAGGTTTAAAGCTGTGCTACCTTTCGTTTCAATTGTGACTAAGTGTGTATCGTTTTATCGACATTGTTTTATACAGTAAAGTACACGAGACTCTGTTTTCTTATTCTATAAAGGAATGAAACAATAGAAATGCAGATCTCATGCTGGTGGAGCATTTGTGAACAAGTATGAAATACTCTCACCGTTATGAAGACGACGAATAGCCTCTGCCAAAGTTGGACTGATATCAATCTGATCCAATCTGTCATTCTCGATATTGAGAGGAACGGTGTTCGTACAGACAATCTTGGAAAGTTTAGAACCTTGGAGTCTTTCCTCAGCAGCACCGGAGAAGATACCATGAGTCACAATAGAGATGACTTCCTTGGCGCCTCCTTGTTCCAAAAGTGTATCAGCTGCCTTGACTAAAGTACCACAAGTATCAGCCATATCATCAATCAGAATACATGTCTTTCCGCTAACATCACCAACCAAAACCATCTTAGAAACCTCATTGGCCTTTTGTCTCTCCTTGTGAATAAGTGCAAAGTTCAAATCAAGCTTATCGGCGATAGATGCAACTCTCTTAGCACCACCTGCGTCTGGGGAAACGAGGATGGCATTCTCAAGACCAATCTCCTCCTTGATATATCTAAGGGTAGAAGGCTCAGCATACAAATTATCCACTGGGATTCTAAAGAAACCCTGGATTTGAGAAGCATGAAGGTCCATGGTGATCACATGGTGACAACCTGCAGTTTGAAGAAGGTTTGCAATCAACTTCGCCGTTATTGGAGCTCTGGATTTATCCTTCTTATCCTGTCTGGCATATGGGAAGTTTGGTATCACAGCAGTGACTCTGCGTGCGGACGCTGTCTTGCAGGCATTTATCATTATAAGAAGCTCCATAAGGAAGTCATTGATCTCATCTTCACCACATCCTGTTTGGATAATGTAAACATCCTCATCTCTCACAGATTCACCAATAGTAACGGATGTTTCCTTGTTAGAGTACTGATACACTCCTATTTTACTGAGAGGGACTCCAAGTCTGAGAAGAAACAAAGATGTTAGTGACAAGTAAATGAGCCGGAGATATGGAAGTCATGCTTACCTTTTTGAAATCTTCTCAGCGAGCTCTGGGTGAGAGTTACCAGCTAAAAGCTTGATAGAGTTAGCTGACACTGACATAGTGTGTGTGTAGAACGTGGCAAAGGCTCTTTAACCTGGGTAAGAAAGAGTTGGCAAAGAAGCAAGAAAAGGTCAAACAGTTATTGGGTTCTCGCACCATGTGCCCTTTGATTTTTTTACGTCTCTGCCCCAGGCAGAAAATCTGTCATTTTCACATGTTCAATTACCCTTTAAGCTATATTCCGGGAAGTTAGTCACGTGAGGACCCAAATTCCGACTTTCCGAACTTCGTCAGATGTGTGAACCGACGGCCTGTGCCCCAGATTATCTTTGATCAGATACTATTTTTGGCCTTATAGCACTACAGTCTACCCGATATATGCGAAGGTGATAACCCAATTTCTGGCGGCAGAGTACACTTTGCCACTTTATGCACTGCTGCACCCGGCATCATCGGTCCGGGGGTGGGCATGGTCGACGTTCGTAGAGATGACCCACTGCAAAAATATCCAGCACGCCGTTAGGGACAAAAGCACCTGATGGGTCGTAAATTATAGAGCTTTAATGGAAGGGCAAACCAGCCATTGAAGTCTATTTGACATCCCTCAGATCTATAGACTGGAGATACCACCACAAATAAGATCCTAGCAACTGATCGTGGGTGTCAATTCTACTTTGATGCGATGTTCAGTGGACATCGGTGATCATCGACGTATACTCGCGGCGCCAAAACTTCGTACCTCCCCGCAAGTCGAGCGCAAGTTTCAACTCCTGCGAGTAATTAATCCACAGAACTAGCGGACGTACAGCCTGAATTCCAGGGTAGCTGGTTCAGATCAAAGGATGCCCAGAGTTTTGAACTATGGGAGCGTCCCTTTCTTTGATCTGATTTGACAGAGGACAAGGTTGGGCCAAGTTGCCAAGGAGCGGATCATAGCAATTAATTAGCGACTGCTGGTCAGACAAAAATAGATTACTACAAACACCCTGTTTTGTACCGTGAGGCCTCCGGCAGTGGGTAGTGGACAACCTGGACAGTTATTGGCAGGCACGCGTCGCATAGATCACGATAACAGGAAGAAAGCCCCATTTATATGAGGGGGCCATTGTTAACTGTCAATTGTCTAAGGAAGCCTCAACGTCTGCAGGTCCTGACTCAAGCGAAGACGTAATCCTATCCAAACTCCCCAAAAAATGATCCAAGAGCCAGCCACGCTAGCGGGTTTGTTTACGAATTTCCTAATGCGGTGATGACGACAGTGCATTTTTCGCGACAGGCCCCACGAAAATCTCCTGATTAGGAAGTCTAATTGTCCGCGTTCATGCACGCGCGTCTCCCTCGTTTCTATTTTTAGTGCCTATTTTTAGCACTTGATCCGAACCTCTCACAGATCTCGAGACGAACCGGACGCTCCGAGACAAGTATAAAAGCACCTGGATCTACCCTCACCTGGATCAGATATTTTCTTTTAGTGTCTTCATCAACAAAGAACTTCAAAAGATCTACGATACGCTTAATCATGCAGTACAGAAAGACCACACTTCTCGCTTCCGCCTCCATGGTGGCTACTTCCATTGCGGCTTATATCCCATCTGAGCCATGGTCCACCTTGACACCAGACTCCCCAGCCCCATCCGGTGCCACTACCGACTACACTAAGACCTTCGGTATTGCTGTTCAGCCAATTACTACAGGCTCTTACGCTTCTACCTCTACTGCTGCTGCCCAGAAGAGAGACGTTGTGTCTCAGATTGGCGACGGTCAGATCCAGGCTACTACTTCCACCAAGGCTGCTACTTCTACGGCCCAGGTTGTCTCTCAGATCGGTGACGGTCAGATTCAGGCTACTACTTCTACTAAGGCCGCTGCTACTACTGCCCAGGTTGTCTCTCAGATTGGTGACGGTCAGATCCAGGCTACTACTTCCACTAAGGCTGCTGCTACTACCGCCCAGGTTGTCTCTCAGATTGGTGACGGTCAGATCCAGGCTACTACTTCTACTAAGGCCGCTACTACTACCGCCCAGGTTGTCTCTCAGATTGGTGACGGTCAGATTCAGGCTACTACTACTACTGCTACTTCCACAGCTGCTGTTGTTTCTCAGATTAACGATGGTCAGATCCAGGCTACTACCACAACCAAGTCCGCTGCTTCCCAGATTTCTGACGGTCAGGTTCAGGCTACCTCCAGTTCTGCTGCTGAGGAGGAGGACGATGACTCTATCACCATCAACAGTGTTTCTTGTTTGACTGACTCTTCTTTGGCTATGACTTTGTCTGACAGTATCTTGACTGACGCTTCCGGTAGAATTGGTTCTATTGTTGCTAACAGACAGTTCCAGTTCGATGGTCCACCACCACAGGCTGGTGCCATCTACGCTGCTGGTTGGTCTATCACTGAGGATGGTTACTTGGCCATTGGTGACAACGATGTCTTCTGGCAATGTTTGTCTGGTACCTTCTACAACTTGTACGATGAGTCCATTGGTGGTCAGTGTACTGCTATCCACTTGGAGATTGTCGACCTTGTCTCCTGTTAAAGAAAGCAACTTCACTGAGACTGATAAACTACCAGTCCGGTTATAAAGGCTTTACGATCATGATTCATTTGGGTACACAATAGTTGGTTTACTTTTCACTTCTTCTCTGCACGCTTTCACGATATTTTTTCGCATTCATTCCTTCAAAATTGCATTTGTCTTTTTACTTAGTTTAGTTAATCCACGACCTTAATTTTTACAAAAATCCACAACTTGTAGCTCATTCTTCGGTGTGCCCCCCTTACAGCCTAAACCTTCTATGCGCCTAGACTCTGTGGTGTGTGGGCCGCTCCCAATTGATCGCGGTACGATCGACCAGAAAACTACAAAGCTGCGCAAACGAAGGTAAAACCGCTCATGGTTTTCTGTTCTTATTGACTGAAAATACCCTCCTCTCAATACCCAAAGACTCAAATTCCCATCACATTTAATACAATAAATCTATAAAGTGGAAAACAACTGATCTTCTACACACGAAAAAACAGCCTCATAACTGGATTGCTACACTCCATCACCAACACTCAAGCGAGTCCCACATTTCTAGAAGACACAGCTCTACACACATAATGTCGAATGCCGCCATTAAGAGACTCTCCAAGGAGTACAAGGACATGTTGGAGAACCCAACCGCTTACATCATGGCCCGACCTACTCCTGAGAACATGTTACATTTCCACTACATCATCACAGGTCCTCCAGACACGCCCTATGCCGGTGGCCAGTATCACGGGATGTTTGTATTCCCTAACAACTATCCATTTGGAGCTCCTCGAATTACGATGATTACACCAAATGGAAGATTCATGACGAATACGCGGCTCTGTTTCTCATTCTCAGATTATCATCCAGAGTCCTGGAATTGTTCATGGACAGTGGAGAACATGCTCATGGGCGTGCTCAGTTTCTTCACAGGGAATGAACCAACAACTGGTGGGATAAATACCACTGATGCACAGAAGAAGAAATATGCAGCTCAGAGTAGAGAATGGAATGCAACACATAACAAGCTTTTCAAAGAGGTGTTCCCAGATTTTATTGATGGTGCTACATTGGAGCAAATAGAAGCCGCAGCTCCCGTCGTTACAACAAAGAAGAGCAAGAAGGCGGCAAAGGGGGCGGTTCCAACGCCGGCACATACTCCAGCAGCAGCACAAGTAGTGCCGCCAAAGGAGGAAGTTAAGAGAAAACACAGTGTTGGTTCTCTTGTGAATGGTAAGAAGCCTAAGAATGAGGTGATAAATCTTGACTCTGATGAGGAAGACTATCAAGGTGGCGGAACTATTGAAGGTCCTATTGTCCTTGATGATGAAGACGATGAAGACAACTTCTTTGCTGGTGCTTATGATGAGGATGACGAAGACGAGTATGACTACGATGATGAAGAAGACAACGAGGAAGGAAGCAGTAAAAAGGCAACTGCTGATGACAAAGTTGTGGAGCGCGAGGTTATTGTTCTTGATTAAGCAGCAACCCTAAGAAGCCATTTTAATACCCTCTATTCAAGCCACTTGACCCAGCTTTTTCTTTGAAAACTAAACGTGTCGCTAAAGCATGCTATAACTTGAGGCAACTGTTATCAGTCTTGGATTCCCATGGTATGGTCTTTGTCACATGTCTCATGGAAGAATTTAAGGGACAGACCAGCTATCACAAGCCTATATTTCCTTTCACAACTCCATATAACTCCACAACTCACACACACATTTAGTAATGGCTTACCAACTCTATTCACGTCTCTTTTGTTAACACGTAAACGTAGATCATGTGCGCCCCTGGTGTGGTGTCCGGATGATTTTAGTAATCGGAAGAACACGATCGATATCTCAACACAAAAGTTCGCATCTCTTTGAAGGTCTCCACACGACACAAGAGCTCACGTCACAGTCAAGCAATCATCATGGCCACTAAGGCGGCTAACAAGAGGCTCACAAAGGAGTACAAATCGATGGTGGAGAATCCTCCACCATATATTATCGCCCATCCATCCGAGCGCAACATCCTTGAATGGCACTATGTCATCACAGGTCCTCCAAACACACCATATGAAGGCGGTCAATACCATGGGCTCTTGATCTTTCCTCGTGACTATCCATTCAAGCCACCTGAGATCCGTATGGTCACTCCAAATGGTCGTTTCTCTACCAACACACGTTTGTGTCTCTCCATGTCAGACTACCATCCAGATACGTGGCAGCCAGCATGGTCAGTGGCTACAATTTTGAACGGGTTGCTCAGTTTCATGACTGGTGATGAACCAACAACAGGAAGCATTGTCACATCTATTGATGCCAAGCGCAGGTTTGCGCGTGCAAGTCTTGAGTGGAATGCTAGACAGAACCACACGTTCACCAGAGAGTTTCCTGAGTTAGTCACTGAGAACTTGACCAAGCATGCTGAGAGAGAAAACAAGGAGAAGGAACAGATTGCCAAACGTAAGAAGGAAGAGGAAGAGAAGAAGCAGAGAGAGGCCGATATCAAGGCTGGTAAAGTTGACCTTGATAAGATGGACCCTGAAGACCGTATCAGATATCTTGCCGCCCAACAAGGAGACGAGCACAACACATCGGAGTCGAAGTACACATATTGGGCTTATTACGCCTTAGTGTTTGCACTTATTGTTGGATTCATTACAATGTCACGTTGAGGAGCGGCGTCTCTCTTTTTTCTTTTGGGATCTTAATACATCTGTCACTACTTTTGATGTCTTTATGCACATATACATTTTGGGAGGGCGTTACAACACGAATGGTTAACGAAGTACGATATTATAAATTAACGATCGACTTGTACAAAATAAGAACTAAATGTAGAGTTTCTCAAGCGATTAGAACTGTTCTGGCTGGATGACGACCTTACCATGAGCTCCTGATTCAAGTCTGTCTCTGGCAAGTTGATACTGTTTCCAATCGTAGATTCCGTCAATCACATTAACAATCTCGCCATTTTCAAGCATCTCAGCACCTACATCAATCCATTCACCACCTTTTGGATTGAAATAGAACTTGGTGTATGAGTAGCCACTCATACCACTAAACCATGAACGAGCACCGACAGAGATTGGTGTCCATGCAGTATACACATCCTTTGCATGGTTGAATGGTTTATCACCGACAATTGTGATATACTGTCCTCCCAAAGATGATGTCTTTAGATAATCAGCACACTTCTCATATAGCTTGTATCCACCAACACAGTCGATAATGAGGTCGAATTTACTTGGTGGTATACCACGAACATCGACTGGGTTTCCATCAGCGTCAAAATCCCCATATACTCCAGTTGTGACGAGTTTCTTCAAAGTTTGTGGAACATTGTTTGTTTTGTAATTGATAGTAAGGTCAGCGCCGTGTTTCTCGACAAGGGCTCTTGCTGAGCCTGAACAAGTTGCCGTGACGTGTGGGACTTTGTAGTATGTCTTGAGGAGTTGGATTGCCATGAGACCAACACCAGTGGCACCACCATTAACGAGGACTGAAGAATTCTCATTCACTTTCGTTGTCTTTAGAAGCTGGAATGCAGTACCAAAAGTGAGCATCCAACTTCCGGCAACTTCGAATGAGACATTGGCTGGTTTCTTGACCAATGGATCCGTAGCTGGGTTGATCAACACACTTGATGATAATGTACCATATCCATTAGGATGGAAAAAGAGACCACAAACTTCATCACCTTCAGACCACTGGGCTCTATAATTCTCACCGACATCGGTGATAATACCAGAGTACTCACGACCAATACCTCTCTCACCATTCATGTTGGAGGTGTAAGAGTTGATGATCTGCAAGTCGACTGGGTTCAAAGCGGCGGCCTTCACTTGAACAACGATTTTGTTCTTGTCAATAGGCGTCTTGTACTTAATATCATATGTAAATGTTGGTTCTTTGTTCTTGGAGTAAAAAACAAGCTGCTTCGTTGGAATAAACTGGACGTGACGGAGTGGTCGGCCCACACGCTTCAGCTTTGGTGGCTCATCAACAGGCACTGGGACGGGAGCTGGGGTATCAGGGAGCCTAACGAGGTTCTTGAGCTTTGGATCAGTGACTTTCAAACCGAGGGACATTGTGATTGGTGCCTTTTAGCTGAGAGGTATAGCCGATGTGTTGATGGGAGTGTTGTCTTCGATGAAGAAAGCCTTGCCCTTTTATCGCAGACTGGGGAAGTTTGGAGAAGCGGGCCGGAGTTCGCGGATCATCAACCCACCTGGAAGCTGTGACTGGGGCTAACAATGGCTACTGATGTATGGTTACTAAATGGGCAAGACCACCGAGGATTGTAAGAATACAATATGAATAAAATGATATGCAAATTAACCTTTTATTTTGAAGAACACCGAAACCGTTCCATTCAAACCGAAAAATTGACTGCTCATGTGATGAGCATGTCCCCAAAAAAAGAACAGAAAGACATAATACCAGGGAGCCGCATGAATAAGCACTGGATTCATATTAGACACAGCAAATAATATAAAATGCTGTTGTATCAGAACACACAATGATCAAGTTTGTGCGTGCGTGCGTGGCTCCTTGTCGTGTGAGGGCTATCCCTCATTTTCATTCATGACATCGTAACAAATATTAGATAGAGTGCGCCTCAAGCGGACTCAGACAGCGATTGGCTCACTCATTGCTTGGCCACCCTCCAGCTCTGCGTAGTACTCATCTAGATCCTCAGGCTCGAATATCACTTGGATCATAAGGGAACATGAAGGACAAACAGCGACATCTTCGCCATCGTTCAAGTCATCGATGAATATCTGGAAACGATCACCACAAGGACACGGATATGTGAAGAGTTGAGTCTGTGGATCAAACGTCATATCCTCGATCTCAATCTGATCGTAATAAGACATGATTGTGAGTTAGTCTCTGATTGTTTAACGGACTAAAGAGACGACACATCCACTTGTAAATGCTCAAAGGCTGACAAAATTTATTTGGCACCAATTACCGCGAAGGTTCTCCGCCATCAGAAAAAGAAACTCAATGCCCTAATGCTCTCGTGATGATAACTAGGGCAGTCATACCTGGTGTCCAGGTGAAATTGTCTACGCGTAAGGTTTTCGCGCTAAACGATCAGTCACAAACCTGGACACCACCCTTTTTGCCTCTTATTGACCCGATTCTCAGTGGCAGGGTCTCGCGAACCGGTAGCTTAACTACTGGGAGAGCTGCCAGTTTCGCGCGGGCAGATGTCCGGTAGGGGCAGTCCCGCACAGAGTTTTCGCTGGCGGGAACGCTCGCGACTCGCACAAATGAAAAATTGAAAAGCTCCACTCATACACTCAACACACACACAGGCCTGTTCAAAGGATCCAAGTCGCCTTAGAGTAAGTCTTCATGACAGTGCTGTTGAGAGAGTTGGAGGCAATACATCACACAGAGCAACATTCTATTATTGAATTTATCAAGGAGGGCATTCACAGCCAGGGCCAGTGAAGAAAAGTTTTGTTCAATCACATCAAAAGACAACACATCTGAGATTTAAGACGGAGTTGAAGCATATTTGCCAATATCATCATTCAAATATGTTCATTCCACACCAGTTTAGAATCATACAACGTTTTACACAATCCATTGCAGTTTTATCTTTACAGCTAAAATCATCCCATCAAAGGATCATCAAATTTTTGAAGCAGCCATATACAACTCCTCAAACTCATCAAAGCACATCAGCATATCATTAAAACAGAGTACTAACATAATAACCAGAAGTCACCATGGGTATTTCTAGAGATTCTCGTCACAAGCGTTCCGCTACTGGTGCCAAGAGAGCCCAGTTCAGAAAGAAGAGAAAATTCGAATTGGGTCGTCAGGGTGCTAACACCAAGATCGGTACCAAGAGAATCCACTCTGTCAGAACCAGAGGTGGTAACCAGAAGTTCAGAGCCTTGAGAATTGAGACCGGTAACTTCTCTTGGGCTTCTGAGGGTGTCACCAGAAAGACCAGAATTGCTGGTGTCGTCTACCACCCATCTAACAACGAGTTGGTCAGAACTAACACTTTGACCAAGTCTGCTATTGTCCAGATTGATGCTACTCCATTCAGACAGTGGTACGAGACCCACTACGGTCAGGCCCTCGGTAAGAAGGTCCAGAAGACCGAGGAGGAGGAGACCACCAAGTCCAGAAAGGTTGAGAGAAAGTTGGCTTCCAGATCTTCTTCTGCTAAGATCGAGCACGCTGTCAACACCCAGTTCGGTGCTGGTAGATTGTACGCTTGTATCTCTTCCAGACCAGGCCAGTCCGGTAGATGTGATGGTTACATCTTGGAGGGTGAGGAATTGGCTTTCTACTTGCGTAGATTGACTGCTAAGAAGTAAATCTACAACAAAACGGTATATTAATTTTGTTTAAATAGGTTTCATGTGTCATCAATTCTAACTCTTTTACGTTATAAAAATACTCATTACTGTAGATTTCTTGTCTTGGGAGTAAGAGACATTGGCAGCCAAGGATAGTTCCAGGTTCCAGGTACACCAATCTTTGGCTCCCGAATAGACCGTGATAAGTCTCCATGAAAGGTATAAGCCTTATAGTTCTAGTCCAATAGCTCTGTTACTGTCTAATATATGAGTTTCAAAGAGAATCGGATTTACGAATTAATGTCTATCATTGATCTGGCAGTCTAAAACTGAAGCTCAAGGGGCTACTACGATAAAATCTAGTTTCAAACCATTCTATTCAAACGCTTAAACAAAAGCTCTTAGAAAAAAAGATACTGTGGATGAATGTTAGTCACGAATTTCCCTATAACTTCATTAGTTCATAAGAGTTCAAACCATCTCAAAACAATGGATCAGTGAAGGCAAAATGAATCTGCATGTGAACACCCCCGTAGGAGTGCCATCAGTACAGGTCTGTGTTTTGTATATCATCATGAAAAGTCAAGAGAAGAAAGAACTGGGAACGGGATAGTAATAGTCACATACTGTTTGTGTGTTTAATGGTGTCAGAACCAGAAAGTGAGTGGGAGTTGGTGAGTTTGGCAAAACGTCGACAGTTTTTTTTTTGCTTCGATCGGTGGCCGTTTGCAACTTTGGGGCGCGCGTTTTTTTTTCTCTAGGGCTTCTGCGTCGCTGTCTCCAGGGGCAATTACACGCGTGTGGAAGTGAGCAATTGATTCGTTATGATTAGTAATTAGGTAAGAAAGGAAGTGAATGAAGGACTCAGGAGTCCTCAGTCAGGAGAAGCTCCATAGATTCTAGAAACGGCAAGAACAAAAAAAAAAAAGTTATATGCAGGTCGTCATTAGATCTTCACGACGGTGGCATCGGTCTCCTTAGTTTCGACAACCTCAAGGTTCTTCTCGTTGTTAACCACGGCATTGTTCTCCTTAGAAGAAATGGAGTTAGCTATTTCAACATCATCGGAAGTCCCAGCAGGAGAAGCAGTGTTCTTCTTGAAGGCATCGGCCTTGTAGAATCTCAAATCGACTCTTCCAAAGATGTAGACCAAGTTGATAATAGTCTCCAAAGCACCGTACATGACGTACATAACAACTGGCTTGAAGATCCAAGATGCATCCTTGTTGTACTGGTGGAGGAAAGTGGAGATAGTTCTGAAGATCTCAGCAATTAACATGAGGAAAGTGGTGACACAAATGATCACGATAGAGCCCTTGTGAGAAAGCTTAACCTCTGGTTCAACATCAGCATTGATGGTATCGTAGTGGTAGTCTGTGGACTGAATAACCCTAACGGCACTTCTCTTCTCTGCTGGAACAGTCTTCTCTTCAGCAGCAGCGGCACCCTTTGCAACGAAGTAGTTGAATCTGAAAGACTTGACCCAAGTTGGCTGGTAAATCATGACTTGCTTCTCACGAGGAGTAGATGGGAGGAAAAAGGAACCAAAGATAAGAGCAACGGCACAGAGAACATAAATCAAAATCAAAACAGCAGATGCCTCAATGACCTTCTTTGTCATAGTGTAATGGCTTTCAGATAACAAGTAATCGATCTGAACACAAGCGGCGACAATGGTCATGACGACAACACCAACAACAAGGAGATAGATGATGTACAACAAACTCTTAAACAACTTAGAAGCACCGTACGATGGGTGTTTCCATGTGAAGTATCTCTGGGCAAGCATCAAGTTCAAAGTTGGCAAGAAGACAAGACAGATGGTTAAGAAAATAGTAGAGGCAAGACCAACACTAAGGTCAGTTTGGTTCTTAGCCCAAACAATTCTCAAGATGAAACCAAGAGTACGACAAAGAGAGTAGAAAGCAAGACCGAGAGTGATGTAGAACTTGTGTCCAAGAGAGAAGTTCTTTACGAACAAAAGAGTGTAACAGATAGTGAAGATGGCAAAGATGGCAATGAAGACAGCAGATGGAGCAATGTCTGAACTGCTTGGGTAACCACCAAACAAGGCCTGCTGATAGTCCTCAACCAGAAGCAGGAGACGCTTTGGAATATCAGATGTGGACACGGAGGAAGCGGAGGTACCGAAGAAACCCGCGATAAGCTCCTTGGCCTTCTTCAAGAGGACCTTAGCACCAGTACCAAAAGCCGCACCATTGGTCATAATTTTGAAAAGGCCAAGCAATTGAGAAGTAGTGAAAGTGGTGTTGACCTTGTTCATAAGAAGCTGGACAAGGGTCGTACCTTGTGTGTACAAAGCGGTGTTGTTAGTGGCAGCTGCAGCCTTGAAAATTGTGGTTGTAGCGTTCTGGAAGTCGTAAATCAGAGTAGCCAACTGGGTAGATGTCAAAGACTGGAGAAGACCAGTAACAGCGGTAGAGTTGGACTCAAGAAGACCAGTGATCTGTGTGACATTCAACGAAGTGATAACAGTGACGAGATCAATGGAGGAAGTGTTAAATCCGGAAGACTGAAGAGTCTCCAAGGTGGTGATGATCTGTGTGGAGTTCATCGATGAGAGGAGCGACGAAACCGTCTCTGTGGTCAATGACATCTTTGGCAAACTGAAATTTTTGGAAGACTTAAACAAAGGCCACCTCTACGTCTACAGCAATCAATACAATTGGGATTTCTCTGCCTTTATATGTTTGGGTGCCTGGTGTCGACGTATCCAGCAAAAAATGCCTTTGTCACTAGGGCACCCGCACGCATACAGCCGGCATTTTGATGCAGGTAATACTAAAACACATCGTACCTCATACGGGATCTCAAAAGCGGCAATAACAGGAATGGAAGCATTCCAGAGCCATACAAGGGGGAGAAAGGATATCTTTTTAAAAAATATGGTAGCTTATTATCTTTATAGTCCACAAGAGCGCGTCCCTTTGCCCGGCATCTTATGTAGGGCGAGGTCATGCCGTTGGAGGTGTCACGTAGGTGATGAGCTATGAATGCCACCCAGAACCAGGCAAATACCGATCGAGAGTTAAGGTGATCACACAGACGGCCTCATTAAGTGTGCGATTGTCGGGCATAGGCGAGACATCGTATGTGTCTGTCTGGCAGTTTTGCTGGGTTAGCCCATCTAAGCTTTTGTGTCAGGGTTCTCTTGGTCTGGTCTGATAGATTGTGTGCAGCCCCGTCAATGCTCTGTCTACCTATTATGGCCGCTACTTGAGAGCGAGGACCCTTATTGTTTGGCCGTACGCTACGTGTAAACGACATCTGCCGGGTCTCGGTCTTCACCTCTTTGGGGTGTTATTTGCGGGCCTTGTATACGGTCCTCCCGGGAAAGGAATCTCTGCGCTTTTGACGCTCCTGTGCATTTTGGTTGGGCTTTATGCGCACTTGCCGCCCAACAGAAACATGAACTTCTGCCCAGAGAGCAACAAATACAGGAAGTCGTGCTTCATAGTGGCTCCATTGCAGAGTTGGCTCTTATAAGATATCTTTACCTCTTTTTCTCGAGAAGCACTGTAACAATACCGCGGGGTGGGCTTTTTTAGGCTTTGGAGGAGGAACTGCGGCTTTTGTCCTTTTGAGGCGGGTGTGGCGCGTACCGGATTTCGCGTAACAAACGTGTTCGAGAAACAAACGTGTTCGCGACTTCGCGAATTCATTGTCAGGGCTCATGTGCATTTATGCTCACACCATTCGGATACAACTCCGCAGCACTTAGTCATCTTCTAAGACCTTCTTGTTGTGCTCCCAATCAAACCCCAAATACAATGCTTGGACAACCAATTAATATTCCAAAGTGGCTTGAAGAGAATGGAGATCTTCTCCAACCTCCTGTCAACAATTACTGTCTCCATCGTGGGGGATTCACCGTTATGATTGTGGGTGGCCCGAACGAGCGTACAGACTACCATGTGAATCAGACACCAGAGTACTTCTACCAGTACAAGGGTTTCATGACGCTAAAGGTTGTCGATGATGGTGAATTTAAGGACATCAGAATTGGTGAGGGCGAGAGTTTCCTCCTCCCTGGAAACACCCCACACAACCCAGTCAGATATGCCAACACGGTGGGAATCGTGGTTGAACAGGATAGACCAGAAGGTGTCAACGATCAGATAAGGTGGTACTGCACCAACTGCAAGGAAATCGTCCACAACATCGAGTTCTATTGTTCAGATCTTGGTACACAAGTTAAGGAGGCCATCTTGAGTTTCGATGGTGATATGGAAAAGAGAACATGCAAGAAGTGTGGTACTCTCAACTATTCCAAGCCTCAGGCTTGAAGGAACAAATTGTACATACGCTCGCTATTTATTAAAGCAGTTTTCGAAAACAAAAAGAGTCACGTAGAATTCATAAATTGGGGTCATATCATTCAAAGGACATTGTCCATTAGCCATGTTCTCAATCTCGTCATGAGCACACTGTAAGCGTTATGGTAGTTGATGTTGTGGTTGGAATCAGGATACACCATCAGATCAAAGTTAGTGACTGAATGCATGTTGAGTCCATCAACAAGCTTGAGTGTGTTTTGAATATGCACATTATCATCACCAGTACCATGCATAACCATGAATCTCTTGACGCTCTTGAAAGCATCATAATTGGCGATTCTCGACTCCTTGTAACCATTCTCATTATTGTCTGGGGTATCCATGTATCTCTCGGTGTAGATGGAATCATACATTCTCCAATCAGTCACGGGGGCAACAGCCATACCATATTTGAAAACATTTCCAGCATCATACTCCAATGTCTTGAGTGTAGTGAATCCACCATAACTCCAACCCCACACGATCACCTTTTCTTCATCGATATACCTTCTAGAATCAATCCACATTTTTGTAGCCTCTGTCAAATCCCTTGGTTCCCAATGTCCAATATGTTTCTTTGCGTATGAACGATACTTCCAGCCTTGACCCCCTGTTCCTCTTGGATCAATGTAAAGGATCACAGCATTCAGATCATCAGAGACGTTATCCTCAAATCCTGCATGTAGCACCACATTAACCTTACGGAATCCAGGTCCACCGTAAACGGAAAGGAGAAGTGGGTGCTTCTTAGATTTGTCAAAGTGTTCTGGAACCATTTCAACCAAGTCCACAGAAACGCCATCAGATAGGACAATGGTATGGTACGAACGTCTTGTTCCTGTGAAGTCTATTGATCTCTTCTTGTCATTAGACTGAGTTTCAACAAACTCGGCAGTATCCATGAGTGAGATCAATGGGAAAGTTGGGCCTTCATTGTAATCATAGAAGTATCTTGCACCTGGGGAGAACACTGGATCATGGTATCCGGACTTCTTGATGTCAGAAACGGAGTACATCACCTTAGTATTAACATTCACGGCAAAGATGTGTTGCTCGAAGTGAGATTGACGATTAGCAAGGAAATAAAGCAGTCCAGTTTCACTATCAAATGCCTGGATATTAATAACTTCCCAGTCTCCAGAAGTTAACATTGTTGGGTGATCTGCATCAAGGGACTCAAAGAAACCAATGTGGTTGAACCCATCATACTCCACAATATCAACAAATCCATCTGTGGTTCTTCCAGCACTATCATTTCTTGGGATTGCAAACATTCCGGTAAAATTCTCAATCCAACCATCGTACTTATCAGAGTCGATCGAATAGATAATGCGCGAGACGCCATCCTTTACCACTCTGTAGTCCAAGTATCTGGAAACTCTATCAGACTCACGAACAATGAGGTCATTTCCAGTAAACATAGCGCCATAACAAACCCACTCTTCTCCAAGTTTGGAATCACTTCTGTCAACTTCAGTCAATTGCTTTCCAGAGACGTCATATTTCAATAATGTCACTCTTGGATTGGTCTTGCCTGGTTTTGGATACTTGATCTTCTCAATAATCGGGTAGACACCATCACTGAACTTCTCCAATGGCAGTTCTTCAACTCCAGTTTCATTGAATTTTAAGAATGCAAGCTGTGAATCATCGTCACTCCACCAGATAGCAGAGTCAGAAGAGAGAACTTCCTCTTCGTACACCCAATCTGTTTTGCCGTTGAGAATGTCTTCAGAACCATCAGTGGTAACACGGTCAACAGCCTTAGTTTCAGTGTCAAACACATAAAGATCACCATCCTGCACAAAGGAAACGTATTTGAAAGTCTTGGACCAAGAGGCAGCTTGCAACTTAGAATCACTATCACCTTTGATAGCGGTGTACTGTTTGGTCTGGACATCATACAGGAAGAATTTCGCTAATGCGGAATGTCTGAATAGTGTCTCACGGTGGATGAGGATTAACAACTGAGAACCATCAGGTTTTGGAACGATTGCAGAAACGGAATGCTTGGTACCTTCAAATGTGAATCTGTCACCTTTGAACAACTCCTCTTCGTATTTGTTATCCAAGATTTTACGAAGCACGTAGCGATCCCCTTGTTTCTGAAAGTACAACCCTTCATCCTCTGACTTGGTCATATTACTTGTTCCTAGGAACATCATTGTGTCCTGGATCATTTGAGCTTTGGCATAGAGGTTCGGTATTTCTTCACGATCGGGTCTCACTGGCTTCTCTGTGAGCTTGATGAGTTCCTTTGTTGGAGTTGCCGCCGCAGTAGATGATGAATCTGTTAGCAGTGAACTAATGAAATCACCAACAGGATCAGCTGTGGTTGCTGGTATTTCTGATAGTGTGTCTGATGAAGATAATGGGGAATCAGTAGCATTCTTCTGTACTGCTTGCCTGCTAGCAGAGTTGGAACCCCTGTAACTGAGCAACCATGCTGTGTAGATGACAAAGATAAGTATACCAAGAACAGTCAATACAGGCTTCTTGAGCTTCCTTACAGGTCTGAGAGAAAGGAAAGTGGCCTCTGTTTGGAAGTCCGCGTAATCAGGTTCAGTCTGCGCCGCGTTGTTCACTTGTTCAAGGAGACGCGACGTTGCAGAGTCTGAGGAAGAGCGAGGCGTTGAGATGTTGGAGAAGGAGGCCTCCTGATTGCTCAGTGGCTGCATCTCAATATCTTCTCCTTCAGACATTTTGCTGGTTGCCGCCCTTTAGTTGATGATGTGATGAGAGAGTGCGCGTTGTCTTTTTTCCTCCGCGTTATAGCGCCCACCAACAAAGTCCACCCACCCGCGGGATATCGGACTACGTGACAAATACAAACGTAATGCACTATAATTGAATATTCCTATTTCTTGTGGCCAATGTTGGCGTAATCTCCCTGGAACGCGTCTCTGAGCCAACTGAAAAGCTTGTCGTACACGACTGTGTTACCGTTGTGATAGACAATCGAGTGCTCAGAGTCAGGGAACACCTGGACATCGTAGTTCTCCACCGTCTTCAAGTTCAGCAAATCCAGAAGCGAATATGTGTTCTGCACATGGACATTGTCATCTGCAGTTCCGTGCATAACCAGGAAACGCGTTACTTTGCTCAGTGCGTCCATGTCTGTGATCTGCGACACTTCGTAGCCCTCCTTGTTGTTAGTTGGCTTATCCATGTATCTCTCGGTGTAGATGGAATCGTACAACAACCAGTTCGTGACAGGAGCAACGGCCATACCGTACTTGAAAGTCTCACCCTTGTCATATTCAAGAGTCTTCAAGGTGGTGAAACCTCCATAACTCCATCCCCAACATGCGGTCTTGTCAGTGTCGATGAAACCCTTCTCAATCCACTTCTTCGTCACGGTGACGATATCACGAGGCTCCCAGTAACCAATGTTCTTATTGGACCATGATCTGAATTTCCATCCAGCACCTCCAGTACCACGAGGCTCAACATACAACACAACTGCCTCCAATGAGGAACTCACAACGTCTCTGAACTCGTATCCAATGTTGGACTTTGCGGTATGGGAACCAGGACCAGCATAGTAGGTCACGAGCAATGGATACTTCTTCTTTTCGTCAAAGTTTGCTGGGAGAATCTCAAGAACATCAAGAACAACTGGTTCACCATCATCATACTTGCCAACTTCAACCCTGTGGAAACGACGTGTTGGAATGAGGTATCTGTTCTTGGAGGTGAGATACATCGTCTGTGTGGTCATAGGAAGCACGGGCTTGAGGCCATCAGCCTGAACAACAGCGGATTGACCTGGAAGAAGAGCCTTCTGAGAAGAATAGTAAGCATACTTTCCTCCATGGGTGAACACGGCGGTGTGGAATCCACTCTGAGATTCATCAGATAAGGCTTTGATAGTACCATCAATCAAAGAAACAGAGTAAAGGTGTTGATCAATTGGGTTCTTAGAACCATGGAAGTAAACCAACTTCTTGTCTGCATCATAACCAAGGCCAGCATCAGTGACTTCCCAATCACCACTTGTCAATGCAATTGGATCAGCGCCAGCATGCTTGAACCAGACCAAATGGTTATATCCGTCGACTGCGTAGACATCGATGAATCCAGAACCTTTACCTTCTTCTTCACCTTGAACAATCAGTGGATCACCCATCTTCTCAATCCAACCGTCATACTCCTTAACTGCATCGACTTCATGGATGACCTTTGCTGTTTTCGTGCTGGTTTCATATCTTCTCAAGTTCAAAACATTGGACTCACGATCAGTCTCCTTGATCATCAAATAGTCGGAATCAACCCAGAAGACATCATAAACGACAAATTCTTCTCCAAGAGAGGATCCATCTCTATCAACTTCGGTGATTGACTTATCCTCCAAATCATAGACCTGAATACTCACCTCTGGGTTCTTGAAACCTGGTTTTGGATACATAATCTTTTGAGACTTTGGATATCTAGTAGCACCACCAGAACCTTGAACGTAGTAGTCAAGGTTATATTCTGGAACATCCTCTTCATCAGTCTTCAAGAATGCAACCTTGCTCTCATCAGGGGCCCACCAGAGAGCCTCCTCAGTTGCTAAGACTTCCTCCTCGTAGACCCAGTCTGGCTTAGCATTGAGCATTCTGTCAGAGCCATCATTGGTGATACGACGGGGAGTACCACCAACAGCCATGATGTAAAGGTCATTGTCCTGGACGTATGCGATGTAATTGTAGTTTGGAGACCATTTAGCATATGACAACTTGACGAGTTTGTTGTCATTGGTGACGAGAGGAACAACAGACTTCTCCTTGATGTTGTACAACCAGAAACGGGACAACGCAGAGTGTCTGAAGATAGGTTCACGATCAGTTCCAATAATAGCCCAGGTCATATCGAAGTTTGGTGAGAATGTGGAGAGTCTATATGTGCCTCCATCATACTCGATAATGAACTTGTCAATGAGTTCTTGTGAGAAGTCCAATTCCTTAGCCTTACGAGCGACAAACCCAGTACGTTCAGCGTAGAAGAAAAGACCTTCATCTTCACCTTCGTAATCTGTAGGTGGTGGGATGAAGTATGCAGAGAATGAATATGAGCGTAGCTTTCCCAAATCAGCCATGGTGATTGGCATCTTGTCGCCAGATGGCAACTGGGGCATATTTGGGTCTTCCTTAGGCTTGTCTTCCTGTTTATCTTCAGGTTTCTCGTCTTCAGTCTTGTCCTCAGTCTTGTCTTCAGTCTTGTCCTCAGTCTTGTCTTCAGGCTTGTCCTCAGTCTTGTCTTCAGATGGCTTGTCTTTAGACTCCTCGTCATTTGAGGCATCGCTCTTCATAGGCGCATCATCGTTATCTTCATACTCTTTTGAATCACCACTTGATTCAGCATCACCAAGGAATGTTGAACCAATCTTATTCTTGTAATAATCAAGTACACCATCCGCATTCCCACTCATGAATGTCAATGTGCCCACAATCCAAACTGTGAGGATCAAAGTGATCAACAAGATGACCTTCTTCTTACGTCCCTGGAGTGAGAACCTGGAGGTTGTGATGCCATCAAGCCTTGAACGAAGCAGTGTGGCCTCTGGGGAGTCAGCCAATCCTTGTTCAAGGTCCGACGGCGTTGTAGGGAGCATTTCGATAGCTTCTTCCTGATCACTCTTAGCCATCGTGGTGTGTATGTGTGTGGTGCTGTCCTCTGGGGCTTTGCGGGTGTACCTCTTCACTCAGGAAAATAGTTTCAGTACTAAGAGAACAGAATTCAGTTGGGGGGTATCTTAGGACACAAGCCTTGTGTTGATCACAGTATCTCGACAGCGAGGCTCCGTAGTTGTCTGTGTTTTATTTTTGCGGGTTCAAATTTGTGGACAAGGTGCCAGTTTGAAAGCTGCCCGATTGCAATCCTTATGCGGTAACTCCTTGTGGGACCCTCTTTCTGGGCGAGGTGAACAACGAAGAACACCTTCTTTTTCAGTAGCGTCTATGCGGCTGGAACTGGGTGGTAGGACTCGTCCAGGAAGGTGTGAACAGTCAAGGAGAGGTTGCACCCAACTTTTAGACGTTTTCATAGACATAAGGCTTATGAATTGATGGTAAAGAAACTTACACCTAAAAGACGCCCATGTGTGGCCCTACCGCTTGACTTTTTAAGGGCCCTCGCGCGTCTTCTCTCCTTGTACCATAAGTAATTTCCTCCTTTGCAGAGATTATTCACCTGTGGGTTTTTTGCTTACTGGTTCCAATATATGCCCAAAATCAGTGGTTTATTAGTCCTGGAATTCGTAAGTCGTCAGATGAGTTCATCGATAACAAATAATCTCATCAACACCTTCCACATGAAGGGGGCAAGATCAACTAATGAAGTAGATTTCCTAAGCATCTTATGAATGTACCAAGATTTTAGTTTTCTGTAATCTCATCGCCGTGTATATGTGCTAGGAGAGTGGATGAGGAAGATAGCTCGGTCTAAGCCGGAAGAAGGAAGACGGGAATTTGCCATGGAGATGACACAGACAAGGGCACACAATATGGAGATTCAAACTTATCCTGATTCCTCTCCAGTGTCTACACTCTACACTCTTAGTTACTTGACAAATGCGCTTGCCCGTAACCAGCGACGATTCCACTTTCTGCAGAAAGAGAGATATGCGTAGTAACTGACGCGTCAGCGCGATTTGGCGCAAACAAAAAGGCGTCTACCATCTCCATCTGTTTACCATTCACCAACACGGGCGCTTTAACGCGTATATGACAATGTCCGAACTTTTAGGAGTCATAAAGACTCTGGGTGATGGTAAGCTACCTTTCTTTTACTATGTTTCTTATCCGCTTTTTGTATTAACGCGTTGTGCTCAGGAGTAAACAACCCTAACGAGGTCGTACAGAAGCTTACCGATGCAAACATCAACACAAGGGGACTCTCCCCCGAAGAACTCACAGAACTCATATACAGACTCACAGATCCATATTCACGGCTTAATGAAAAAACACGAAAAATTGCTATCAGAGACTTCCTCTATTTCAAAGGATTGGTACCGTCTGAAGCAGTCTACGCAATATGTTCATCCTTTGGGATGCCAGCCACTGCTGAGTCCGACAGACGACTATCACAACAAGTACAAGTGGCATTTGTCTCATGGCTGATATGCGTATATCCATACTTGCAAGAGCCAGATATCATTGAACGTCTCTATGGTATACTGTTCAACTACATCGAGTTTGAATATCTTCGGACGAGGATCACTCAATTACTCTTCCTTGCAACAAAGAAACATCACGTCACACAGACACGTGTGAATCAATTGGTGAACATGCACGTCAAAGACAATTCATCAGAACCAATAATTGCATTAACGTTACTCTACCAGGAGTTTAAACCCGAGTTGGTGATAAACGTTTTGCCAAGGATATCATACAAGGTATTCAAGCATCCAAACTTGGAGTATGCAGAAGAGCTCAGATTACTACATGATACGAAAACTGTTGGTGTTGATGTTAAAGAATTTGATGAGTTTGGCAAAAAGCTCAAGATGAGAAAGACGGGAGTTCAATTCGATTACACGACTAGTGTTAACCTTGCCCATTCGGAAAGTGTTATGAGCTCTGTTGAATTGGCAAAGAAGATCGAGAGGTTGTCATTAACGAAAGATTGGGAATCAGTATTAATGGACCATACGAATGTTTCACTTTGGAGATACCTTTTGGTACAAGACCCGAAGGAGAAAGAGAGTTTCGATGCATGGGTCAACATAACTCTGGATTCATTGACAAAGATGAGATTTGCACAGCAGAAACATCATTTGGGCCTTTTACAGAAGTATGTCGAGGTCTCAGGTACAGTACCTACAGTTATCATTGAAGGGTTACTTACAAGTGACAAGATCTTAACAGACTTTACAGAGTTATCGTCATATATCTGGTTCTTTTTCTCAAATTTGAACATTACCCACATTGAATACCTGAATATCCTTACAGAGCTTTACACCGGACTCATGAAGAAACAGGATGTGAAGTGGTGCTATAATTATTTGAAATCCCTTACAGCAGTATTGAAGAGCTGCTACAATGCACTGGCAGAAGACGCTGATGATACGGTGACGACCCTAAGGAAGATAATCCAGTCTGTTCTTAGAGCTATTCATGCAAAGCTGGTCCAGACGGATAATAACAGACAGCTTGTGGTGGCAGTGCTCGACCTCATCAAGATCTTCCAGCTGGTTCCAGGCAAGCACATTTCAGTGCAGGATGTTGTCCTTCCATCACCACTTGTCTACACTTTCCTCTTCATGGATGATCCATTAGCATTATCTGGTATTTGTTCACACCTATCATTTGCAAAGACAGTGATGACGAGAGAAGAAGCAACACCGGAGGTTCTGCAGTTCACAAACGTCCATAATTCCTTTGTTATTGATGTGTGTAACCTCATCTGGAGAAACAAGGCATTCGAGGTATCAAAGGCTTCTAACTTGGCATTCGGACTCTCTCATGAGTTTGCCAATTCTTTTTCATCTAACGTTCCTATCATGGACAAGAATTCAGACTTTAAGAGCTTGTTCAACCTGCACCATTCGCCTGCATTCATGTCTTACAGTGCCAACATTGTGCGTGAAATGGAGGACAAGGACGTGCAATGTACCACGAGACACGAGGGCCCACTAACTCTGAGTTCAGTAAGGGAACTCGCAGGTGACAATGAGTCAAACTGGTTGAAGCTAGACTTTGAAGAGGCACGTGTAGAGGTGTTGAAACAGCTAGACAAGATGGGATATGTTGGTGTTGCTGATCTTTTGTTCACACACTTGAAGAGTTTGTTAAACAAACGTTGATATACGGCTTTCTACATGTTAAGGTTGGTTGTAAATATGTATACAGAGTTGTGCATTTATGTACATGTAGGTCATCAATGTCATTAGGCAACCACGAAACTGATTGCTCTGGATTTGCAGATAACCTTCTTGATCTGCTTACCTGAAAGGTATTTCTGTGCATCTTCAGTCTTCAGAATGGAAGATTTGGCAAGCTCTTCATTCTCAAACAAATCCTTTGCGGCTTCAAATGTGAATCTCATCTTACCATTGACGAAGATGTTGTAGTTGGTCAAGTTGGACTCCATGATTGGCTCCATCTCTGGCCATGGTTCAGAGAACACGGTGGTCCAAGGCTGGTTGAGCTCTTTGAGGAGAATCTCCCATCCTTCTTCAGCAGATGCCGGTGTGACTGGAGAAACAGCAACCAAAAGCTTCTTGTACGTTTTCAAGACAAGACCAACATTAACATTTTCATTCTCCAACGCACTTGAAACGGCTCTTGTCAATTTCATATAGTCAGAAATGACGGTGTTCATGGAGAGAGTCTCACTGAACGACTCAGTAATGCTCTTGATCAACGTCTCAGTTTCATTGTGGAACTTGATCTCATCTTCGTTCAAAGTCTCTGGAAGACTGACTTCCTGAGAGCCAATCTTTTGTGGAATCTGCTTAGCTAGCTCCAACATACGGCGGAGCCATCTTTCGATACCAACAATCTTGGATTCATCCCAGTCGAGAATATCAGTGACTGGAGCTTGGAATAGAATATGTGCTCTTGTAGCATCAGCACCGTGCTTCTCAATACACTCACCTGGATCAGCACCGTTATATTTCGATTTTGACATCTTTTCAGAAGAAACACGTGGTGTTTCTCCAGTGGCGATGATGAATGGGTTCTGCGGATCTGACTTGTCAACCTCCTCAGGCTTCAAGAAACGTCCATTTTGAGGGTTGATGAAGGTCTTACCGTGGACCATACCTTGGGTAACAAGTTTCTTGAATGGTTCACCTTTGAATTCAGAGCCATCCCAAAGACCCTTTTCGTTGAGGAACTTCGAGATGAATCTGGAGTAAAGAAGATGTAGGATAGCATGCTCAATACCACCGATGTAGATGTCAACAGGAAGGGCATTAGTCACCTTGGTGAAGTCAAATGGTTGGGTAGTGTTCTTTGGATCAGCATAACGGAAGAAGTACCAAGAGCTATCCATGAATGTATCCATAGTATCAGTCTCACGCTTAGCGGCACCACCACAGCTTGGACATGGGACGTTCACGAAGGAGTCCAAGTTCGAAAGTGGGTTTCCCTTACCAATAATCTTTGCATCATCAGGCAAGAGCACAGGAAGATCCTTGTCCGGAACAGGAACATCACCACATGACTCACAGTGAATGATTGGGATTGGTGCACCCCAGTATCTCTGTCTGCTGATGAGCCAATCTCTGATACGGTACTGAACTTTGGCCTGACCCAGTTGCTTCTCCTTGAGTGCATCAACAACTGCCTTCTTGGCCTTTTTGCTTGTCAATCCATCAAAAGGACCAGCATTCTCATTCAAGACACCTTCAGCGGTAAATGGGGCATCTACTGAGTCCTTCTGCTTTGGAGAAGATGGGGAAACGGTTTTGATGACGGCAATGCCTGGCTTGTTCTCGGCCCAGAAGGCAAAGTCTCTCTCGTCATGGCCTGGGCAACCCATCACAGCACCAGAACCATAAGAACCCAAAACATATGGAGCAACAAAGACAGGAATATCATGATTTTCAAGAAGTGGGTTACGGACATTGAATGTCTTGAGTTCATAGCCTGCCTTGGAGTCCTCCGGAAGATCCTTGGCCTGCTCAATAAAGAGTCTGAGCTGCTCATCAGTCTCAGCAAGCTTCTTCACAATTGGGTTATCAATTGCAAGAGCAAGGTACTGGACACTAAGAAGTGTGTCTGGTCTTGTGGTGAACACAGTGATAGCTTCGCCACTGTTGGATGGGAAAGTGATATCCGCTCCATGAGACTCTCCGATCCAGTGCTTCTGCATAAGCTTAACCTTGTTTGGCCAGTCATTCAGGGAATTCAAATCCTTATTCAAAGCACCTGCAAATTGTGTAATTCCAAGGAACCATTGGTTGAGAAGTCTCTTCTCCACAATAGCACCGGATCTCCATGACCTACCTTCACTGTCAACCTGCTCGTTGGCCAACACAGTCTGATCCACAGGATCCCAGTTGATCTCAGCCTCCTTTCTATATGCAAGACCTTCTTCATGGAGAAGAAGGAAAATCTTCTGGGTCCACCTGTAGTAGTCTTCGTTACAAGTTGTGACTTCTCTTTCCCAATCGAAGTCTGCCAACATCATGTGCATCTGTTCTTTCATTTTGGCAATGTTTTGCCTTGTCCATATTCCAGGGTTGACGCCCCTCTCCACTGCAGCATTCTCAGCAGGCAAACCAAATGCATCCCAACCCATAGGATGAATCACACTGGTGCCACGAGCTCTGTGGAATCTAGAGATGGAGTCACTGATGGTATAAACTCGAAGATGGCCCATATGGAGAATTCCCGAAGGGTATGGGAACATGGAGAGGATATATTTCTTGTCTTTTGAAGATACATCCTGCTTAGATAGAGGATAAAGACCACCATCTGGGGCCATAGATCTCCATTTGTGTGCCCATTTCTTGTCAAGATCAGTCGGCTTGACATCGTCGAGAGCTGCAAGGACCCTCTGTGATGTTGCAAAAGAGCGAGTGCTCAGCAATAATGATCTCTTGTGGAGCAGTGAGCGACTCCCACTCTGCCGTAAGGAGCGTAACATTCTTCCAGTGTGTAAAAGGGCGGATTTGCAGCTCCAAAAGGTGTCAACGATTGATTGATCTTTCGACTCCGCTCAACTCGAAATAAAAAGGTTAGTGGCCCTGGCGTTTTCGCGAAATCGCGAAAAAGACTGACGCGTCCAACTGTTTGAATCTTTGATAACTTCACTTCTCTCTTTATCAGATAAAAGCACAAGGCGGACAAGAGCATGACAGTCGATCTTGCTTCCAACCGCCGTCCTGCGGAGGACTCCGTGGACGAGCTCTACAACGAATCTGTGCTGGACAATGAGATGCCCCAGACTGTGAGTGGCCGCCAGGAGACGCGTAATTCCTCTACGCGTCACATTGATGTGAACCATCCAAACTAACCGATTTAACAGCAAGCTTTCAATTACAATGAATATTTGACACAGTCAACTATGGACAACAAGACAAAGAAACGTCGACTTCAGAGAATGACACAGGGTACAACATCAATCATTGACCCTGATGTCCTTGCGGTAAGTTCCGTGGTACACACATTACCCACCAAATAGACATACTAACCATGGCGGCAGAATATGAAGGTTTCAGGTGTTATTAAACGTGTCACACTGAAGAACTTTATGTGTCACGAGAATTTTGAGCTTGATTTTGGACCAAGATTGAACTTCATCATTGGTCATAACGGTTCTGGTAAATCTTCTGTGTTGACAGCAATCTCTATCTGTCTTGGTGCCAAAGCAACTGAAACCAACAGAGGTTCCTCTCTCCGTGATTTGATCAAGGAGGGTAAAAACGTTGCAGAAGTCTCTGTTGTTCTTGCCAACGATGGTGATGAAGCGTTTGAACCAGGGAAATACGGTAAAGAGATCCATATCTCACGTGTATTAAGAAGAGAGGCAACCAGTTTCCCATATTCTTTAAAGTCAGAAACAGGAAAGAGAATCTCCAGTAAGAAGTCAGATCTTGATGCCATCTTGGACTACTTTAACATTGCAGTCAGCAACCCAATGTGTTTCTTGTCGCAAGATATGGCCAGATCGTTCTTGACAGCCTCCAGTGACGAACAGAAATTCAAGTTCTTCATGAGGGGTACCTTGATGGAGGAAATGCTTTCAAACTTGATGAAAACCAGAGAGTCTATCGACCAGATGGAGGTTCGACTTTTAAGAATGAGAGACGATGTGATCGATTTGAGAGACGAAGCCAGAGAGGCTAGAAAGCTGCTTGAGAAGCTCCAAGATTCGAATTCTCTGCGTGAGAGACAGGCAATTCTCCATGGTAAGTACTTCTGGATGGAGTATGACAAAGCTATACAAATGGTGAACATGCTTGAAAAGACAAGAGAAGAGCACGAAGCTGTTTTGCAGGGCTTGGATGACCGTGTCAGGGAAATTGATGACGAGATTCAGTATGATGAAGAGAGGAAAAGGGACTATGAAGGAAAGAAGAAAACCTTGACAGAAGAATTGAATCTCATCAAAGCTGAACATTCAGAGAAGAAGTCAGAAGTCAGAAGTGCAACGTCACAGGCTGAAAAACACGGGCGTAAGTTGCAGCTGATTGTTTCTCAGATTGAGGGTTTCCAGAAGAAGTTGACCGATTTGGAGAGAGATATTGCTCAAGAGGCTGAGAATGTAAGACGTAAAAGTGGTGGATCAAGAGAGGTCTTGGAGCAGCAATATAAAGATTTGGTGTCGAAAGAGAAGAGGTTGCATCAGGAAATTACTCAGTTGAAGGATGAGAGTACTTCCATTGATGACAAGTATGGTGGCGAGCACCAATACATTGACCAACAGCTAAATGAAACAAGAGATCAATGTCATTCTCTCGCCAGCTACATCGAGAACATGAAGCAAACACCAAAGGGGGACCCTCTTGCTAGATTCCCACAAGGATACAAAAATCTCATCAATGATATAAAGCATCAGCATTTCCAGGATAAGGTAATTGGACCTTTGGGTATGCACATCTTTATGAGGCCTGGTTTTGAGAAATTTGCTAAACTTCTTGAAGCAGATTTGGGTCTCTTTCTTAACAATTTCATTGTTCGCAACAACAGCGACCGTTCAAAGCTTGACAGATTAATGAGAAAGAACAATATCCATAGTGATATCTTTGTCAGACGTGCAGAGGCGTTTGATTTCGAGAGCGGAATGCCTGGCAGAGAATTCAATACTTTGATTCATGCATTGGAGTTCGATGACGATGATGTTCTTTATACTCTAGTTGATTTCAAGCACATTGAGTCCCGGATTCTCCACCATGACAGAAGAGAAGCCCAGAGAATTCTTGAGAGAGGTGAACGCAGCGTGACCGCTGTTCTTTGCTTGAATAACAACTCATCTGGTTTTGAACTTTCCATCAACAGACACGGTGCCTTCCTATCTAATCCTGTCTTTTACTTTGGTGGGGCGACCAAGATCCGTTCTAAGGGTACCACAAATGATGTCACACGTGAACAAAATGAACTCAACAGCCTTCAGGGTAGAATGAACGAGCTCCATCAGCAAAAGTCAGAACTTCAAGGAAGACTAAGGGAAGAGAAAAGGGGGCTCCTTGAACGTATCAAAACTCTTGAAACAGAGCAACGTCGCACGAAGGCTGAGAGTTATCAACTCGATAAGAAGCTTCAGGATGCCATTGATACTGCAAAGCTTGATGCCTTACAGGAGGAACAAAGGAACACAAGTCGTGAGCTTGGTTTATACCAGGACTCTGTTCCGGGATTACAAGAAGACTACAAACGACAAGATGAAATTGCTCAACATTTGGCGACTGTTCTTTCTGAAATCAGAGACCGTGCTAAGGGCCAAAGTTCACTCATTGATAATGTCGGTGCTAAATTGCTTGAACTTGAAAGTGGGCTTCAGGCAAAGATTAGTCGTCGGACCTACTTTATCAATAACAAGGAGAAAAGATTAAAGGAACTGCAAACATCTATTGAGAACTTGCCAGCATGGGAGAACAAGGTTCTGGAAGCCAGAGAAGAAGGTGAGAAGTTGTGTACCAGAGAGCAGGCTGACTCTATCCCAATCAGATCCTCTGATAATTTGAGGGCAGAGATTGAGAACGTGACAAGAAAAGTGCAAGAGGCTGATCAGTTGCTTGGAAAGACTCCTGAACAGATTATTGAAGAGGACGCTGCTGCTAGAAAGAAGTACAATGAGGCATTCCATCAGTTCACAGAAGCTAAGGATAGTAAGGTCCTTCTTGAGACGTCTTGTGCTAAGAGATTACAGGCATTCCGTATCTCAAGAGACAGCACATGTGTTGATGCTGATTTGGACTTCAAGGACTCCTTACAATTCAGAAACTTCAGTGGTAATTTGGAGTTTGACTTCAAGAAGAACAAACTTAAGATGCTTGTGAGTACAAAGAACGACAAGAAGCCGAGACATGTTGACTCCCTTTCTGGTGGTGAGAAATCTTTCTCGCAGATTGCCTTGCTTTTGGCTACTTGGAAGCCAATGCGCTCCCGTATCAAGGGTTTGGATGAATTTGATGTGTTCATGGACCAGATTAACAGAAGGATTGGTATGAGGCTTATGTTGTCCAAACTTTCTTCAGAGCCAAAGGCTCAAACAATCTTCATCACTCCTCAAGATATTAATGAGATTGCTGAGTTAGACCCTAAGTTTGTTCGTATTCACAGAATCAAAGATCCTCGTGCCAGGGATTGACCATACAGCCTGGTTTTGTTTGCATACATATGTTTTATACGTACGTGAAATATTTATGGGATTACTACAGTGCAAGTTTACCAAGTACAATATAATATGCGTTTTGTTACTTTTAGTGAATATGCATCGGCTCATTCATCGTCGCTTTCATCTTCGTCCTCGTCATCGTCCTCGTCATCGTCGTCTTCATCACTCGACACTTCACCACCGAGCGACTTGGCCTGCTCCTTGTACTTCTTCTTTTTCTCGTCAAGATCATCAAGAACAAGCATTAGATCATCCAATTCTGACTTGGCAACCATTGTTTTCTTCAAACTCTCAAGTTCATCTTTAAGCTTCTTGTTTTCGTCTTCTAAGGTAGAGACATTGACGAGAGATGACTTAGCCACGATAACCTCGTCTGATAGTTCCTTGTTCTTGGAGTTGAGTGACTCAATCTCAGCACGAAGTGAATCTTCAGTAAGTGCAGCATCTTCAAAAAGCTTGGTCTTCTCCTTGAGATCGCTCTGTGTGGACGTTAATGTACTTTGAATCGATTCAAGTTCTGCAACGGCTTGTTTCTTGGTCTCGGTTTCATTAGAAAGCTCTGATTTCAGCATTTTGAGCTCATCCTCCAATTGAGCAATTCTTTTCTTCAATGCATCAGAGTCTGATTGGTGTTTCTGAGCATTATCAGAATTGGCTTCCTGGATAGCGGATAATTCTTTGGAGATATCGTCTTTCTGTGATCTCAACGTTGCCAATTCGCCTTCAACCTTCTTCAATTTGACTTCCAGTGTAGATTTGGCTTTTTCAGCAGCACTAGATTCATCAACCATTTCCTTTTTATGGCGCTCCACATCTCTCTCAAGCTTTTCAATAGCACCCATTGACGTCTCAAGCTTCTTCTGGGACTCCTTGAGCTTCTTTTCCTTCAACTTAAGATCATCCTCAAGTTTGCTGCTGTTGGCGGTGGATTCCTTCAGCTCCTTCTCAAGTACTGTAACCTTGGAAGCAGTTTTGCTAGCCTCCTCAAGCTTAACCTCCAGAGTTTTGTTTTTCTCCTCAGTCTTCTTTAATGTTCCTTTGAGCTCAGCCACCTTTGAATCCTTGGATTTGAGTTCAGCAGTCAAAGCTTCATTTTTGCAACGTAGTTCTTCGCAAGCCTCTTCACAATCATTCTTCTCCTTCTCCAGAGCTTGAACCTTGCTATCACTGTCAACTTGTAAAATCTGAAGTTCTTCTTCAAGTTTTGTAACCTTCTCAGAGTATTCCTTTGTGGTTGAACTTGAATTCTCACTAAGAAGAGAGCGTTCCTTCTCAAATTCAGAAGTCTTCTTTTCAATTGCATCCTTCAATGATTGTATTTCCTTCTCAAGAGAAGTCACTTTCTCTGCATGACTCTTCTTCTGATCATCCAAGCGCTGTTGAGTTGACTTCACAGAGTTCTCACTCTTCTCAAGCTCTTCAGTGGAAGCCTCTAGCTTTTCCTTCAAAGCAGCAAGTTCTGACTCAAGAGAACCAAACTCTTTCTTGGTGGAATCAAGGTACTCCTCGACAGATTTCTTCTCAGCTGCCAAAATTTCAAGTTGCTTCGAAAGATCTTCAGATTCATTAGACTTAGACTTCAACTTCTTAGACAAAGACTCAGCTTCCATATCTTTAGCATGAATTCGGTCAGAAATCATTTCCAGTGTGGATGTCAGTGACTTTTTCTCTTCCTCGACGGACTTGATCTTCTCTGTCAACTCAGCAATTTCCTTCTTAGACTCAGACTCTTTGCCCTCGTATTCAGCAGCCAACTCATCAAGCTCAGTTTCAAGATTGGCTTTGGTCCTAGTGAGCTGGTCAACCTGATACTGCAACTCACCAAGCTTGCGTTTAGAGTCCTTGTTTGTATCATAAAGTTCTGTCTCAAGACGGTCTTTCTCAGATCTCAACTCCTCAAGTTCAGAATGTTTGTCGTCCAGTTGACTGGAAACATCAGTAAGCTTTGCATGTTTCTCCTCGAGGTCCTTCTTGTGCTTGGAAAGGTCTTTCTTGTGTGTCTCAAGCTCCCTAGTGGTGGACTCTTTGACAGACTCAATTTCCTTCAGTTTGGACTTCAAATCAGCAAGTACAGTCTTATGATTCTCCTTATGTGTAATAAGCTCCTTTTGAACGGCAACGAGACTTCTGTTGTGTGCATCTGCTGTCTCTTGAACAGAAATGGCATGTGACTCTTTCAAACCGTTAAGTTCATCCTTGGTTGCCTTCACTTGAGCATTGAGATATCTGATTTGACTCTCATGTTTTCCACATAATTGTTTGCTTGCTTCCAACTCACCCTTGACAGCAGCCATAGTCTTCTTGAGGGCCTCATTCTCAGTTCTGAGAGAAGCTGTTGTAGCAATCAGCTCTTCCTTGACAGAGGACAA
The DNA here is from genome assembly GCA_030580135.1 of Petasospora easanensis. Lineage (NCBI taxonomy): Eukaryota > Fungi > Ascomycota > Saccharomycetes > Phaffomycetales > Wickerhamomycetaceae > Petasospora > Petasospora easanensis. The sequence goes on along the minus strand of JAKTSI010000004.1, from coordinate 65,035 downwards.
TGTCAACTCCAACTCGGACTTCTCAGAATTCAACTTGTCGGACAGTGACTGGAGGTCCCTACTAGATGCCTCCAACTCAGAAACCTTGGCCTTGAATGATTCAATCTCTTTTGATGAGGAAGCAGCCAGCGACGTCATCTGCTCTTCAAGAGCAGACTTGGATGTTTGAAGTTCATTGCAGGTGCCCGCAATTGATCTCAGTTTCTCGGTCATCTGCTGAATCAAAGACTCTTGCTCATTAACATTAGCATTAGACTGATCAAGTGATTTCTGTAGCGTGCCTTTAGAAGCTTCGGCCAATTGAAGAGCCTTCGCCATCTCAGCCAACTTGGTTTTGAGAGATGCAATCTCGTCCATCTTCTGCTTCAGTGATTGCTCAAGCTTTTCCTGCTTCTTAACATTTGCTTGTGCATCTTTCTCAAGCTTCTTGATCTTCTTCTCAAGTTCTTCCTTCTCCTTTGTTAGCTGGAATAGTTCACGACTCATCTTGTTGATACCATCTTCAGCCTTCTTTTTCTGTTCCTGGACCTGTTTGAGTTCTTGCTTCATGTTTGAGATCTGTGTGTCCTTAGCAGTCAATTGTTCAGATGTTGAGCTAAGATCTCTAGTCTTCTGCTCTGAAGACTGTGAGAGGTCTGAGTGAAGCTTTTCAAGACTCTCCAGAGCAGCAGAAGTTTCCAGGAAATGAGCTTCAAGTTCGGAATGTGTTTCCTTGAGGACTTTGAGCTCTTCCTCAGCCTTCTCGTAGGATTCAGTTTTCTCTTTCAACTGAGCAGTGGTGGATTCCAAGTTCTCACTCATCTCCTTCTGAGTAATCTTTGACTTCTGTTGGCAAGCTTCATAGGTGGTCTGCAGCTCCTGGTAGCGGTCCTGTAATTCTTCAAATTTCTCATAAGAAATACGACCGTTGGATTCCAAAGATGGATCCTGGTTCAATGTGTTCTTGATTCTATAGTAGTTGTCCTTAATCAGCGACACAACAATTGGATCCAAGAAGACCTCTGGCAAGCCCGTCTCATCCCTTGATGGGTTCAAAATGTCATCCTCGCTGAAGTTGACAAAGAAATCGTTTTCCTTAAACTGTAGAATCTTGAAACCGTAACTGTCTTTACCAACGATCTTTGTGGTAAGAGAGTGCAATTCGACTCTACTCAAAGGAGAGTCCTTACTGGAAAACTCGAATGCAATTCCCAGAAGTACAGTCACAAGACCCTGAACAATCCCACTCTCCGAAGATGGTTGGGCGAGGTATTGCAATAAGGATCTGACATTAGAAGAGTCACCCAAGAAGTCATCAACGCATTCGAAGTTCTCATACATGAGTACAATCAATAACATGAGATAACCAATTGGAATACGCTGATCTTGAGTAGTAAGAGTTGCAACAAGGAGTCCAGACATTGCCTGAATCGCAGAAATGACTTCTTCACCAGCTTCCTCGTCACCAGTATGAATACCACGGACAAGGCTCTTCAGATCATCATTATCATGAGTCAAATAGATCAGTATAGTTGCAGAGAACCATATCTTGTATGGATTGAGCTTGATCTCTGGGTCATACTCCAACAATGCTTGGAAAATGTTAGCAATAGGAGTGTCCTTCATCTCAAGAGTGGAAATGGTACCGTTCGTTGTTGGTGTTGGTAACGAGCTGTCATTGTCTCCTTCCCTTATTGGAGTTTCAGGACCCGAAGAGCCATTGGTTGTTGGTGGCTCTGATGATGTGGCCTTGTCTTCTGTCGTCTCCTCCTCATCATCTGGTTCTTCATTATAGAAATCAGCAATCTGCTCTTCAATGAATCCTCGTTGAATCTCGGTATTGTTTTGGAAGTACGCACGCAGGAGATAAGCGGCAGCGACACGAATGTCAAAAACGTGAACGGAATTGACAAACAAACACCAGTTAAGAAGAGCGATGACAACAGGAACAGGATCTTTGAAGCGCTGCAATTGCTTTGGAAGACTTGGATCAATATATGGAACATCAATGGCACTGAAGCTCTGTTGAATATCTGAATTCCCAGCAAGCAAATCAGCGACAGTTCGTAGAGCAGATGGTCGAAGCGAGTTAGGAGTAGATGGTGCAAATGCAAGACGCAGCACTAGGAGGAAAATCTCGGCTTTGAAGAGCCGATCCTGATTATCCTTTGTAGATTCGTTACCTTCGAGAACAAACAAGCTGACAATCTCAAGAGCAATGTCGATATTGAGTAAACGTTGTTCGTTCCAATGAATGGCGTCGTCCTCGTCCAAGGCCTCAGCGATCAAGAAGGCCAGTTTTGGTAGACAGTTTGTCTCAAGGAAAAGCTTTTGGTTGGAAACATTGTACTTCAGAAGATTGGAGACAAGAGTTAGACAATCCTGGACAACGATACTTCCTCTGATGTCACCTTCCTCGTGGATGATTTCGAAAAGCTTGTCAAATGTATTCTCAAATGCAACAAGTTTCTGTATGTTGAAGTTGTCATTTGCAACAGCCATCAGTAGCAGAACGGCTTCATTCCTAACTGGATCATGAACGTCATCAAGTACACCAATCAGGATTGGGATTCCAAGTGGAGCATTGAGTAAAGAGTCCTTGGTCTTGTTCGCGCGCATGGAGACAAGGGCTTCAAGCAGTTGGAGTGTGTACAACCGCACATAGAAGTCTGTATTCTCAAGGAGTGAGGCAATGACCGAGATATTTTCTTGACTTTGAGTAATTTCATCAGCAATCCACATTGAGAACTGATCAATGGTAGCGCCCTGCTCCTTCATGAGGATTGGCGATGGGTACTTTCCGTTCTGTGTACGCGACTGCTGGGAGATCCAGGCCCGCGTCTGGTCCTCCTCACCTTCTCCACGGATAAAGAGAACGAGGATCGTCTCAAGACAGACTTTGATGATTTCAGTGTCAACTGTGTACTCCCTGATAGTTGATATCAGCGCACGAAGTCCGTTGGCGACGACAAGCTCACGGTACTCTCGCGCGAAGCCCTTGAGTGTGAGCACAGCGGCTCGTTTGTCAGATGCAAGCTTAGCATGCGCCAGTCTGTCACACAGAGTGGGAATGATGTCCTCTGCAGATTGTGTCTTCTGCTGGCTCATAAGGCCAGAGATCAGATCCATTGTGGCGGATGTTGTGTGGCGGCAGGTATGAGGACCTGAGTGTTTATGGAGAAACTGCCAACGCGTCCGTTGATCTCAGCTTTGGAATCGACAATTACGGGGTGTGGCGCCTACCATTTTTCGCGCTAAATTTTTTGAAGGCAAGCTCATCACCATCAACAAAACCCACAGAGGACTCCGCGATACACCACAGCTGCTTCCCGCACCAACCACCACATAACCTCTTCAGGATGCGTAATATCATCTGCCTGAACCGAGGTAAGATTGGCGCATCGTCTCTGACAGCGCCAGATCTACCGCTCGTTGCTGCGGCGTTTGATGCTGTGAATGACTCCCTTACATTGGCACTTGGACCTGGTGAATACGGCGTCTACGAAGTACAACAGTTTTCAAGAACCGGTGAGACCAAGGTGCTAGCATCATTCCCACATGATGGGGGATTGCTTCTCAGTTTTGTCCATTTCAGTGATTCCCAGCAGCTCGTGTTCATATTCAGCTCCGGAGACATTGTTACAGCCGTATACGACCAGTTCGGAGAGACTGAAGCAGTTGTTGAAGTTGTCGGCTCCATTGACTGCGGTATATATGCAGCCAAGTGGAGTGACGATGAAGAAACTCTTGTTCTTATCACGAAGGAACGCAACGTTGTTGTTCTCAGCAGAGACTTTGACTCCATTAGCGAGACCAAGCTATCAGCAGAAGACTCCCAGTTATCGAACCATGTTGATGTGGGTTGGGGTAGCAAAGAAACACAGTTTAAGGGAAAGGGTGCCAAACAATTTGAAAGAGAGATGATTAAAGGCATGGATTTAGAGAGAGATCTCAACAAGAGGGACCCAACTATGCCAACCTACGTTCCACTTGGAGAGTTATCAGATTTTGACTCTCATCAAACAGAGATCGCATGGAGAAAGGACTGTGAAGTCTTCTCCGTTTCAACAATTGATACCATTAATGACGTTCAGAGAAGAATGATTAGAGTTTTCACAAGAGAAGGTGCCCTTGAGAGTGTCTCAGAACCTGTCGATTGGCTTGAGAATCACCTGTGTTGGGGACCATATATCACTTCTATTCAACGAAACACTCACCCACGCATTGAAGACGAATTTGATGATACAGAACCATCTCTCGATGTTGTGTTCTTTGAACGTAATGGTCTACGTCATGGTGAGTTCTCATCACGCATTCCGCTTGATACCAAGATTGATTCCATGTGCTGGAACTCGAACAATGAAGCACTTGCCATTCTCTCTAGAGACTCCGTGTACATCTGGACTTCAAAGAACTACCACTGGTACCTTAAGCAGGAACTTCCTTTCCCTTCAAACTCAGTGGTGTTCCTTCAATGGCATCCAGAGAAACCTTTAACCCTCCTCGTTGGAACTACATCTGGTTTGGAGATCATGGATTTTGCATACAAGACTACAACAGGTCCTACACTTGCCCCACTTGATATTGGTATGAGTTTAGTCATTGATGGAGAGACCCTGAATGTTACACCGATGGCAATGGCTAACGTGCCTCCTCCAATGGCATTCAGAGAACTAGATGTTGATCTTGGAAATATTTTGGATGCCTGTGTGAGTCGCTCGAATGAACATTATGCCATCTTGACAAACAATGGTGTCATCATTGCATCCAAAGATTTGAGTGCTATCAAGAATGGTGCTCACCCAGAAGTTATGAGTACAGTAAGCAAGCCAGAGTTTGCCACACATGGAGAGCAGTTGAGACAGATTTCTTTTGCCAGTGATAACCTCATTGCTGTTTTGCTTGACAGCGAGGCTGGTATCTCACGCGTGGTTTTATTGGATGTCACCACTATCAGTGAACCATATGTTGTATCTGTGATTGATTCTCCTACAAAGATTGTACTCATTAAACCATCTGCAGATTGGTCACAAGTTTCTTTAGAGACCATCGATGGAAGTGTACATGTCATTGAGAAGAAGTTCAATGAAGAGTTCCAGGAAGAAGATTACACCCTGGTACAATTAACCAGATTCCCACAACTCTGCTGTGACTATGAGCTTGTATCAATCAACACTGGAGAGAAGGAGGACGAGTACGAATTTGATTCAGCCTGGGCTGATGAAAAGAAGCCACACAACAAAATTGCATTTGGTATCACATCAAACGGTAAGCTATTCTGTAATGACTTACAGATTGCCTCTGCTATTATATCTTTGAAGGTGACAGAACAACATTTGATCATTACAACAGCACAGCATACTCTCAGATTCATCCATTTGAACACCACTGAGTTCAAGCCACTTGTGGAGTCAACCGACGTTGTCTCAGACGAGCGTATCAGATCTATTGAGCGCGGTTCTTTACTTGTCAATGTGATGCCTACTAAGGCTGCTGTCATCTTACAGGCCCCAAGAGGTAACTTGGAGACTGTGAACCCGAGAATTATGGTCCTTGGAGAGGTAAGGAAGCACATCGCTGCAAAGGAGTATAAGGCTGCATTTTTGCTTTGTCGTACACACAGAATCGACTTGGATATTCTTCATGACTACAACCCGGACATGTTTTTTGCAAACGTGGAACTGTTTGTACAGCAAATTGAGAGAATTGAGTATTTGGACTTGTTTGTTTCCTGTCTACATGAGGAGGATGTCACCAAGACGAAGTACAGGGAGACAAATTCAGATGCTGAGTTTGATGAACTAGTTAAGGCTACGCAGAACATGACTATCAAGAAGAACAATAAGGGAAAGAATGTTACACCACCAGAGGAGTCCAAGATCAACAGAATCTGTGAAGCCATTCTCAAGGTTCTCCTCTCTTCACACTACAAGGCCAAATATCTCCAGACCATCATCACTGCATATGCTTGTGAAAAGCCAGCCAACTTGGAAGCTGCTCTTCACTTGATCTCATCCCTTGAGGACTCCGCACAGTATGAGAAATCTGTTGTACACTTGTGTTTCCTTCAAGATGTCAACTTACTCTACAAGACTGCACTTGGTATCTACAATGTTCCTCTCACCCTCGCCATTGCTCAACAGTCCCAAATGGATCCTAAAGAGTACTTGCCATTCCTTCAACACTTGCACGAATTGCCAGAGCTGAGAAGGCAATTTGAGATTGATACCCATTTGGCGAAACATGAGAAGGCCCTGGGACACCTCGCAGAGATCGAGAAGGATGAGAAGGGTCTCAGCGAAGAATTTGTTGATTATGTTGTTGATTATGAATTGTACCAGAAGGCTCTTGGCATCTTCAAATATGACAATGAGAAGCATAATGTGATCTTGGAGCTGTATGCCAAACATTTGTCTTCAAAGCAGTTGTATGCCGAGGCAGGCGTGACATATGAATTGCTAGAGAAGCTTGAGGATGCATTGGAGTCCTATGTTCTTGGTCAGCGTTGGAAGGAAGCATTGGCGATCACCTACCAACCGAAGTTTGCTGAACTGGGAGAGGATACTGCTGATAGACTGGTTGCAGCCTTGTCCGAGGCACACAAATACGCAGAGGCCGCTGAGGTTCAACAACGTCGTGGTTATATCTTTGACTCTGTCAGTCTGTTCTGCCGCTCATACTGCTATGCTGATGCTATTCTTGTTTGTCAAGCTGAGAAGAAGCCTGAGTTGATTGAAGAGGTTGTTGATCCAGCACTTGGTGATGGTTTCGGTACTGTCGCTGAGTTGCTTGCCGACTGCAAGGGTCAGCTGAGCTCACAACTGAGACGTCTGAGAGAGTTGAGAGAGAAGAAGGAACAGGACCCATATGCCTTCTTTGGACAGGCTGATACAGACAATGATATGGCTGATAATGTGTCGGTTGCTCCTTCTGAGACATCGACAAAAGAGTCCTTCTTTACTCGTTATACAGGTAAAACCGGTGGTACTGCAAGAACAGGTGCGTCGAGAAAGACCCAGAAGAACAAGCGTCGTGAGGAGAGAAAGAAAGCCAGAGGTAAGAAGGGTACAATCTATGAAGAGGAGTATCTTGTTCAGTCTGTTGGACGTATGTTGGATAGACTTGAGCAGACAAAGAGTGAAGCTATTCGTCTCGTTGAGGGATTGCTGAGAAGATCCAAGAGAGAACAAGCTTATCAGATCCAGAGAACTTTTGTTGACCTGCTTGAAGAGTTAAAGGAACACATCACAGAGATTTATAACATCAGTGAGAAGGACCGTGAACGTATTGATGAGAATGGAGATGTCTATTATGTGCCTGAGATCCCTGTTCCAACTATACCAGAGTTCCCAAAGCTCAACGTGTTGGACTACTAAGTACATTGGTCCGTTATTTATCAGTCATTAATCATAATATGCATTAGCTGTGTTGCTTCTAGAATCAAAAGTCGAACATTCCGCCTCTGTAGTAGCCACACTTCATCTTATACTCATGCTCTAAAACCAAGTCTCCAAAACCATGTATGCATTTCTTGATGGCGGATGTGACAGACTCCTTCTTAGCTTTGCTATAAGCCATGGACTTTAGTGGCAATCTTCTCCCAATTCCAAAACCAACACCATCATGATACGTTCCATCTTTGAGGTGCACCCGTACTGTAGTCTCAACGGCGAGAGTGTGCATATCATTAACATCCGCCTCCAGGATCACTTTTGACTCAAGAATTTCTGTAGACCAACCATCATGCCCAAACGCAATATTGGCAAATCTCACAAGAATGCTGAAAGGAATCTCGTTATTTCTGGAGAATGCAGCAGGGCGTTGGTGGGCATAGTCTCGGCGGTAGGCTTCAATCCTCGCCTGGAGGGTACCGGAGGACTTGATTGCCCATTCTGAGGCTGGGTGGTCCTGCCAATCACCGTCCAAATGCACCTCCAAGTCCTCAAATGATGGATAGTAGATGGTATTGAATTCACCTTCGAGCTCTTCCTCCATTGCTGCTGGTTCTGGTGCCGTTGTTGTTGTTGATGGGCGCCACCAAACTCGGCAAAGGTAAACAAACGATTGTGTCAATATCGCGAAAATTTCCTATTTCAGCTTTGGCGGAGGAACCTTTTTGGCCCTTGGGGAGAAACTAGGAACTAGGACCCAAAAGAACGCCTCTTTGATCCTTGGTCAAGGGTTTCAGCTTTATCGAAGCTCAAAGTTCGAGTCTTATGAATAGTGCATTGGAGCTCCTGAATTGAGGTTCTTCTGTATCCATTCATCCACTCATTCACAACCTAATTGCAGCACAATAATAGTTATAACCTTCGCTAACTCATATAGATCGGTGATCTGCATAGTACAACTCTTCGAGGTGATTGTCGTCCATTATTTCTCTGCAGACTTCAAAAGCTCTGATCCGTTGATGAACCCATCAGAAACAACCACAATTCTCTTCTTGATACCAAACTTCTCTAGGAATTGTTGCTCGAAGTAACGAACAGCTGCAACTTCGGCGTATGTAATACCGCCAATCATCACAACAAATACTGTAGAGTCATCCTGTAGCACCCCTCCTCCAACGTTGGGCTCCTTTGCTAACTTCTCGTCCACAGTCTTGCCCAGTATCGAAGACATATCAACATCTTTCCAACTGGCTCTTGCCTTCGGCTTCAGTGACTTCTCCAAAACACGGGCAATGAGAGGTATGTATCCTCTGTAGCACATAAGCTGTCCCAATGTGTCGTCAGATGCGTCGTCTCGAGGTATAAGCTTCAATGAGGAATTCAGGGAGGAAAAGCTCTTGATCACAGCTGGATCTCCACGTATAGCTATTATACCGATTTTGAGTAAGTTCTGCAGAATGAGAAGGTATTTGATTCCATAAGACTCGATGATTTCGTTCGAGATTGTTTGGAAATCCTTTTCTCGAAGACCAGAGAAGACGATTGATGATACACCTAATAGACGAAGAACTTCGTTAACGGGAGTCATCTCATAGATAAGGTCAAGCAGCTTGGTTATCGTGTTGGAATAACTCAGGTTTTGAAGGAGTATATCTTGCTGGAGATCCAAAAGCTCGTTAAATCTTGAGTTTTCGTTAATGCCGAGTTTCTGTAGAATGGCTTCACTGATCTTGGTGTGTGTGCTGACTTCTTTCTTCAAAAATTCAAGTTCCTGGAGCTCTCCAATGAGATTGGATGAAACCTCGACACGCTTGACAAGTACATCATACTGTGACTGTAACGATTTGGCCTCGTTGTTCAAGTAGTCACAAGCCATACCGAAGTTCATGTGTTTAAGCTTGTCGTAGATTGAGTTGGACTCGTCGTCAACGGAGAGGTAGATTGTCTCCTCATCAAACTTGGTCATGTTGATATCGATGCCTGCAACCTCATCAATGATTCCTGCATAACTCAATTGTGGTAGTAGGACACTCATAAAGTCTAAATTTCTCTCCAAAACGATCAAATCGCATTGCTTTCCAGATGATAACTGTTCGTACAGACCCTCCTCAATCTTGAGGAACTCTCTCTTTTCTTGTGCACTCATTTGACTAATGTCATTTCCCCTCAAATCTTTGAAAATCTGAACAAACTTACTTGAGTTAAGTCCTTTGCTCAAGACTTTGGTAACTCTGAGTTCTGGGTTCTCCTTCATGTACTGGTTAAGCAAGGATGCCAGCTTGAATGCTGAATTTGGAGTTTTGTATAAGTAGAGACTATCCATCTGTTTCAAGTGTAGTGACAACACATCATCTTTCGTAAGATATAACTTCCATGTTTGGAAGCTCGATATGTCTCCGATGACACCCAATCGTTCTAGCTCGTGTTTGAAGCTCCTGGCGTAGTCGTCTGTAACGACAACGTCAATCTGTATATCTGCGTTCAGTGCTTGGAGTTCTTTGAGACGGTTTTGGAGGGTCTTGATATCAGACATTGACGATCTTAGAAGTATCGTTACAGGGGTTTCCAATGTAACGTTCAATGCATCTTGGAACCAGAACACGCTCTGGATGTTGGCCTGTTGTTTGAGCCGTGAGAATGGTATGAGCGAGTTGATGGAGGACGACAGCGCTCGGTCTATAACAAGCGATTTGGTGTGGTCACCAAGGCACTCCATAAGATGATCAACAGACATCTTGAAAAGTGATAATGATCGATTGTCCGTAGCCGCTGTTGCTGAATTGAAGTGGCGTAGAGGGTGCCTCTGTATACATGTTCAAATCCGAGATGTCCGGATGTGATCTTATTGACACGGGAAGATGCGACAGATTTTTTGGCGTGAGAAGGCCCTGAAGCCATCTCTTTAACTCTCGAAAGTGGTTCGATCTCATGTGGGGGATCAATCGACATCGATCACAACCAATAGGATAGCTAGTAGCACTACAACGTTCAAAATAAACAATTTTTTAACTCTTTAATTTTAGATGAATCCATTAGAAACGTGATGTATAAATATCAGAAAGCCTCTCCATACAAACAAGAAAAGCATGAGAGTGGTGTGTAGAACGAAGCAAAAACCATCAAGAGGAACAGGATATGATGTGAAAAAAAGGGATGAAACCGAGAAAATGCAATAAGCCATGTCTCTTTATTAAGGAGATCAGAGGTGCAGGTTGTGTGTGTGTTGTATGACTCGTTCAGATGTGTATATGTCCTTCTTCAAAGTAGCGCGTACGTTCTCCACTGCCATGTGTTTTGTTCATAATGTCTCTATCTCAGCAATTGCAAAGTAGAAACCCTCCTCCAGTGCTTTCAAAACAGATGTGAATGTTTGTGAAATGCAAGGAGCATGTTTACTCCTCGTCGGACTCAGCCTGCTGCTTAGCAAGGGCAGCGTAGTAGTCCTCTCTTTTCTGGACAGAAGGCTTGTGGAAGCCCCACCACCAGTAGGAGGCAAAGCCAAGGCCGAGGGTGAAGCCGATTGAAACGTCGACGGCGATCTTCTTCTTGAGGATACCAGTGATTGGAGCGATCATGTTGTTCTTGTGGATTGTTGCTGGTTTCCTCCCTTTGATGTTAGTCGTAAGTGTAAAGAGTGATGGCCTTTTTTTTTGGAGGATAGCGCGAGTGCTCACGTGACCGTCCGCCAATCAGCGCCGGGTTATTGGGCTTTCGCGGTAGGGTAAGACGCTTAACTATTGGCCCCGGACGCTTCCAGACAATCGCGTAACTTTGGCATCGCCAACGATCAAAATTTACAAAATGAGCTCACACACCATTTACTACTAACATCTCCAGCAACCACCAACAATATCCAACAATGTTCGCCAGACAGGTCGCCAGAACCACCAGAACCACCTCTAAGAGAGCCTTCTCCTCCACTGCCAGAGCTGCTGGTCCACACTTCGAGGAGGGTGTCTACTCTAACCTCCCATTCAAGGTCCACAACAGAAAGATCCCATACGCCGTCCTCCACTTCTCCTTCTTCGGTCTTGCCTTTGCCATCCCATTCGTTGCCATCGGTGTCCAGATGAAGAGATCCGGTGCTTGGTAAATTGATTGATATTCAACAACGGATTTTTTTTTGACGGTTTCGGTTTTATTTTTATTTTCACTTGGTCTTAAGGACCTCAACACACACACGATACACGATAATGAGCACTGGTTCTTGATATTATAACCAGAGGAGGGGAGGAATTTGAGAGGTGATGAGCTTGAGACTAACAACATTTGGTCTCTTGTCTCCTATTACAGCATAACAAAGGCATGGGGCTACACGTTGAGGTTGCTCTTGCCAGATCTCAGAACTGAGATATTTATTCCAAAAAAGAGAAATATATTCTGTTTGATAGTACGTATGAGCAATTGTAGTGATAATAAATAGATTCAATAAATAGTTGGCAAAGGTTGCCGAATAAATAAGGCACACACGATGGATAGTGTGCAAAATAAGTATATGGGTAGCGGCATCGTACGAGAAGAGAGCGATTTCACTCTTTCACAAGTCCCCTACCAGCGGCAGCATTCCATCTGTCAACAACATTTTCCTCCACCTCCTTCTGTGGGTTATATTGAATGGTCTGGCAGATCTTGAATACACCGAATGCAAAGACAGCTGCGCTGCTGGCAATGAAGATGACGTTGTTCTTGTAGTTCTTTGGAGTAAACCACCAACCACCTGTATTAATATGTTAGTTTGAAAGGTTTGGGTAAAGAAGGGGATACTCTTGGATGAATACTAACCTGTTGGTGTCCAGACGTGCTATCAAAGATGTTAGTAATTGCTCTGGTTGATGATAATGAAGCATAATACCATGGGGTGGGGTTCGGATTCAACTTACTTTTGGATATGGGAATTTGCCTCCACTCTAAAGGACACTGAGTGTTAGTGGACGTCTTAACAATAGAAGTAGAAGACAATCAACATACCATCAAAACTGAACTGGATCTCATCGTGATGTGTGGGTGTTGTCGTTGTTTTCCTGGCTCGAAGTTCCTCTGTGTGGCTACAAAAAAGGCGGAGACGAGAAACCGAACTGAACTTTTTGGTACGGGCCACGACCCTGAAGTCGCGCTCTCAGCTTCCGGATCCCAAAAAACGCGTAAGATAGACGCGTCTGTTTTGTTTGTTTTCCTCTTCTCTACAAATATTTCCCTCTATTCGTCCTTTGTTTTAGCCCAGATATGACTACTACTTCCCAGGAGAAGATTGTGTCCAAATTTGGGCCTTCTGTGAACGATCCAGGCCTGATCCAGGCGCTGGAACAGATCATGAAGATCTTCACCATGTCAGTAGAGGATGTTTACATCAACTGGGAGTCATTTGTCTTCTCCAAATACGACGGCGCCAGAGTTGAATATTCCACTGACAAATTCCTTTCTCTTCAGCAATACATTCAAGACAAGCTTGAAAAGAAGAGAGAAAGGGCCAATGCTCCATCCACAATCAAGGCCAGAAAGATTGTGAACTTTGGAAACGCGTCTCCTTTCCAGACACCACTGCTCAAGAAGAAGAAGCTCGAAACACCAGCATCCCGCAAACTTATCTCTCCATCAGATCACAAGATTTCTCCTTTGAACAACGATGCTTCTCCATCTACAAAGTTTAGTACGCCAGCCATCTCGACAGGTGCATCGACTCCACAAAGCGCAACCACTGCATCACCATCCGTTCGCCAGTCATACCAAGTCGTTGAATCCATCAATGGTGGTCACCCTGAGGCATTCTTTGATACGATGACTAACAGTGTCAAAGTCATGGCCAACTTTGATCCAAAGAAGTATGCATTCAGAACCATGCGCCAGAAACTGCTTGAGACTGCTGATGTCCTTGATGAACAGATCGACTCGTTTGCCCGTATAATCCAAGCACACTACCAGTTCCAGGAGGCTGATTTCGGTAATCCATCTCTACAGTCACAAAACCAGATCATCACAGTTGGAAGAATCGTTCCAGATAATCCGCAATACAAGGATACAGACCCACTTAACGAACACAGTTTGGCATTGGAAACATCAAGATTGGGTGGTATCGGTAAGCGTGTTCCTCTTGACCTATCCCAATTGGAAAACTACACTTTCTTCCCAGGCCAGATTGTCTGCTTGAAAGGTAAGAATCCAAGTAGTGAAGTGTTCAAAGTTGATGAGGTTGTTGAATTGCCATATCTTGGTGCACCAATTACACCAAAGTCTGAGTTGGAGGGGTACGGTGATATGAAGATCATGGTCACCAATGGGCCTTACACATCTATTGAAGACTTAAATTATCAAGTATTGGAGGAGCTTGTACGAAAGATCAACGATGATTATAAGCCTCATGTGGTTATCATGTTCGGTCCTTTTGTCGATATCACACATCCAGTTATCGTTAAAGGTCTTGATCTTGAAGTTGAGTACGAAGGAAAGGTTGTTAAGCCAAAGACATTGACTGAGGTTTTCAAGTACTGTGTCAGTCCGATCTTGAGAAAGATCAACCAGACAACACAAGTGATCATCATCCCATCTTTGAAAGATGCCACAACAAAGCATGCTGCCTACCCACAAGACTCTTTGGATAGAAAACAGTTGGAGTTGACTAAGAACTTCAAGTGTTTCCCTAATCCATCTATGTTCCAGTTGAATGAGGTGAACATTGGTGTCTCCAATAATGACAGTTTCAGGGACTTGAAGGACGTGTCAAAGGGAAAATACAGCACACAGAACAGATTTGAAAGAATCTCTGAACACATCATCCAACAGAGAAGATTCTATCCATCATTCCCTGGTTCTTCAAGAGAAAGAAAGACGAAGCTTGGTGATGAAGTTGTTACTGAAGTCTTGCCAGCTTCCAATTTGGATGTTCCATACCTTGGTCTCGCTGAATTCAACGAAATCATTCCAGATATTCTCATCATTCCTTCTGAATTGAGCCATTTCGCTAAGATCGTGAAGAATGTCCTCGTCATCAACCCAGGATCTGCCATGAAGTTCAGAAACAGAGGCTCAATAGTTAACATCAGCATTCAGAAGCCAAACACAGATGAGATGACCAAGGTGGAGGGCGAAGACGACATGTTCCTGCATGACATCTGGAAGAGAGCAAGAGTTGATGTTATTAAGTTATAAGCATACCTGCTCTTTATGTATTTAGAAGACACTCACTGCCCTACAGAAATCTTACGCACGTGACCCACATCTTTGTATGCGTTCTCGGCCATTAACGCCGCAAGCTTTCCTGCGGAGCGCGGACTTTATTTGCAAAATCCGTTATTTCCATGGACGCAATAGAAATTCAGCGAACCAAAGCCAAAAAGTGGACGGACTTATGCAGAATGGTATCAAAGTCGACGGATTCCAGCGTAAATCTATTTCCAGATGGCCAAATATATAAAGGAAACGGCTGGCCGCTGTACTATGTCCTGCTGGTTCCCTAACAACCAAGGGTTACAAAACAACGATGCCGGAACTACAAAGCACGCACTCCGCGGACAACGTCGGTTCGCTACACTCATTCCAGAAGGATCCTATCTCACCAGCCAATTACAGTGAGGCAGATGCCGAAGCACAAAAGAACACTACAAAGAAGTACGAAGAAGCGGATCCTGGAGATGGATCTAAGAGTTACGACCAGTACCTCACAGGAGTACGCTTTGTAGGTGTTTTCCTATCTTGTTTCCTATGTATGTTCCTATATGGTCTTGATCAGACCATTGTTGTTACTATCTTGGAAACTATTGGAACCGAATTCAACGCATATGACAAGATTGGCTGGATTGTGACTGGATATATGCTGACGGTGGCCATGTTTGTTCAAACTTGGGGCCAAGCTTCTATCTGTTTTGGAAGAAAGCATACGACACTACTGGCAATCATCCTGTTCGAGTGCGGATCACTGATGAGTGCACTTTCTCCATCAATGAATGTTCTCATTGGTGGTAGAGTTCTAACTGGTATTGGCGGAGGAGGCCTTCAAACTCTGTCATTTATTATCACATCTGAGATTGTTCCGATATCGAGAAGGCCAGTTGCTATTGCACTCCTTTCAGCATTGATGTCTTCCGCTACTGTAACCGGACCCCTTATCGGTGGAGCATTGTCTGAGCATGTCACTTGGAGATGGTGTTTCTACATTAACTTACCAATTGGTGGTCTTGCCTTTGTTGCCATGCTGGTTTTATACAACCCACCAAAACCAAAATTCACATGGAAAGAGAAGTTCTCCAGACTTGACTACATCGGTTCTTTCTTTCTTTCATCGGGTGTTGTCTTGTTACTATTAGCTTTGACTATGGGTGGCGTTGACTTCCCTTGGAGATCAGGTGCAATCATCTCCATGTTTATTCTTGGGCCTTTGCTCCTCTTTGGATTTGGATATTGGACTTACAAGTATTCCAAAACACCTATTATCACTGGTGAAATACTTAGCAAACGTGCTGTTTTATTCCCAATTCTTTCTATTTCCGCTACATACTTCAATTTTATGGCTGTAATGGTCTACCTCAGCACATACTTTGAGGTCATTCATCACACATCTACTTTGGCTGCTGGGCTTCATTTCCTTCCAATCGTCATCAGTATGGTAATCACAAACATCTCCTCTGGTATGCTCATCAAGCGAACACGATACATCAAGCCCTTTGCACTTGCTGCTGGTGTTTTTGCCCCTGTTTCCATGGGCTTGCTTACCCTCTTGGATGTTAATTCCAGCTCTGGAAAGAATATTGGGTTGCTAATCCTTCCGGGAATCTATATTGGATTTGTATTCCAAGCTAGCATGGTCTCAGCACAGCTTCACTCGCCAAAAAGTTCAGGATCCTTGATCATTGTCACCACATTCACCAACTTTTCCCGTTCTGTTGCCGGTGCCTTTGGAAGTTGCTTCGCCCAAGTTGTCTATAATGCCACCTTGCAAACAAAGGGAACTTCCGTGTACAAGGCAAACCAGTCTCTCTTCTCCGGGTTGAGTTTGAGTGAAGTTGAAGATATTCTTAATAACCCATCAACCATCTGGGACCAAGCTGAAGATCTCAGAGATGTGTTGCTTAATGTCGTCATGTCCTCTATCCGCAACGTCTTCTACATGGCGCTTGGTTTGTCTTTTGTGGTTCTCATCTCTGCAATCTTCTACTCGAACAAGAAACTTCCAAAGACTAAAGACGTTATCAAAAGTCAGGAAGAGCATGATAAGATGGTTCGGGAACAAAGTGGAGGGGCTAAGGAGGCTGATCCTCCAGTGACAGCACCAGAGAGCTCTGAATCCAAGGAAACCACTTCTTAAAGGATCGCTGTCTTAATGCCGATATAATTATCACAGAAGCTTTCTAATTTTAAACAAATTCACTGTACATTACTCTTAATTTGCTACGTCACAGCTGTCATCTTTGAAAATCATAGTCAAGAGTTAGAAATACACGAATATATGAAGATACTACCGTTATGTTGTATGATGGAAATGCAAGGACTCCAACAAAATCAAAGGCTTTTCATGAACCAACCAACCCATCAATATTTCTTTGGTGTTGTGGATGGAGAGTGGTCAAGTTTCTCTTTGATCTTGGAGAAGAGACCCTTCTTCTTTCTTGGGGAGGAGCTGGCGCTGCTGTGCAATGACTGAGCATCAGATGATCCCAATGGCTTTGGAGGTGCCAATGGTTGGGTATTCTGTGGAACAGCACCAGATGTGTTAGCAGAAACAGCATCAACATTTACTGGTGGAGTATTCTCAACATTCTCAGAAGGAACAGATTGCTTTGGTGTGGATGGCGCTTCGAAGGCACCTGTGGAGGTAGCACCAGTGACGGAGTCAGAAGCGCCGTGCTTCTTTGTATAGTCGTCAAGGTCATCAGCAAGCTTCTGAACATATTCGTTACCCTTGTTCAAGTACTCGTTGTTGTTCTGCTTGGCATAACCATCAACCTTGTCAGCAGCCATCTGGATGTAGTCGTTCAATGTAGAACCACCCTTCTCAGCGTAGGCCTTCGCCTCGTTGACGTAGTTAGATCCGGAAAAGTTGGAACCAGACTCGCCATTAGAAGAAAACTTGGAAGCAACACCAGCACCTGCAGCAGCAACAGCGGCGGTAGCGCCTGCAATATAGCCAGTGTTAGAAGAAGAATCACCAGTAGTTGGTGAGTTAACCTTTGGGTCCAAAGTAGACTTCTGTGGAGTGGAGAAATCAGATGTCTGGGAAGTTGGAGCTTGAGCAGATGGAACTGATGGGAGCTGAGAGGATGGAACTGGAGAAGTTGGAATCTGTGTAGATGATGGGAAGGCAGATGTGGCTGGGGAGTTTCTCTTTGAAGCAGCCTTCTTCTCAAAGTCTGGAGGAAGAGTGGCACCAGCCATACTAGCAGATCCAGAAGAAGATGGGGTGGAAGCACGTTCAGCACCGCCCAAACCAACGGCAGCGGCAACAGAGCCAAGACCAAGACCGGAAGCAATACCTGCACCGTTAGACTCGGACTTAGCAGCTGGAGTAGAGGATGAGGAAAGGGTAGTGGTAGATGCATCAACAGAATCTGGGGCAGAAGCCTCTGGAACAGCAGCAGATGTAGTAGAGTCAGAAGTAGAAGTGGCGGCAGCACCAAGACCGGCGGCGGCAGCAACACCGCCAGTAGAAGGAGCAGAAGCAGATGTGGAGTCAGCAGTAGTTGGTACAGATGAGCCAGGAACGGAAGAATAACCAGCAGTGGCAGGAGCAGAGGATGGAATAGAGGACTCAACTGCCTCAGTAGAGCCATTGGTTGATCTAACCTCCTCGACAGCCTTTTCGGTGTTACCGAAATACTCATCTGGGTGTGACTTGACCTCAGAAGCGAACTGCTTGGTAGAAGAGAAATCACCATGTTTCAAATCAGAAGCGATCTTCTTAGCTTCTGGAGTGAACTTAGCAGCGTCGGCCTTAGCAGCCTTAGCAAGAGAGGAGAAGTCCTTCTTGTGCAAGCCAAACAACCCCTTAGAAGTCTTGGATGGAGTTGAAGCATCTGAAGAAGCAACTTCCTCGTTAGGAATGGATGAAGCCTCGGCAGATGGAGCAGAACCGGAAATACCACTAATGGCACCACCGGCAGCTGGAGAAGCAGTAGCAGAGGCAGCATCAGAGTCATCATAGACCTTAGACTCTCTCTTCTTACCAAACTTGCTGAACATAGACTTAGATCTGGAAGCAGCAGCAGAGTCCTTGGATTCAGAAGGACGGGAAGATTCATAACCAGCGGCGGCAGTACCAAGAGCACCAACACCAGCAATAGCACCAGAACCAGAACCAGAATCGGTACCAGCGGAAGCAGATGGAGCAGAAACAGATTCAGTAGGAGCAGAAGATTCAGTCTTGGCGTTAACAATAGCCTCCTTGGTGTTACCAATAAAAGCATCTGGGTTTTCCTTAACATCAGCAGCGGCAGCCTTAGCGGAGGAGAAATCACCCTTAGCAACATCCTGAGCAACGTTCTTCAACTCTGGAGCAGCCTTGGAAGCATCTGTCTTTGCAGCCTTACCAACAGAGAGAATGTCCTTCTTAGCAAATCCGAAGAGACTCTTCTTCTTCTTTGGAGTTTCAGTAGATTCAGAAGTACCTGGAGCAGGGACATTAATGGCGGCCTTGTCAGATGGAACAACAGATGGGGTGGATCTACCAGAGACATCGGAAGCAGCGATAGATGGAGTGTTGACTTCTTCGGCCTTGATACCAACAGCAGAAGCAATACCAGCAGCAACACCGCCGCCAACAACAGCAGTGGATGCACCAGTGGATCCAGCGTTGTATGGAGAAGTAGAAGGTCCCTCAGTAGTTGGGATATTACGAGTAGTTTCAGATGGAATAGAAGTCTGTGGAACAGTCTTGGAAGCAGTTGTGGAACGGAGCTGAGCATCTTCAGTTGGAAGTTTCTCAAAACCAGTAGAAGCAGAAGGGACAGATTCAGCAGGGACGTCAGCAGTTGGCTTGGATGGAGTTCCAGTGATCTTCTCAGTAGCAGACTTTGCAGCAGTAAGCAAAGCTGGGAGACCAATAGCAGTCTTTATCACGTTAGAGCTGGAGAACTTCTTCCAAGTAGAAGTAGTTGGGTCAATCTCAACATCACGCTGAACGTTTGCCTCCTTTGCATAAGTGGAAACATAAGAACGACGCATAATAAGCTCCTTCTCGTTGTGTTCCTTCTCCTCGGTGGTGATAGCGCTGTCGAACAAAGCGTTGACGGCAAAGTTTACACCAAGAGAGAAGTTCTCAGCAATGAGTGCAATAGTAGCAAGCTTCCAACCTGGGGTTACCACTGGAGAAGAGGCGAAAGAGTAAGACTGGGAGGCCAAGACCTCAGATTGGTGTCTGTACATGACAGTGGTGAGAGGGGCGGTGAAAGAGCCCAACCAGGTCAAGATGTTCATGTGAGTATCCCATGGCTGGATAGACTCAACCTGTCTTGGGACTGGACGGGAACACTCAAACAACAATTTCTCAGCATCACCTCTGATCTCGATCCAGTTGAAGAAGAGAGAGACAAGAGGAGCAAGAGACCAAACTGGGCCAAAGAGAACGAGGTAACCGAACTGCATGACAAGCTCACGGTATTCAGCATCAACATCAAACTCGCCCATGGTAACCTGCTGACGGACATTAGACAAGAATCCGGCCTCTTCAGCAGAATCCAAGCGCTTTGCAACAGACTTCTGGCTGCCCAACTTCTCCTTGACGAGACGGATCGAAACTGGGACGATGTTCTCCAAAATAAGACCAATGATCTGGGCGGTAAGAGTGAAGTAACCGAATTGGCCAATCAATCTGTCGTTGTTGATCTGGAACTTCTCCTGAACAATTGGAATTCTGTAGCTGGAGGAGAAAGAGTGAAGGGTAGAGAAGTAGGAGTTAACGGTGTGACCGAATGGGAGGTAGAAGAAGACGGTGATAATGAGTGGGACGTAGGCAGAAAGGAAGTTGTAAACATACATCTTCTGCAATTTAGAACGGACATAAGTGGACTGGTACTCGTGGTTCTCGTAGGCAAGAGCCTTGTCGACTACCTTCTCGTAGAAGCCAGTGATGATAGGAACGACAACAACAATGAGAACAGTTGGAACGAGGCCAAGAAGGCTCTTACCGCTACCCTGGTAAATCTCAGTAAGGAAGATCTCAAGGAAGAAACATGAAACCTGGTAAGAAACAAGGAACAGAATGGCACCAATTGCCACTGGGATAAAAGCAAGTTGTCTTGCGGAACGCTTGACAGGGGAGAAAGATGGAACGGATTCGCCAGTGGCTGCGTCAACCTCGGTTGATTCACCAACGAACTCTTGCCTTCTGATCTCAATCTTGGAGGATCCGTTGGTTCCCCATTTCAAAACATAAGTTGCCTGTTTCTTCTTCCATGCCGCCAGGAAGACGATAGCCCACAGGGTGTTGAGGACAGTGTAGATGAGTGAGAATCTCTTGAACAAAACGTGAGAAACAAGACCAAAGATAGAAGGACCAAGTAATGCATGGAAGTAGAAACGAACAAATGCGAAGTAAAGGGCCACTTTTTCTCCTGCAATGGCTCTAATCTTCTCGATGTTAATTTCATCGAATGAAGGCTTGAGGAAGGATTTCAGGAGGCGCTTATTCTCATCATAATCCCAGATTGGGGAAATTTTCTTAACAAAGGACCAGTCCTTAGATCCAGTAGCAATTCCAGCACCTCCTTCCGAGACTGGATCGGTGAGAAGGGCATAAACAGCGTTGAGTCTCGCGGTTACGGTTAGTTGATGGATAAGCGAGTCATCAGAGTCAAGGGCGCCACGTACACCGTAGAGATACTCTTTCAAGCCCTCGCTCTTGAGATACTTGAGAAGAACGGAATCATTGACTTTGACAAAGACGAGGAGCTGGGCATTGTCGGCAGGTCTCACTTGTGTGTAGAAGCCTTGCTTGTCGAGATGCTCCACAAGTCTGGAGAAGTTCTGCTGTGCCTCCTCAGTAGCGGCACCCGCGTCAGTTTGCGGGAAGTCCACAAGCAGCACGTAGTCTGGGTTAAGCTCAGCGAGAGGTACGACTGTGCCAGACATGTTCGGTTGCAATTGTCACCTTTCTGGGCGTGTTGTATAGAGGAAAGAAGTCAGAAACGAGAGTTGAGGTTTGTAGGAGATGTGAAATTTGGCGATCCGGTTCGGGCAGCTGAGTTGCTCGGCGGAACCGCAGCAGTAGACATCCCACAATAGCGCGGGGCAGATAAAACGGGTGGCGGGAGATCGGTTGCTCGCAATGACGTATAAGGTTGCCATTTCTCTGCGTTTTGTCCTCTGTAAGTCCCGCTGCCCTGCGTTTTGCACTGATGTACTGCTCCCCTTCCCTGAGTTATCGGCCCGAAACTGCTTATGTCAGCAAGGCACATATTCAAGACACCCGGACACACCGGCCACCGGCTCTCCCGTCGAGACTCGCGTAATTCGAGGGAATGGGATAGCCTAACGTTTTTTGCCCTTCCTCTGCCTTCCCATATCAGCCGACCATTGTCTCTCATATGGCATCACGCCTATTGAAAACTCCGAGAATCCACACACGCCTCCTGAGAGTTCCTGCAATGTCACTAGAGCCATACACTGCTGAAAGACAGTCCGAGCTTATCGAGAACTACACTCGTGTGTTAAACGATGTCACAAGCACCCAGAAGACTCGTCCCTCCGCATTCACGCATCCAGTGAGACTTCTCGCTGTGTCCAAGCTCAAACCTGCATCCGATGTCATGGCGCTGTACGACCATGGCGTCCGAGACTTTGGCGAGAATTACGTGCAGGAATTGATTGGTAAGGCTGCCATTCTTCCAAAGGATATCAGATGGCACTTCATCGGAGGCTTGCAGACGAACAAGTGCAAGGATCTCGCTACTGGTATCGAGAACTTGTATGCCGTGCAGACGATTGACTCATTAAAGAAGGCCAAGAAGCTTAATGACACAAGAGAAGGTCATGGTGGTAAGATCAACGTTTTCCTCCAGATCAACACATCAAGAGAGCCGCAAAAATCCGGTATTTTACCAGAAGATGTTAAGACTTTGACTGATATTGTTCAGTATCTTACCAGTGAGGCGAAGAATGTTCAACTTCTTGGACTTATGACCATTGGTTCTTTTGAGAAATCTCATACTGAAGGTGAGAACCCGGAGTTCAAGACCCTCTATGAACTCAAGGCGCAACTCGATAAGGAATACGGTCTGGAACTTGAATTATCTATGGGTATGAGCGCAGATTTCATTGAAGCAATCAATCAGGGTACTTCTTATGTCAGAGTTGGTACCGATATCTTTGGATCGAGACCACCAAAGACAGCCTGAGTCACTAATAAACAGTATTCTAAAGATGCAGGTCATGTATTTCATGAGAGTAGACACGTTTAGTATTCACCAAAGAGATAGATAAAGATTCCCATACCCAAGAAGGAAGTTTGGATAGCCATAAGAATGTTAACGTCGTTATTGTTGAATATGTTCTGACCAGTGACAACTTTCAAGTGATCCTTGTTATCCCAGAGGTATGTACTATCAATGTAGTCGCCTCCACTAACCTCCAGCACAAGGCCATCCTTGGTGTCCACGTATGACTGTTGAAGAAAAGTTCCCATGATGGAATCAGCAAGCGTTCCGACAAACCCCATGATTGTGAAGAATAAGAACTTCCAGAACTGACCATCCTTGAAGAAGAAGGCAGAGATCGCAGCAAGCAAAGCGGATCCAGCAGCACCTGCAGCCAAACCAAGTTTAGTAACACCACCGTTTGTACCAGGTGGGACGGTTTCAAAGGTTGTGAGCAAGAATGGAGACGTTTCAGAGAGGATACCAAATTCTGAAGACCAGGTATCAGCAATGACGGCACAATACTGTGTGATGATACCAGCATGAGCCATTGTGGTAAGTTCATAATCATCAATAAAGAGAGAAAGGAAAATGAGCAAGGATGCGATACCAGAGTTACAAAGAACTTGAACATATGTGCGTGCAGTTTGAGATGCATCCTTAGTTGGAGCCTTCGTCTTCTTGGCTTTAATCTCCTCTTTGTAATGGGTTGCTGTTGATGAAGTAAGGAAGAATGTGATGAGAAGAATCAAGTAGAGGTTTGTCTTTGGTAAACAGTGGATAACACCAGTGATAAGTGCTGCAAGGATTCCAGAAGGTGTCAACGACTTGTTAGAGTAAGCTCTAAACGCCACCAGAAGGATGATTGCGGCCCTCACGCCAATTGTTGTGTGGTCATTCACATCCACAATCTTGGATTGAATGAATGGAAGTGATGGCAACTGCATTCTGAGTTCAATTCGGCACAATGAGACATTTGAATATATGAAATTGGATAGATGGTGAGCGATGTCTGTTAACGCCAATCGCGAAACACCTCGTAATACCGGATGTCTAACTACTAATTACACTACTTCACTGGTTTCCCCGGTAAAGACTTATATTCCACTTCCTCCGTCTTCTCGGGATAAATAGTTTGGATATTAGATGCAGATGATCATTTATAGAATTAGGCCACAAAGAGGACGACCAGAAAGAGGGTTCTCCCACTGGAGGAGTAGACCTATTCCGAGGGTCTCTCTATGCTGGCCGCAGCCTTACCAACGACCTTGGAAAGTCCATTGTCATGACAGGGCCGTTCTCAACTCTCATTCTGCTCTAATTCTCATTCACTTAGTACCATCAACCATCAAAGTTGTAACTGAACATTCTTAAAGAACCTCAGTTAGCAATCTTTTCAGGTTAAACTGTATGGAAGGATCCTTGAAAAAACACATCATGGAATACTCCTATCGAGACACCCCGATACACTGCATGAGGCTGGCCGCTGATATGCATGCAGGAAATTACACATTAAATGGCACAATTTTCAAATCCATCAAAAGAACTGAATTATGTTAGCGATAAGAAATTCTGAGTCGGTTGTAATACCTAACTTTGGTTAGTACGGACCGCCTTTGGATATATTCGACAACGCCCGATGTCATAAACTGTGAAGACTTCAGCGCACGAGGGTGTTAATTTGCTGAACTTCCTCACGAAGTGAATCAACCTCACCACCTAGATCATCACGGTAGACCGAACCCTCAAAGCTGAAAGTCATCAAAAAATGCCCTACCCAGTACGAGCCTCACTACCCAACTTCCCAAGGGGCCAAGGGCCAAGGGCCAATATCATGGGGATAGTCTCCCTAGTTAAATAGTGAGTGGACCCGGAGGTTATTTGATGGTTCGATGAACTCGTCTTGGGTGTGATGTAGTAAGAGGTAAGAGGGGGTTCTCGCATAAACCACTTACTCGATCATAACGAGAGGCCAAAATGGTCTGACCTTCGAAGCACTTACCAGTACAAGTTAGTTGGAAGTCTTGAAAGCAAGAAATGTGGCGAATGACGTCCAAAGTTCTAGGAAAAGGGTCCTTATAACGTCAATGAGAAGGTTAATTTACGTGCCGGAGAGAATTTCTGTAGTGTGCCTACCGCGTTTATCACAGGTTATACTAAATTAACCACTCACCACTTGCCATTCAGAATGCCAGTGTACACTTCTACTAGGGACCAGGGTGTATCAACTTGAAACATGAAACAGATTTGAACGTCTGATATGTTGTAACTTCTCAGCTGTCCTCTCTTTTTGGCCCTGAAAGCCTGGTTGCTCTTTTGTATAATGGGATGTGTGGGGAAGTTAGACGTGAGTTTATATGAGGGAATTATTAGGGGTGGCCGACAGTTAGTAGAATTCAATGAAAAGAAGAAGATTGACTCTTAACAATGTAGAGAGGTTAATGGCCTACACGGGAACCTCTAATTTGAGGGTTTTGCAGCTCGATCAAATTTCTGCATTTACTTAGAAAAGGCGAGTCCGTTTTCAATACTGAACAGTTCATGTGGCTTGCTGATTCTGCCCAAGATCAAAAACTCGGAATTAGGCCCTATAACCAATACTGCCAATACAAACCACAGTACTCTAATCACCCCCAAATTTTTGAAGCTTTCAATTAACTTTTTCTTAATAAACTTTAGCCAAACTCCTATATGGAATAGGCTTCAAGTTCGCGACAGCAACGATGAGTAGCCATAAAACTCCCGGTGAGGCCACAGAGATGATTAAGTACAGCTCTAGATTTACGAATAGAGGGCCGACTTAGGATTTAACACAAAAAAAGTTAAATATAGAAAAAAGGCTTTGCGCTTTGCGAACAGGGAGAATAGAACATTGCCCGTCCTCTTCATCATGAACTCACTCATTTGTGTCGCGAACGGTCTTTCCCCCAGCGTCCCTCTCTTACTTTTAAGAGTTGTGCTACCAGCACCTTGGGATCCTCAATGTATTGGCCCAGATATTCAGAAATAAAGCAAATTCCCTTTTACTGGTATGAGATTATACTTGTCTTTTCTTACAAAAAGTCCTGACATGATCCGTCATGCGAAACCCCTGGATTAGACCTCGCGATTAGGCAAACGCAGGTACGACCCATGTACCTCTGCAGAACAATATATGATATCGACTCGATATGATGTCCTATGACATTCTCTTCCGAATACATGACCCATTATATAAGCATGTTCTTCTATATCATCACGGTCCTGCACTTTTCTTCTAGTAGTCCTGGCATGAGCTGAACACTAAGTTGCTATCATGTATCATCCGGCAACTTAGCAAGGATCGCCGGGGTTTTCTTCCCCTCGCAAATGGTCTTGTTTGTATTAATGAACATTAATCATTACAGATCAAAGTTACAATAACATCATCTATTCTGACCATATATTGAATCTTCAGTTGTAACGTTTAGTGTTGCGGAACCATGGTCCTGTCTAGGCTCAGTGTACGTCATCTACCCAGCTTACATCACCAGCGCTGCCTTTATAGTCAGACCCACCTAGATTCTAATTTTTGACCCAATTCCCAATTCCCAGAACCCAGGAGACAGGGCAGAGCAACTGAGCAATTTTCTCCAGAAGGTATAACAGAGGTAAGAGTCCACGCGGTCCATTGTGTGCCCCTGCCATTGAGTGGCTATTCCAACTATCGCGAACTTTTTTTAAGCTTGCGCACCACAAAAAACTAGAATTTGGCCCTGGGCACAAACTTCTCATACACGAGATTTGGGCGCCACCTGGCGGTACGCAAGATCCGACCCACCAGGCGCAAACAGAGCGCTATTTCAACGAAATGACAAGCAAAAAAGACGCAAAAAGATAAGCTCCGCGACGGGGAATCGAACCCCGATCCCCCGCGCGACAAGCGGGGATTCTAACCGTTAAACTATCCCGGATCTCTTGAAATACGAGATCTCAGATCTCTGACGGGCGTAGTAGGACTCATTGCGATCAAAAGCACCAAAATAACGGTTTTCCCGAATTGGGGACTCTTCTGGTGCACACTCTACAACCTCTCCACAGAAACTCCTGGTATATTCGAGTCTCTCCAGCTTTTCAGCCTTAGACTCATGGAGCATAAATTTCACATACCCATGGAAGTTTCTGAAGAGCGACGTCAGTGTCAACCAAACGTCCATAATCCACTTTGCTGCCTCTGTCTAGCTGAAGTGGAATCCTTCTGGCATCTCTTCCAAGAATGTGAAATATCTCAACAGCTATGGCGAGAGGTCATATGTGAATATACACAGGTCAAGGACATACAATTCGAAGACTTCTACATCCCTCTGGGACACACTAAAGACCACTACAAGAATCTTAACGACTACATTGAACTGGTCTGGAGTCTGGACCCTAAGGCGAAAGAGAAGATACAGCTCACAACCGCTGCAACCATTCTCTTACACAAACCCACAGATTGCTCAAACACTGGAAGCTTTCCGCAAGCTCAAATCTTCGGAAGTTGAATACTATGGACCAATCTGAACACACTCCTCTCAAGTTACAGAGACTGATCTTCATTAATAGCTGAACGTACAGAACGAGCCAACCGGTACAGTTGCCATCTTGGACTCGAGTATTCCTCACCAATTCTAGGAAAAAGAAGGGGAGAAGACAAGTTGATAGATCTTTAATTATCACATCTGTTGGATTCAAACCAGATTAAAGTTATTCGAATAAGCGGACAAGTAGAAATCAGATGGTATTGATTGTGTTCAATTTTGGTAAGGGCACATCACCAAAAAGCTTAGCAGAACCCCTTTTGAGCTCCTGGCACCTGCAGATTCCTCAAAAGAGTTTAGGTGTGATTATATCCCAAGACTTTGTGCCCTGAGCAATTCGGGATTCAGGTAACTCAGGTATTATACATTAGGCTTTTGAACAGGCACGCCAATCGGTCACGTGGCCAGTCTGAGATCAAGGTCTATCGAACGCTCTAGAACGTGTATGCTTCTCCACAAAAGCCTCCGAGTTCTAGGAACAATATTGGTTAACATGCATGAAGCAGAATCACCCATACAAATTGTACACATTAAATTGGAGGTTCTATAATAAAGATCACTTCATTATCAAATGTCCTACTGATCAAAGGAAGGAACAGAGGCATATAAATAACACGTCTCGGCATTCGTTAATTGGTCAGGGCCACACAGGAGACACGATCAACAAATTCCGCGTAGTTCGGGAACATCAACAAACAGAACTCATCACAAACAAACGCGTCACCCACAGCGGCAGAAGCATCCAGACACGATGGGAGCTCAAATGAAGGGTCTACAGCAGTTCATTGCTGATCTGCGGAATGTGGAGACGAAAGAGGAGCAGGACAAGCGGATCAACTCTGAGATTGTAAACATACAGAACCAATTCAGCGGCAATGGGAGACTCACGGGATATCAACAGAAGAAGTACGTTTCCAAGTTGGTATATATCTACTTAACATCCAGTGCAAATATCAATTCCTACAATGTGATGTTTGGTGAGCGTCAGATCATCAACCTCATATCCTCTAAGGTCTACTCGGAGAAATTCATTGGATACCTGGCTATCTCCTTACTCTTCAGTAACCAAGATAAGGAATCTGATTCGGCATTTTTGACGTCTCTCTCTCAATCTTTGAAGAAAGATATCACAGCACCGGATGAAGAGACCAATATCCTCGCTCTTCAATGTGTTGGAACCCTTGGAAACTCAACATGGGCCGATCTTCTTGCCGAAGACGTCTTCCAAGTCCTCAGATCACCGACAGCATCGCCACTCATCAAAAAGAGAGCTGCATTGGCGTTTTTGAAGCTTGTGAAGGCAAACAAAGATTGCTTGCTAAGACATCAGGCTTGGATCCCGAGAATTCTTGCCCTTGTGGATGATCCTAACCTTGGAGTTGTACTCTCAGTGCTGCCTTTGGCCACATTCATCGCCACAGAGATTGATTTCAAGAGTGCACAAGCACTGGTTCCAACATTGGCAAAAAAGCTCAGTTTACTTATCATCGAGACAAGCTCTATTCCGAAAGAATATTTCTTTGGTGGTGTTGCCTGTCCTTGGCTGATCGTTAAGATTGCCAAATTCCTCACTGTTTTGCTACCAGACTCCAAAAATCTCAACATTGATTTGAATTCGTTAAGGACAATGCGTGAATGTGTCTCCACAACCATCAATCAGATTGGACTACGTACAAACACTGATGCATCTATGAAAAATGTCTATAATGCAGTTCTTTTTGCCATGATTGACCTTGCTTCACACCTTGATCCGTCACCCGAGGCTCTCGTTTCTTCCATTGATGCAATCACACGACTTTTGGATTCTCATGAAATGAACACCAAGTATCTGGCATTGGACTCTCTCATTAAACTAAGTACCGAACACACAACGCTACAAAGATCCCAAAAGCATCTCTTGAAGATCCTTCAACTTCTCAACGAGCATGACATCTCGATCTCCAAAAAGGCACTTGATCTGATCTACGTCGTTGCAGATTTTGAAACCACTCCATATATCGTTTCTGAACTCCTCAAATCCATGAAGACTTCAGATCACATCATTCGTTCAGAGATTGCTATCAAGGTATCCGTCCTTAGTGAGAAGTTCGCAAAAGATCCGGAGTGGTTCGTCAATACCAACCTACAATTGATTGATTCCGCTGGACCAAACTTGAATGACTCCATTTGGGAAAGAATTGTACAGATTGTGGTCAACAACGAATCATTGCATGAGTTGACTTGCAAATCATTGTTTGAATATATCATGAAGCCAAACTTTGTCGAACCGATGGTGAAAATTGCAGCTTATGTCCTTGGTGAGTTCGCTGATCAAATTAGGGATAAGTATCCATTGCAGAAGCAGTTTGATATCTTGGCAAAACTCTACTTTTATGTTTCTAATGAAACGAGAGAAATGCTTCTTGTGACTTTGATGAAGTTGCTCAAGTTTGATATTGAAGACAAGAAATTGAGATCGAAGATGATCAAACTCTTGAGACTGGAGGTCAACTCTATCAACTCTGAATTGCAACAACGTTCATTCGAGTATTTGAATATGATCCAGAGACTTGGAACAGACCAAGGAAAGATGCTTTATCTACTGGTCTTTGACGAAATTCCTGTCTTTAACACCAAACAGAACCCATTGTTGCTAAGATTGGGTATGACCAATCCAAGTGCCAAGAGAGAACTTGTCAAGAGTACCGATAATTTGGCCCAAAAGTTGACTGTCGGTAACGGTGCCATACTGGAGGACGATGAGTTCTCTGATGAAGGTGATACAACCGATCCGTTCGGCGAAAGTCATAATTTGAGCACAGATACCCCACTTACCACGGCTCCTTCTTCAGCTCGTGGTCCTGCTCCTCCAATTCCACATAAGTCCTCTGAAAGTCCATTAACACCAAATTGGGAAGTTGGATTCTACAGAATGTTTGAATTCAACCAAGGTGTTTTCTTTGAGAACTCTCTGCTTAAAGTCTTGGTGAGAATTTCGTCTCATCAAGTGCAAAAGGAACTGCTCTTCCTCACATTCACATTCCAGAACAAGTCACCACAAAATCTAACATCATTCATGATAACGCCAACGAATTACCGCACTATTAAACCGAACTTGATTGTTAACGCATCTGAGTTACCAGATACAGATATCCCAGTGAATGGTAAGACTTCATCAACAATGGAGGTTCTCATTCGTGCTCCATTCGAGATGGACGAGATTCCAAATATGAGAATCCAATTCTCTTCAGGAGGTGCATTCAACAACGTCAGATTGAAACTTCCAATCTTCTTGACTAAGTTTGTGACTCCGACTGCACTTCACTTCCCTCAATTCCTTCAACATTGGAAGCAAATTGATGTCCTTGGAGCTAGTGGAGAGGCATTTGAGACAATTGAGACCAGAACGCCTATCGATGTTGCTTGGTTCACCAGATTTGTTGGAAAGTTGGGATTGGCAGTCATCGAACAAAACGCTTCAAGTTTCATATTCGCTGGTGGTATTCTACACACTTCTACCATTGGCAACTTTGGTACCCTTTTGAAAGTCAAGTTTGTTGATGAGTATACCTTGGAATTGAGATTCAGAACTACCAGAGATGGTCTGGGTAAAGCCCTAATGCTCTATGTGGTGAACTACTTCAAGCATCACTAATGCAATGACGATATATTTATACGATTTTTTAGATCTGAGTACATGTAGCACAGGTAAACTATCTATTATATTAGTCTTCTTCATCGCTCTCACTTTCAGTCTCGCTTTCATCCTCACTATCAGAGTCGTCGTCATCTTCACCACTGTAGTCATCCTCTTCATCTTCATCATCATCCTCATCATCGCCCTCATGCTGTGTGACCTCCTGAACAGTGACATCATATCCTCTCTTCTCGAAGAATTCTCTTAAATGCTTAGCATTGGATGGGTGAGCACATGCAAACACAGCAGAGGTCTCACTCTTGAAGATCTTAACGTAGTACTTCTCCAAAACCTTCACCATATCCTGTTCAGTAACCTTCTTCAGATCTTCAATGAACTTGGTGTTGAAGTTTGGACCTCTCTTCTTCAACACGTTGTCCATGTACTTAGAAGAAGCAGATGAGTAGTAGTTACTCTCACTACTGGCAATAGAATTCACCAAACTGCTGACAGCACCTTCAAACAAAGTCTTATCCACAGCAGTAGCACCAGAAGCCAAATCATTAACAATCTGCTGACCAACTTCAAAGCCCTTAATTGCATCAGCACCTCTGTAAATGTCAAAGGACAACTGGCCTGACTCAACACTACGGGCAACATTGGCACCGTATGCTAAACCAGTACCTCTGATTCCTCTCCAGAATGGTCCTTCGACAGCTTGCAAGTATGATGAAGCCAAAGCAAGAGCAGCCATATCCTCGTTGTGATAGTCTGTTGGAATTCTTGTTGATGCCAGAAGGAAAGTAGAATCAGAAGCTGGTGCAGTCATGATGTAGGCCTTCTTAGAGAGTTCCTCGCCAAGATCAGTCAAGACTTCAAAGGTACGTGGAATGGATGTGAGCTCTGTAACTGTGGAGTTCTTAGGAAGGAAGTTGGACCAAGCCTGAATTGGATGCTCGATGGATGACAAGTCACCGGCAATGATAACACGGAAATTGGAAGGCTTGAACAAAGAGGTTCTGATCTTCTCAAGATCGTCATGGATTGCCTTAAAGTTACCATCCGCAATCTGTTTGGAAAGCTCACGGTAGAATGGCTCGTTCAATAATGGGTCCTTAGAACGTTTCAATGATCTCTGACTAAGACATGTAGTGGCATTAATAGAGTTGAGAACGCTGGAACCACTTCTCTTAACTGAAGGTAAAGAGTTCACAAGTCTGTGAATGGCAACCTTCACTCTTGATTCATCAAACTTGGTGTACCAGAATATCTTCTTAAGCCAATCGATGGCCTTGATGTAATTCTCTTTCTTGACCTGGATACGAGCATCAACAAGTTCGGAGAACTGGTTTCTGAAGGCATTGTATAAGGAGTGCTCAACAGTGTCGTTCTGTAATTCCTTCACAACAGTCTCATATGGAATTGTCTTACCATCAATCTCCAATGGAAGAGAGAAGATCTCCGCAAAAATGTCAAAGTATGGGAGTAACTCCTCTGAGATTTCCAAAGAAGACATGATGATATCAATAGAGATGAACTCTGATTTGAATTGGTCGACGTTGATGTATAGTGGGAAGTTTTCTGGAGTATCGTTGATCATTTTCTTCACAAATTCGTTAGTCAAGTCATTCTCCACATCCTTGTTCAAACCAACACCGACTGTGGTTGTATTGATGAATGGGATCTTGGCTGGGTCTGGTTTTGGGAATCCATTGAGAATTTCATCAGGGATTGGCGCATCGTTCTTCTTCTGTGCCTCTTCCAATTTCTTCTTCAACTCTTCAAGACCCTTCTCACCCAATGAAGCCTTTCTATCCTCAATGAGCTTTTTATTGGCCTCCTTTGTACTCTTGTACAGCTTTTTGGAAGGCTTGGCAATGACGATGGCTGAGTTGTTGTCAACCAGGTAAGTCTTGTAGAGCTTAACCCATTGCTCAATGGTCCAGTTAGCTAATGTTTCATAATCATGCAATGACTTAAGGTTCTTGGTCAATGCCTTGGCCTCCATATCAGAGTACAAGAAGTCATTAATGACGTAGTCAGTCAAAATATCAGTGGACTTCTCACAGGACAAGAGCAACTTCTTCTTTGAGTTCTCCACAATTTCTCTCATTCTCGTGAGATCAAACTGTTCTGTCGAGGCATGATCTTTCAAAAGTTTCAAGAGCTTCTCCTTGGCTTCATGGAGCTTCTCTGTTGGAACATCGTTCATCTTGATGTATGGTACAATGTATGTGAAATCGTCTGTGTTATATTCCAAGTCACTTGCAAGAGGCTCCTCAATCTCCACCAGATTCTTAGTCAAGAGAGCAATTGGAGATTCACAGAGGTACTCCAAAAGCAATGTAACAGCCAGATCCTCGTCGTAGTTTTCATGCTTTGGACCGATCCAGGAAACTGCAACTTCTCCATAGGACTCATCCTTTTCAGAAAACTCAATCTCCTTGATAATCTGTTCTGGTAGCCTCACAATCCGTGCTTCGGAATCAACAAATGGTCTCTTTTCAGGTTGTGTAAGTTCTGGAAGTTCACTGTCAAACTCCTCCATTGTCTGTAAGAACTCTTCTTCATCAACAGCACCACTGACAATGACACACAAGTTACTTGGTCTGTAGCTGCTCTCATGGAATTTTCTGATGGTGTCATTAGACAAAACTCTAAGGTTCTCCATCAAACCACCAGTCTCGGAAGAATAGCCACTTGCCTCAGGATACAAAGATCTCTGTAAGCTGAGGAGAGTCTGGAACCATGGCTGATTTTGGATACCCTGCATCTCGGAGAAGACAACACCTTTCTCCTTAGCTTCACCATCAACGTGATACACCTCAGTGTAACAGGCCTCATCTGTGAGTGTTGGGTTCAAGATATGATCAAGGTACATTGGCAGCAAGGTTCTGAACCCTTCCCAGCCAGCTGTGGTAAGTGTGTAGACGGTTTGATCTGTAGCGGTCCATGCGTTGGTGTTTGAGAACATCACATTGCCCAATGTGTCCAACAAGCCCTTGTATGGGTACTTTTTGGAACCCATGAATACCAAGTGCTCGAGTGTATGAGGAGTACCACTATCATCTGGGACTTCAGTAGCCACAGCGAAGTAGCCGCTGAGTAGAGGAGTCTCCTTGGAGATCACGGCGGCTTGGAGACCAGTACGCTTGGAGCGCCACTTTTTGATGGAGGAAGGCGCGTACTCCACATCAAAGGAGGTCAAAAGTTCAAACGACCCCATTTTTATCAACTTCAAATGGCGCTTCTGTTGGACGATTTGCCACCAGAAGGTAGTGTCGCTGGGCCGATGTTGACATCTTCAAATGTAAATACACCCGCACACCACATGATTTCGCGAACGTGTTCGGGCGGCTTTCGTATATCTTTATCCTACCTCTGGCAGCATCTTTGTCTTGAATCTCTTGGTTTAAGGAAGCCAAATATGCAATTCTTCCATTTCCTTGCACTTCTGTGTGCATCCTTCTTCCTGGTTTTGGCATTGCCTACTGGAGAAGGTGAGCCTCCAATAACCAACTTCGTCTACTTCACAGTGGAGCAAGACGGTGAGTCTCTCGGAACTATCAAGATCGGGCTCTTTGGTTCCGTTGTTCCTGAGACAACAAAGAACTTCTATGAACTTGCCACCACAGGATACAATGGTCAGGGCTACGAAGGCTCTACTTTCCACCGTGTTATTAAGAACTTTATGATCCAAGGTGGAGACTTTGAGAATCACGACGGCACAGGCGGAACCTCTATCTATGGTAAGAAGTTCAATGATGAAAACTTCCACATCAAGCACGACAGACTTGGAAGAGTCTCAATGGCCAACTCTGGTAAGGATACCAATGGTTCCCAGTTCTTTATCACAACTGCTATTACAAACTGGCTTGATGGAAAGCACGTTGTGTTTGGACAAGTTGTTGAAGGTATGGATGTTGTTGACAAGATCCAGAACTCCAAGACCGACAAGAGAAACAAGCCAAACTCCCCAGTTATTATTGCAAAGTCATGGGGTGAGAAGAACGAGGAGGTCACTTTCCAGGAGGTCAAGGATTATGAGATGGATGAGAAGGAGCAAGACGCACCAACTATTAGCGAAAACAGACCATTCCTCATCTTGGCTGCCATCATTGGACTTATCTTGGTGTATATGTACGTTCAGTACAAGAAGAAGCCAGATAGATACGCCTCTATGAGAGAATAAATGGATTCTGTTACTGCTTTCTGTGTTTGTTTTTTTGGTTTACCCCTTTGATGTTGAGATTGATGATGGTGAGATACGTCCCCTTCACTTATGATGTATATTAACGAGAATGACAGAACTTCGATTTACTAGAGACAATTACTCAGGTACCCATTATATTCTAACTGCGTAACTTATTAGATCTGTCCAATCATTAATGCAGTATCACGCGGGAAGATATCCTTTATCAGTATGTGCTTACATAAGCGATGAGCTTTAACAAAAATTTTCCCGGGGCAGCTAGTAAACATAGACATCACCAACACCTAAAACCCCCCTTCAAACACACTAATTTAAGTACTTCAGGATGGCTACCGTTATTCCACCACCATCTAAGAAGCAGAAACGTGAGGCACAAAAACCTCGTGAGGTTGATTTCATTCCAGATGATCTTCCAAACGTCCTCATCAAGTTCCAAGCATCAGACACCGGTGCTGCTGTTGGTGGATCTCTTCATGTTCCAGGAGCGATCAGTGAAAAACAACTTGAAGAGTTATTGAATCAGTTATTAGGAGAGCAGGATGAGCCTGTACCGTATACATTCTCCTTGTTGGGAGATGACGGAAACATGGTGGATATTAAGGACAATCTGTATAACTCTGTTCTTAAGCCAGGTATCAAGACTACAGAAGATTTCATGACATTGGTGTACACACCTCGTGCTATTTTCAAAGTGAAACCAGTGACTCGTTCTTCTGCTTCTATTGCAGGACACGGATCTACTATCCTTTGTACACAATTTGCCCCACACACATCATCCAAAATGGTCACCGGTGCAGGTGATCATACTGCCCGTATTTGGGATTGTGACACACAAACTCCATTGGCAGTGCTGAAGGGCCACACAAACTGGGTTCTTTGCGCCTCTTGGTGTCCTAATGGTGAGATGATTGCCACTGGATCGATGGACAACACAATCAGATTATGGACTGAACAAGGTAAGCCATCTGGATCAGCCATGTTGGGCCACACCAAGTGGATCTCATCATTGGCATGGGAGCCAATCCACCTCGTCAAGCCAGGAAACTCACCGCGTCTTGTGTCTGGTTCCAAGGATGGTACACTTAAAATCTGGGATACATCACGCAGAGTGCCGTTGTTGACACTTTCAGGTCACACAAGTGCTGTGTCGTGTGTCAAGTGGAGTGGTCAAGGTGTGATTTACTCTGCTTCTCATGATAAAACAATCAAGGTTTGGGATGCTAAGGACGGAAAATTGATCAATACATTGAAGTCGCACGCTCACTGGGTGAACCACTTGTCCTTGTCTACAGACTATGCATTGAGAATGGGAGCTTTTGATCACAGTGGAGTCAAGCCATCATCACCAGAAGAGGCCCAGAAGAAGGCATTGCAGAATTATGAAAAGGTTGCTAAGGTGAACGGTGTGATAGAAGAACGTATTGTTACTGCAAGTGATGACTTCACGATGTACATGTGGGAACCCCTCAGATCGACAAAGCCAGTGTGCCGTATGACTGGTCATCAGAAACTTGTTAACCATGTCCAGTTCTCCCCAGATGGTCGTCATGTCGTGTCTGCATCGTTCGATAACTCGATCAAGTTGTGGGATGGTCGTACAGGAAAGTTTGTTGCCACCTTCAGAGGCCATGTTGCTGCTGTTTACCAGACTGCTTGGTCTTCTGACTGTCGTTTGCTCGTCAGTTGTTCTAAGGATACAACATTGAAGGTGTGGGATGTGAGAACAAGAAAATTGAGTGTGGACTTGCCAGGCCACCAGGATGAGGTTTATGCCGTTGATTGGAGTGTTGATGGTAAGAGAGTTGCCAGTGGAGGTAAAGACAAGCATGTGAGACTCTGGACTCACTAAATATAATAGAATAGCATCGGTTCGAATGGCTAGTAGCAGTAAAAAGCCAGGGCACATAACACCCTCGGAAATATGAAAGACCCTCGGAATTGTAGAGAAATTCGCGAATTTTTTCACTTGGAGAGTCCACATCTTCACAAAGATCAACAGACTTTTCATAGCACTTCTCTCTTAGAATTGGGAACATATACACACAGAAAAGATGCTCAGATCCACATTCACAAGACAGACACGTCAGCTCACGACCATCTCCCGTTTCCCACACTTGTCGGAGATCACATCCAAGGACCTTCATGTCCCAGCCACACCTTTCGGCCATGGAACATACTTCCTTGAACGTTCATCATACGGTAACTTGCCAGTGTATTCCGAGTACAAGCAGGGTGTCCCATACACAGAAGTCAGAAAAGTGAAGGGTGATATTATACAGTTAAGAAACGACCTTCAGGAAGTTCTGGATGACGTGCCGAAGAAGAACTTCAAGGTTCTCATTGAGAGCAAGAAGCTTTTGATCAAGGGTTGGCATAAGGAGAGACTTATTAGTGAACTCGAAAAGGTTTTCTAAGAGTCCTGTCTATTTTGGTTGGAGTCCAGCTTGTACATATGAGATGATCATGATATATGCATTTTGTTTTTTAAGTGAAAGAGTTTCGTACGGTTGTAGCGATATATTACATGACTGTCTACTCGGCGACCTCAGCCTGTGGGGCTTCAACTTGTTCAACAACTTGAGCCTCTTTAGCAGCTGGAGCCTCAGCGACTGGAACCTCAGCGACTGGAACCTCAGCGACTGGGACCTCCTCAACAACTGGGACTTCCTCAGGAGCTGGAACTTCTTCAGCAACTGGGACCTCCTCAACAACAGGAACTGCAGCCTCGTCAGCAACTGGCACATCCTCGACAAGAGGCTGTTTCTCAATAACTGGGGATGCTTGTTCTTCCACAATTGGCTCTTCGACAACAGGGGCTTCATCTACTGCTGGAACTGGCTCTTCAGCAACTGGGGCCTCTTCAACAACTGGATCTTGAGGCTCTTCAACAATTGGAACCTCTTCCACGACTGGGATCTCTTCAACTGGTGCCTGTTCAACAACTGGGGCATCCTCAACAATTGGCTCCTCAATAATTGGAACCTGTTGTTCTGGCACATGTTGCTCAACAACAGGAGCCTTCTCCTCAGCGGCTGGGGCATTCTTTTCGACGACTGGCTCTGGTGCTTTTTCTGCTTGAGCTTCCTTTTCTGCTTGAGCTTGAGCTACCTTTTCTGCTTGAGCTTGAGCTGCCTTTTCTGCTTGAGCTGCCTTCTTTTTGTTTGAAAGGTTTGGGAAACTGAATTTTGGATTCTTGTCAGCTGGGACCTCCATGTTAGTACCCTTAGCAGGAGCATCCTGTGGAGTTGGAACTCTCTCATAGATGTGCAACATTGGCTCCAAATGAACAATCTTACTGACTGCGATCTTGAATGGACGGATAGACTTCTGGAAGTACATGTTGAGAGCAAGATCGATTGGGTTCAAGTATACCGCACCACGAGGGTCGATGGATTGGAAAGCCATGATATCATCAACCTTCTTCCATCTCCAGTCCTTCAAGTATGGAATCTTGTGTTTACGGTCCTTACCAATATCAACCTCGGTGATGATGTAATCGAATGTCTCCCATTTTGGCAAGAGTTCCTCAGGGTCTTCAGTCTTATCGTAGATGACAGTCAAGTTACTGATAGCAGCGACTTCACCAAAGTGAGTAACACCAGTCATGCATGCCAATGGGTCAATGTGAACGGTGATTGGGATAGTTGGGTCAACCTTGTTATAGATGGTCTTCATCATGATAGTCTCATGAAACTTGTTCAAAGCGGCACCACCTGGATAGTTATGACTGGACACTGTAGCAAAGACGAGAGCACCAATCATACCAACAACAGCCGAACCAAACACTGTGACAAAGAGTAAAGCGTACCAGAAGGATTTTCTTGCTCTGGATGTGACATAAGCGGCACCGTTAGATCCTAAAAGAGTGATCAATGGACTGATGTAAACGACAAATCTCCACTCCTTGTGAGGCTGGAAAGAGATGAGGATGACATAGAGCAAAGTGGTGAAGGCAGTCAGCTTCAACAAGTTCTTGGTTGGGTCGACATAGTAACCGACAACACCCAAGATCGGAACATGTGGTGGCATGTACATAGTCAAGAAGTACTTGGTGAAGTACTTAGTGAATGGTTCAGTGCCCCATTCGGATGACTTGCCTTCAATGACGTTGAAGAAGAAAGATTCGAGTTCTGGAACGGTGTATCTCTGCCAGAAGTAGGAATCAACAGTGAAACTCAACACAAGACCAATTGTACCACCAATAAGAGCCGGCTTAATGAGCTGTGGAACAGTGAGCTTTTCATAGAGGACCAATCCCAAACCGAGGGCTAACATGAGCAAGACAACCTCAACACGGAAGACGATAGTGGTGAAGGCCAAAACAGAGATTGCACGGGTGAAGTTACCCTTGAGCATCTGAGCAAAGGCGTAGTTGGAGACTGGGAGAGCAAAGAAGTTTGGAAGAGTACGAGATGAATAGAATGGGATGTGGAACTGGGCCAAGATGAAGAAGGTGAACCACAGTCCGAAAGACCATGGGTTATACTCATGGACTGGGGTAGTTGGTTGGGTCTTCTTGGCATTCTTGACAACCTTCTTTTTAGATGATTTCTTCTCAGCAGCTTGTG
Organism: Petasospora easanensis; assembly: GCA_030580135.1. Lineage (NCBI taxonomy): Eukaryota > Fungi > Ascomycota > Saccharomycetes > Phaffomycetales > Wickerhamomycetaceae > Petasospora > Petasospora easanensis. Next base: position 25,395 of record JAKTSI010000004.1, on the reverse strand, counting down.
GTGGAGGAGCTTCCAAACGCTCCTTTGTTGCTTTTTTGATGGCCTTGAAGGCAGCGTCCTTCAGGTAGACCAACATTATGGCGTTGATAAGCGCAAGGGAGGCTCTTGCAACGATCATACCATCCTGTTTAGTGAATGCAGGAGGGACATAACCAATCATTGGCTTTGTCATAGCTGCAATGACCATTGGCCCGATGAATGTACGCGGGACCACACCGGGGAACTCGAGATGGTCGTACTTGGAGATGTCGAAGCCATGGTAGAGCATGTCATGTACGGCTTGAATACCGAAGGACTCCTCAACCTTACTGTGCTGGGCAACGATGATGTATCCCCAGAAAACAGGGACCAGCAATGCGTCGAGCAGAGATGGCATCTTGTGAGTGTTAACAGACGAGTGTTTGTTGCTTGCAAAGTGTCCACTGGCTTCTTTTTGCTGACGTGTTGTGCGCTTAACCAGGGTCGTACTGCATGTTCCAGTTGGACTGCCCGTACCGTATTTCCGGTTTTGGACGTTTCGCATCTTTTTTAGCCCCCCGGGCATCTTGTTGGATTTTCGGTGATGAGGTCCCTTTCTCTCTTTCTCTGGTTTACGTGCAGGGAACTGGCAGTTTTGGGGCGTAAAATGGATGATATTCCTGACCTTGTGACTGGTGAGGAGGATGACCTTGACGTGCGTCTTACTCAGGCCAAGTTTGTGGATCCAGGATTGACTGAGGAGCAGGTCTCCAAGTATCGAGAGACGCTTAAGCTCCGCCAAACGACTGCAGAGATTCCAGCTAGAAAGATTCCAGTGACTATCATCACGGGATATCTCGGATCGGGAAAGTCTACACTTCTTCAACACATTGCTCAAGAGGGAAAGCGCAAATTCGCTGTGATTCTAAACGAGTTTGGTGACTCTTCAGCGATTGAGAAGTCTCTGACTGTTACAGATGGTGATAAGTCGTATACAGAATGGCTTGATCTGGGTAACGGATGTCTCTGCTGCACAGTGAGAGATGCTGGCGTCCAGGCCATTGAGGATCTCGTGGAGCGTTCTGGTGACAGTATTGACTATATCCTCTTGGAGACCTCAGGTATTGCCGACCCTGCTCCAATCGCTAGAATGTTCTGGCTTGATGAAGGTGTCAGGAGTAACGTTTACATCGATGGTGTCGTCACTGTTCTGGATGCTGCAAACATTGAACAGTGTCTTGGTGATGTTGGTGGGCATTGGCATAAGGAGCATGGTCATGGTGATGTCGATGAAGAAGGTATTACTACAGCACATCTACAGATTGCTTTAGCGGATGTTGTGCTTCTCAACAAGATGGACACCCTAAAAACTGACAAAGAAGAACTGATACAGAGAGTAAAGGAGATCAACTACACTGCCCCAGTGTATGAAACACAGTTTGGAGATATCGATGTTGCCAAGCTGTTGGATCTCCATGCATTCGAGGCCGATGTCAAACTGGGAGAGGACAAGGGATCCTTCCATGATTCCAGAATCTCAACAGTGTCATTTGACTTTGGCGTCATCTCAGAAGACCAATTTGAAGGCATTGAGAAATATATACAGTTTGTTCTCTGGGAGAACATGGCCAATGGAAAACAGATAGAGATCCACAGAGCGAAGGGAATTGTGCTCACTGACGCCAAAATCAGAGTGTTACAAGGAGTCAGAGAAGCTTACGAATTCATTGAAGCTCCAAAGACTGAGCTGAATGAGTCCAAACTCGTATTTATTGGTAAGAACTTGAACATTGATGACTTAATAGCAGAACTTGAGAATCAGACGGATATCGTCGTCGAGCTCAAAGCTGCATGAGTCTCCAACTGCATTCTCACTAGAAGTATAATGAATCATGAACTTTCTTTCTATTCACTATAGTAAGCTTCTGTTAACGTTTAAATGTCTTGGAATAGTTATGTTGGAGAATTTGACGTCAGCTATATGCACATCTGTACCACCTTCCTTTGCCAACACATAAACTACGAGCTTCAAGCTAAAAAAAACATGCAACATAACTATATTTAACAAGTCATTAACAATTCATAAACTCAAAACATTACTCAAATCCCAATGTCTGATGAAACTTCAGATGAAGACGAACTCTCACCAAAAGCCAGCAGTCTGATCTCAACAAGCCAAGGGTCCTCCAAGAGTTTCTGTGCACTTGGACGCTTGTTTGGATCCCTTTCAAGACATCTCACCAGGAAACGTCTTCCTGAATCACTCAACTGGTCCTTAGTAGGTAACTGTGGAAGATGGCCAGCAGCAATATGATACATGATTGCCCACTCGTTGTCGAGACTGGCCCATGGACGTCTACCAGTAGCCATCTCAAGAAGACAACAACCAGAAGACCAAACATCAACAGCATACTTCGATGAGTAAGAGCCAGTAATGACCTCTGGAGACATGTACATAGGAGTACCAGTCATACTGTTAACCTTTGTAGCAGCCTTCTTGGTAGCATTCTTGGCAATGACCTTGGCAGCACCGAAATCAACAAACTTGATGATACCATTGTGATCAAGAAGAATGTTCTCTGGCTTAATATCTCTGTGAACAATAGCCATATCGTGCAAGTATGCAAGACCTTCAAACATCTGTAGCATGTAGACTTGGATCACAGTTTCATCTTCAATTCTGCCGTGCTCTAACAAGGATGCCAAAGAGCCACCCTCACAGAATTCCATAAAGATGTTTACCTTATCACGATGGACTTCAACACCATAGTACTGAACAATATTTGGATGGTTGAGCATCTCCAAAACAGTCATCTCCTCCTTGATCTGTGGAACAACTTGCTTGATAGATTGAATGTCATGGAATCTGATCTCCTTAACAGCCAAAACGCCACCAGTGTCCAAATTCAAAGCAGAGAAAACACTTCCAAACGAACCACCTCCCAAGAATTTTCTCTTTTGCCATCTGATGGACAAACTTGAGAATGAAGAAGCCAAAAATGAGAGATATTGGTTCTCCTGTACTGTATCATCAAGCACCTTACCAATGTTACGCTGGTTCAAGTTTGCCTCAAGAGCTTCTAGCTTCTTCATTGTCTGTTCTCTGAAAGCACAAAGCAGCATCTTATCATCTTGGATATTCGTTGGCTTGTTGTTGATAACCTTCTTCTCAGCCTGACTGGATCTTGCACCCATAATATCAAAGTGAGAAATCAACAAAGACATACAACCGGCAACCTTGTCCTTGAGCTTGTTGAATTGGTCATCAGACAAAGTAAGGATGTTCATACCTCTGGATACCTCCATGGCAAATTCCAAGGCACCAACACACCATCTAAATGTCTTCTTCTCTGTAGGAATGCAGTCATCAACGATGAAACTGACCCATTCAATAGCCATCGCAATCATCTTGCGGATAATAGTTGTTCTTCTTGGCCCGTCAACATTTCTTATGTAGTTCTTAGAAAGATCTCTCATAAATGCATAGCAAATGTATACCGACTCGTGGGTCTTGTTGACTTTCTGAATACTGTGTCGGCAACGACCAAGCTCAGAAAAACTGGAAATAATGGTTCTGTAGAACAGCTTCTCTGCTCTAGTCAATTCCTTCTGAACACGTGGAATAGAAGCTCTGTACTGAGTAAGAACAACAGTGTCACCAACAATATCAGTGAACAGGGTCTTTGTGTGTCTCAAAGTCTGTGATGAGCCCTGAGTCACAAGGAGTGCTTCACCAGGTCTGATATCAAAGTCAACGTTGACATCGACTGACAAATTCACAATGGAACCCTCCCATAACATTGGTTTTGCTGCATTGAACAAGACAATGTATCCAATATCATACTCTTCTTCGTAATCATCAAAATCGATCTGAATGATAGAGGACTTTGACTTGTACAAATCCGAACCAATATCCTTACCTGTCAAGATATTGATAATAGCTTCATCTCTGCCGTACAAACTGTTGGAGGCCAAAATGTACACACCGTGATTCTGCCCTGTCTGTACAAGGAAGTGATCAGTGTTCTTCAAGTTATCCAAGAATGGACCAACCTTGTTCATGTTGAAAAGAGCAGAATTGAAAAAGGCCTTTCTGATGGTATTACTGAACTTGTTCAACTTTCTTCTCAAAACACTGGCTTTATCCATGGTACTTGTGGTCCAGTTCGTGATTTCATTGGACTTCTGTTGCTCATTCATGTCAGCATCCCTCGATATATTCTCAAGTACCTTCACCTGATTCAAGATGTATGCATTCAAACGTTGAACCAACTTAGCAGTCAATGAAGAAATCTGGAATGCAACTTCAGGACCAGAGTTGTCAATGTATGAACCAACGTTCTTCACCACTTGCCAGAGTGCCTCCAGGTCATCTGGTTCTTTGAAGGTTCTGAAACTCTTTGTCATGGTGTTAATCAACTTACGATGAATCAAGCTGAAGATATACTGAACACCTTCAAATACTGTCTCATCAAAGTCCGCTGGAACATCAATGTTAATACTCCAACCCCGTCTGTACTCCATATGGGCTTGCTTGATTTGAAGTGCAAGGCCGATATACAGAGAGAAGTCATCAATCATTTCGTCAATCATCATCATAGTTGGGTTGTTGAGTTTTCTGGCATAAGCGAGACGGATTCTAATAGTCTCACGAATCAATCTCATGGGGAAAATATAAAGCTTGGACAACTCTGGGATGTAGCTGGGTAAATTCAACTCTTCAAAGAGATCGTTGTATGTCAAGTACGCCAGTTTGGATTTGTTCAACCATGGAACATGTGGCTCAAAGATTCTCTTTTGGAAAATAGAAGAAATCTCCTTCTCCTTCAACATGGAATCCGCAAAAGAAGTGTCAACGAAACCATCGTTTCTGATCTGAGTCAAATCCAAGTTCTTACTCTGTGTCCACTCCTCAAGAACTTTAAGTTCTCTTCGTAATGTCTTTGTGATGTTCTTCCACGAGATCAGTGCTTCCGTGATATGGACAAACTGTTCAGTTCCACATATTGGCTTATCGTTTGCCATCTCCTTCTCATCTCTCCAAAGCTCTTTAACAGCGTCGTATTTCTCCAAAATTCCACGAACTTCCTCTAAGGCGTTCTCAGGGTTCTGAACTCTGAAGTTGATAATTTCATTCAAAGTATCATCAGCTGTGGATCTGGAATACTCAATGATCTTGATCTGTTGCTCATCAGTTCTTCCGTACAGATATGCCTTGATTCCCAACCAGAGATTGTCCTTGTATGTGCTTTGGAAGTAGAAATCAGACTGGGTGATGATTCTTCTTTTCTCAGATCGAACAACATCACCATTGAGAACCAGACTAAGCATTGTTTGCCACTCGAGTCTTTCTAAGATCTTTGGGTTCTCTCTGTCGTTCTCCAGTGCAGAAGTGTTCAGACTATCAATTTCAAGACTGGAACTCTTGTTCATATCACGGCCCACATACATGTCCTGGTGGTCCTCATCGGATTCATCATCATCTGCAATGCTTTCCTCCTCTTCTTCACTATCAGTAGGATCAGAAATAATGGCCTTAGTGTAGTAATCATCGGCCATATCATTTTTGATCTTCTTCAAATAGGATCTCTCCTGAGCGAGAAACTGTGCGCTCTGGAAGGAGCGTGTTCCAGAGTTGGCTCTTGGTTTTGTCAGTCTGGATGATCCCGATAGTGTTCTTGCAGGTGAGTATGTTTGCTCGTAGCTTGACATTCTTTGTAACGTTGAACTTGGCGAGCGGCCATTGTTGATTGATGAATTAGGGGAACGATGTGCTTGCAGCGTTTCAGAATGACCCATCGCCTTGCTCAGTGAGCGCTGGATTTCGGGCTTCTGGTGCCCATGTGACTGTTGGTTTGTATTGGGGGTGGACGCGGACCTATTTAAGGTCTTCTTGTAGTTGTAGTCCATGATTTCTGAGGGCGGGAAATGTGCTGCTTGATATCAGTTGATGGGGTGGTTGACAGGTGTGGCGAGCAAAGTTGTCACCCAGGCTGATTCCCAGGTCAAAGGAGTGAGATTGACAAACTCTGTGCGTCAGTAGGGATGATTAGCGGTGCAACACTAGGTATTGATGGTGTTGAGTTGCCACTATCACGGAGTGTTGCTCTTCGGTAGTGCTGAGACTTTCTCTCAGGGGCGGTAACACGAAACGCAGGGTGTTGTGTCTGGACGCGAGTGATGTGTGTCAATGAGAATAAGGGGTGGTCTCTGTGTCTAAATGGAGTCCGATTATGGTTGCTTGACTTCTTTCAAGGCGTGGATGTATCAGGCGCCAACAGTGCTGGTGATGTCTTTTCTTCTTTGCACCAGCTTTGAGATACCGCGACCACGCGGCAGTTTATTTTCAAAACTGTCCGCCAAGGCCATGATGGAACAGCCAGCAGTAAGCCCATCTACGTCATTCCCTTTGAATTTCCGTGGGAACAAAGCCAATATAATTAACATGCTATATAACAACTAAGATATAAATAATGTACAAGTTGTTTGCTTTTTTGATTGTTTCTCGGGTTTCCAGCTCGACGGGAAGTTTCCTCTATCATACGGAAACACCAGAGTAGTTGACGAACAACCCGCAATTGTATGTGTGGCTGTGTTATGTTTCTGTGTTTTAAGTGGGTTCATTTCAATTCATGAATATCATTGATAGTGCAAATGTAGGTGGTGAGGGGGAAATAGTAATAGTGATATTGGTGGTGGAGTGTGGTTGGTGTATGTGGTGTCGACTCACATGGAATGCTTATTTGAGTCTAGAGAACAATCTTGGAGCGAGACAGTCGTTAATGTGGTGCTGCAAGTGGAAGAACTCCTCGACACAGTCCTCCTTGTACTCGAGCTCGGCATAGTTTGGATCCTCCTGCTGCTTGGTGACTCTCTCAACACACTCCTCGAAGTGGTGAAGGTATGGCTTGATGCTTGGAAGAGAAGCGCAGTCCTTTCTGAGCTTGTCCATTGGGTCACCACCTTCCTCCTCTTCTTCCTCTTCATCGTCATCATCTTCATCTTCTTCCTCTTCCTCTTCACCATCTTCTTCGGCAGCCTCTTCGGCTGGTTCGTCAGCTGGAGCTTCCTCCTCAGCTGGAGCAGCTTCCTCCTCAGCAGCCTCCTCAACTGGGGCAGCCTCTTCAGCAGGAGCCTCTTCAGCTGGAGCTTCCTCGGCTGGGGTCTCTTCAGCTGGGGCTTCCTCAGCTGGAGTCTCCTCAGCTGGAGTCTCTTCGACAACTTCCTCAGCTGGTTCCTGTAATCGAAACATGTTAGTGATGCTGTTCCTCGAAGCGATGCAAGATGGCGATAACACCGATTCACCATCAGAAGACGATACGTACCTCAGCAAAAGCCAAAGTTGGGACAAAAGATTCAATCAATTCCGCAAGGAAAGACATTTTGCCTGTGATGTGTTGTATGTGTTTTGGTTGTGCGGGTATGCTGCCCTTGTAGTGTTGTGCTTTTCGATGCTCTCTTCCTGCTGTGCTTACTTTTTTTCCTTCGTTTTAAAACACTGGCCGCCCATTGGCTGGCTCATACAAAAGTCTCGCGAACTGTGATCATGCCTGTGTGGAGAAGCTAGTAGTCATTATAACTCCCAAGAGCTATCAGGGACGGTGCCACATGATCTGAAACCTCCAGTACAGATACGATAGGGCCAGTAGCATAAACAATGTGTTCCTGGTTCCCCCGCCCCAAAACTATCGTACGTTGAATGTGGCACCATGGCGAGAGTGTGGCCCGTACCGAAAAATCGAGATCAAGCGCGTAGCTTCATGTTATATCTCGGATCTTAAGCTTTCAGATTAGACTCTCTTCTCTTGTAGTCACATCTCTAAGGTGAATCACAATGTCTACATATATAAGTTCATTATTTAACTTTTTGGACACCGTACTATTACACATGAGACGAGTAGAAAGTGAAGTCAATGACTTACTTCTTCTCAGTGGAGGAAGCAGCAGCAGCGATCTTAGCTCTCTTAGCGAGCTTAGCCTCAGACTTAGCACCCAAGATACCACCACCCCAGTGCTTTCTGTTCTCCTCGTACTTCTCAGCGAAGTTAGCGTCGATGGTAGAAACCAAGGTAGCAAGAGCAGCCTCGTCCTCAGCTCTGACCTCAGTCAAAGCAGCGACAGCGGAGGTCTTCTGGTGAACCAAGGTACCGAGTCTGGCCTTACCCTTGATGATGGCGTATGGGACACCCATCTTTCTGCAGAGAGCTGGAAGGAAGATAACGAGCTCGATTGGGTCAACATCGTTGGCAATCAAAACGAGCTTAGCCTTCTTGTTCTCAATGAGGGAGACAACGTGGTTCAAACCGTACTTGACGACGAATGGCTTTGGAGAAGCCTCCTGTCTGGTCTTACCCTCAGCGATAGCAGCGGCCTCCTTGGTGAGACGGTCCTTCTTCTCAGCCTTGGTCTCTGGTCTGTACTTGTTGAAGAGCTTGAAAGCCTCAGCAGCAGTGTTTCTGTCCAAAGTGTGCTGGAACTGAGCAATAGCTGGTGGAACCTTCAATCTCAAGTTCAAGATCTTCTTCTGTCTCTGGAGACGAACGTACTCTGGCCATCTGACGAATCTGGAGAGGTTTCTCTTTGGCTGGAGAGCCTGACCAATACCGAACTTCAATGGCTTAGACTCGGCCAATGGGTTCTTTGGGGCCTTAGACTTGGAAGCAGCCTTCTGGGCCAATGGAGCTGGAGCGACCTTCTTTCCTTTTGGAGCCATTTTTGCTATGTGGGATTGCTATCTTCAAATTATGTGCTTGCACTAACCGTTAGGTATGATGAAGTTTTTCACTTTTCTCAACCCAGCACCGCTCCCACGATCGTCGCACACATACAGCGAAGCAGCGAAAGACCGCGAATTGTTACGGGGCACACACCCGCGAACTCGCTTGAAACGCGTAGGACCCTCTGGAAGAATTCGCGACATTTGGGATTTTGTGACTGTGAAATTTTTGGGATGTCTGGATGTTTTTTAAAGGCTAGCGCGCACGCCGCATACTGCCCAGAGACCCAGACGTATCATCTGGGGTCAATCCTTGGTGGCCCGCTTTGTTTTGACAGGTTTTGCGGAGAAAGATACGTAATGGGATGTTTTAGGCTTTAAGTACTACAACCAGTTTCTCGAAAAAACAACAGACGTGAATATCAACATGACTAATATATACACGCTCATAAGCGAAATCATCAGTAACGTAAAAACATCCCTTAGGTTGGGAAATATAAAGAAAACAACTCGTGAAACGCATCGACGTCATCAAAATGGCAATTTTGGACCAAAGCCCTATCACCTTTTGTCAATTTAGTTGGAGATCCAACCCTTGGCTCTCTCAACAGCTCTCTCCCACAAGGCCCAGCCTTCTCTTCTAGTGGTGTCAACGGACTTGGAGATGAAGTCACCCTGGGACTCACCACCAATGGACTTGACAACGTCATCCAAGTCATCCCAGAGTCTGTTGGAAGCCTCCTTCTCAGCCATACCAGCAGCAATAGCGGCACCGAGAGCAGTAGCCTCAGCGTTTGGAGATCTTCTAACGGTGACACATGGACCAAGGATATCAGCCTGGATCTGCATGACCTCATCGGACTTGGACATACCACCATCGACAGCCAAGAGGGACAATGGAGCCTTCTCGTAAGTACCGACAGCCTGTTCAAGGAAGTCACCCTGGGCACCAGCGTCAGAAGCCATGGCCTTCAAGATAGCTCTAGCCTGGTAACAGACACCTTCCAAAGCAGCTCTGGCAATGTGAGAAGCAGTGGTGTACTGAGTCAAACCGAGGATGGTACCTCTAGCCTCAGAGTCCCAGTATGGAGCGAAGAGACCGGAGAAGGCTGGGACGAAGACGACACCACCAGAGTTCTCAACCTGGTTAGCCAATGGACCAATGTCCTGGGCCTGGTTGATCAACTTCAAGTTGTCTCTGAGCCACTGGACAACGGAACCAGCAACGGCAATGGAACCCTCAAGGGCGTAGTGTGGGTAGTTCTCACTCTCAGAAAGAGATGGGAACCAGAAACCAAGAGTGGTCAAAGCACCCTGCTGGGAGATCAAAGCCTCTTTACCAGTGTTGTAGAGCAAGAAACAACCAGTACCGTATGTACACTTGGCAGCACCCTGCTTCAAGGCCAACTGACCGACAAGGGAAGCAGACTGGTCACCGAGACAACCACAGATTGGAATACCCTCGATGGTGGAGAGGTGCTCCAAAGCAGCCTTGGAGAGAGCACCGGAGTAACCCAATGGGGCGAGCTCTGGGGTGGTGAAGGCACCGTAGTACTCAGAGGAGGAGACAATCTTTGGAAGAGCAACCTTCTTTGGGTCAATGTCCCAGAAGGACAAGAGCTCATCGTCGTACTGGAAGGTTCTGATGTCCATGAACATGGTTCTGGAAGCGTTGGAGACATCGGAGACGAAAGCGTTCTCCTTGGTCAAGTGGTAGATCAACCAGGTGTCAATGGTACCGAACATCAACTCGCCAGCGTCGTAAAGAGCCTTGACCTGGGAGTCGTTGTCAATGAGCCATCTGAGCTTGGAAGCGGAGAAGTAAGTAGAGAGTGGAACACCGTTCTTGTTTCTCAACTCCTCGAGTCTCTCAGCAGAGACGGAGGCCTTCTTCTTGTTGACAATCTCGGCGGTTCTGGTGTCGTTCCAGACAATACCATAGTTGACAGAGCGACCGGTCTTCTTGTCCCAGACAATGGTGGTCTCTCTCATGTTTGCAATACCAAGAGAAGTGATCTTGTATGGCTTCTCACCCTTGGCCTCACGCTCCTTGTTGATGTTCTCCAAGGAGACAACACAGGCGGCAAGACACTGGACACCGTTAGCGAGAACGTGAGCAGGCTTGACCTCGACCCAACCTGGGTTTGGGAATCTGAGGGTTGGACCCTTGGAGTCGTGGGAATCCTCAATCTCAACGTCGTCGGAGGCGGTGATGGTGATACCCTCGGCGGTGAAGATCTTGGTCTCACCATCGGCGGTGGTGTTGGCGGTGGTGGAGTACTCGATCTGGTGCTTAGCAATCTCCTCACCCTTTCTGGAGAAGAGGATGGCTCTGGAGGATGTGGTACCGATATCGATGGAGGCAACGAGGGAAGTGTCTCTGTCAGACATTGTGTTGTGTGTGTGTGTTGTCCTTGTGGATGGGGGTCAATTGGACAAGGGCGGGATCCACAGGGAGCGGGGGGCGTTGAACGGTTTTTTATACCCCGAGGCGAAAGTCGTCACGTACAAAGTTTTGTCGAAAAAGTCTGGAGAAGCTGCACGGTCCCGCGTCTGAAGCGGAGATGTCCCGAGCGCTTGTCCCGGACGGGGGATACACCCTGACAACGATGCTGGGACATCCGGCGTGTGAACTACAGCTGGTGTCCAATAGAAAAGTCGTCCCGCGGTCCGTTTAAGCGGTGTGGACAGTGCGCGTGTAGACAGTTGGGACCTTCCATCTTCCATGTGAAACCTTCGAACCCCTTCTGGGGAACACGTTTTGATGCTCGCGGACACTCTTGTGACTCTCGCTGGGACTGCGATGGGGGGTATACACAACTGTATAGGACTCCCTGGAAAAGAACGCACCATTCTGGGGGAGTTGTCAACGCCTCCCGCACCCCCAGCTTTCCAACGATCCACCGTTCCGCTTTCATGTGTCCTGACTCCTTGCGCTAACCCCGGGCACTTCACTGCGAACTGTGAACACATGAACTTGTCTACATTTTGCGCCGTGCTGTACTGCCCCTTCGGTATAGGGGTATCAAGTATCAATGCACTGGTTGATTGTCAGTGATTGTGGAGAAGCCACGGACTCCTTGGCAGAGGCGTTGGAAGACAATTGGACCCCATGTTTTTGTCCAACGGTGCCTGTGCCAACGCGGGAAGCTTACAAGCACGATGGCATAACGGGGGCAGATGGGGCAACACTTAACCGCTGAGAGTGAGGAGAACTGAGTGCTTATGTAAATGGGGGTCATACTCTCCAGTTGGGGTTTCTCATGGAGAAGAAGGACCCCCAATGCCCATACCCCGTAGAACACACTGCCTCCCGGTGCACTGTGTGGAGAGGGACCGAGGACTTTGGCACATCGGACAAATAGCCAACTTGTCCCGGGGGTCCCAGATCAGTCCCACTGGTTTTTCCGGGTCTCTGGCGCGGCAACTGTTTTGACACATTGTTTTTCCCCGGGCTCTGGGGAACCCTTTGACTGCCATGACTGTGTGACTGTGTCCTTGTGTCGGTGTGTCACACTAAACTTGTGTAGATCAAGTGGGGCCCCCAGGACCCTACAGACAGACCAACTCTAAAAGACACACAATTGCGCGTACGGTTCCCCGGTAAGCGCTACACAGAGCCTCCCGGATCCCCCGGGCGTACCTCCCACACAAATTACAACTTTTCGCGAAGCCATCCGATTCCCGGGGCCCTTCCTCTCTCTCTCTCCAACGCTTGCATCGCTTGCAACGCTTCCGATGTCCTATGGATGGGTTTCCCCCGCTATCGTACATGAACGTGCCTGGAGAACGTGGTCATCAGATGGGGCCATTTGTCTTGCGGCTGACCATCCAGTACAACAGGGACATGATCTATTTACCGCGCTGCGGGATTCAAGTTCCATTGTGTGTGGCCAACCAAAAAACAGAGGCACTTTAGCCCAACGCCGATTGTGCGGGTCTCCCAGATTCGAAAGGTGTACGTTTCTTAAAATTGAACCAATCCGGGTATTGATTGCCTCTTATTTCCTTATTTGGGTGTGCCTACGCCGCGGCGTCCGGTGCTTTGCCAGTCTTGGGTTCTGGCGACAGCAGAGATCAAAGTCAACCCAAGCCCATGCACCAAGCGCTTTCCACTCATCTCAAGGTCTCAGAACTCACAATTGACTAACGGGGTTTCTCATCTACGACTCATGACCCCATACGGGGATACTCAAGTCTTTGAATCCCCCTTGTGGAGGTAATTTCCTTGGCGTAGCCTTGCACCTTGCACCTCTACTGTACGCATCGAACGATTACGACACCCGCATGTGGAGAGGTAACACCCCCCTCACCGTAGCACCCGGAGTCATGCACAACAGAGCCAATCAAACGGCAATCTTTCTTTTCCGCCGTAGGACGTAGCTCGAATGAGAGGTGGGTAAATCGATGTAGCTGGGGGCATGACTGAAGGATGGCGGACATTCCCCTCGTGGACATAGGGCTTTGTGTGTCGGGAGCATGTAAGTGCTTACAGCTCTGTTGTTGTTACCGTTGCCAAAACACGTAAGCATGTCAAGGAGTCTCTGTTGTTCACCTAAGCTTCAACATTTCACACCCGAATACCTGTGTCCTTCTCTATTCACTTTGATATCGAGATCTTAAACCCTTGAACTCTGAAGTATATTCAGGTACAGTCACGTGACTTTACGAGTTCACATCACGTTCTTCACTCCCTTTTGAGCCTAGTTGGGCCTCATAATCTCAAAGTCCGAACAAGATGGGTTACTACTATCCATATTTCAGTTAATATTTTGGTATTCTTAGGTATTCGGTTCTATGCCCCGAAGCAAGTCACAAGCGTTGTCCCTTAACGTAATTGATCTGCCGGCATTAGGTGCCTATGACGTAACGATCCATCTACATAGGACATAAAAGTACTGTTTCATATTGCATGTGTTTTTATGAATAACCCGCCCCATTATGATTCTCATCTCTTCCATCTGGCAACATGTGAGTAGAGCTTCTCACCAATGATCATAGCACTGAGCTCAGGACCACAACGGTGTTCTTCAAAACTCTTCTCCATCACTGTCACCATATCTTCACGTCCTGGGATTGGTAAACCATCGCTTACGCGTGATACAAGAGTATACACTAGAGCTCTGAAGATGACAAGAATCTCACATGCGTCTGAGAAGGAGATGGCAGATGTGATGAGCTTATCTGCACGCACCTTTGATCCGTCAGCTTTCAACCAATTTCCCCCTGGCTGTAGTGATTCAAGAGAAACACTAGCATCCCAGTTTCCACCTATGTTCTTCAAACTTATTCCTAGTGGGAAATCACAGTGTTCACTAGTGACGACGAGTTCTGGGCCCTTACCACGAAGTGTGAATCTGAAATTATCAGAGATCTCCTCACTCATGTTCCAGAGATCATCAGTGATGCAGTCCAAAAGCACATATGGCAAGATGTTCTCGCTTGTGAATGGATCAGTCAAGTACTCCGCAACCAGGTCCGTCACTCCACTGTAGTGCTTAGCAATATGACTCTCGAAATCCTTCTTGGTGGACTCTTGCATCTCCACCACGAACGCATCAACATCACTGAGCATTTGCGAGATGACTTGCTGGCGGGAAATTTTTGGCTTCTTGGTTGGTTTGTGGTGGGATGAGTTTGATGAGTGTGAGTCTGATATCGGTGTGAATGACAACTTCTCTTTAGGGGTTGTGGATGGTAGAGGTTTCTTTATCGCTGTGGTAGATGCTGGTTTCTTATCAGACGATTTTTTTACTGTAGGTGTTTCGGATATTGAAGATTTCTTAGGAATCTTTGTGGTTGTCGAAGGTGTGTTGGGGTTTGGCTGGGGTTTGGATTCAGTGCTTAATAACGGTGACTTGACATTCTTTGCATTTCCCTTCTTGATACTTAATGTCACTTTGTCGAGGACTTCATTGTACTGTTGTGTGAGTTTAGATGATTCTGGTTGTTTTTTGATCACGTTCTTCGGATCTTTCGAGAGCTCAGCTTGAAAATCTTTGAAATAAAGAAGGCGCTGAGCCAGGTCAGAATTGAGATTTTCATTAAATGATGTGACAAAGAAAAGATCTGTACCAGGCTCGACGGGAGTTCCAAGGCATTTTAGTGGCTTTTTCGTTCTGCACCAGCACGAGTGTTTTTCAAAGAGCTGCTCATCGCTTTGACAACAGCAGAAGGTAAAACAGTCAGAACAGATCACCAAGTCCTGAACCTTAATATATTGTGGCAGGCAATCACTGTCCACTTTGATCCAGTTTTCAGGACGTTCTAAAGAATGCACAACGTCGTACAATTCAGTGTGGTTGGTGAGGGCATCGGCGACGTGCGAATGGCGGGCACGGAAGTTTGTTGATGTGGGATCAATCACGCGTTTGTATGTCATATCAATAATAATACCAGATTCGTCATGTCTGTAGAACTGTGAGTTGAGTTTTGTAAAGCCAGGGACTTCATCTACAACAGTTGTTGGGACAGGCCCGGTCGCGTTTAAAGTTGGTGACATTATGGCGACAAGCGTGCCTCTGGGTAATATTGTGGAGATGGGGAGGTTCTGGAAAGAGCGTGGGATGCGGGAGGTGTGAAGGTTTAGAATATGTGGATATCGTATGGTCTGTCTTTGTAGCCGTGAGTTCGTTGTTGTTGTTTCTTCCTCGCTCGCGGGCCGTTCCTGTGTTTGGGTGAGAAATATTCGGTAAGGGCACACTTTTGCTTAGTTCTTGCAGAAGATTACAGGGTTTCCCTTCTTCTTTCTTGTTGGGTTTGGTTGTTATTTACAGGTGTTTGTCTTATGTTTGTTATTAAGTCGTAAATTCATTATTTTCACTTTAAATTTTGCATTAGGGTTGCTGCCGGACCGTCAAATCCTTCACGCAGAGACTTGATCAGATCCTTAAGAGACTGTTGCAGGTCCTCTGGGCTGGCCTCGTTCAGAATGTCTTCTGTGCTGTCCTCATCAACGTCCATAGTACTATCAAGATCTGTATCTTGGCTGTTCAGGTTCAAGTTTCTGAGCTTTTCAAGTTCTTCTTCCGGGAGCTTCAGTGCCTCTTTGGCAAAGAACTCAAAGAAGTCATCCTCATCAATATCAACGTTTTGAGACCTTAAAAGCTCTCTTGCCTCTTCTTCATCATTATCCGTTTCATCCGAGTCTTGTTCATTGTCCTCATAGATAGCAGAAATCTTTGGTTCTGGAACTTTCTCCTTCGAGCTCTTCATGTTCTCGATACCTTCCATACCAGATTGTGTATCTTTAAAGAACTGTTCAAGTTTATCCATCATTTCAGTCTCATCAAACCCATTCACAACCTCGACCCCCTCTGGTTTTTCATAATCCAATTTTGGTTCTACCCTCTTTGATATTCTCATCAGCCTCAAAAGTTCGTTCTGTAACACATCCCCTCTCTTGTTGAAATCATCAATTTCACGGTCCAACGGTACATAAGCCAACTCCACTTCGCCAGATGTAATAAGTTTCCCTATAACCTCGTTGATAATACAGCCAGCGTCTTTAGCAAAGTTGTAAGTGGAGTTCTCCTGATTGAGCCAAAGCTGTAGCATCAAAAGGCATTGAACCCTTGAGGGCACAATAATCACCACGCTGTCTTCAACTCCTCTTCTCTGTGAGTTCTGGTCAGATACAGTCTTTAGTGACAGCTCTTTTAGCGCTGTAATGACATGTGGATTCAGACAGTTTGGGTTCTTCATCAATACACCAGCGACAGCACGTGACACTTCAATAGTCATAGGAACTTGGCCCTCCAGTGCTTTCTGAGGATACTCTTTACACTTCTTCTTAATACATTGGTCAACTTCCAGCACTCTCAAACACTTATATGATGCTCTCAAGAGGAATGTCAAAGCTTCTTCCAGTCTCAGTCCACGACTCTTGTAGTACACTTCAGGGACAAACACAATTCTACCATGGTTGATCCATGCTCTGTTTCTGGCCACTTCCGGCTCAATCCATTCAGGAAGTGCCTCCCATGATTCAATCAGTAAGTGCTCGCCTTCGTTGTCATAGCATCTGATGTATAGATCCTCATATGTTGATGACATGTCCCATAAGATGCTGGTGATGAGCCACTCATCGGTATCTGTATCACCGAGATCAAGCACCAGTTCAATGTATCGATGTCCGTGCTCGTACTGTTTCGAGATTGAGATGGGCTCATGATCCCAGATGTATGATTCAATCCAAGGACGGAGTCTGATTTGAAGGTCTTGGTATACTCTGTGTAGCTCCTTCTCTGTCTCCTGGGATGTGGCAAGAGGGTTCAGAACAAAGAGAAGGGCGGTGAATCTGCCCTCGAGCAGGTTCAAAGTTGGTTCATCATCCCATATTGATAAGTCAGGCTCATTATGTCGATTTGCTTCAGTCATTGGCACTGGAATAGCGGAATGTTGAATGCGGGTGTTTTGATTAAAGGAACATAGTACAAGGTCATCTCGAAATTTGATTTCGCGGATTCGGTTGGAGCCATCACCTTCTTCTCCATTAACTTGGACTGTTGAATTGTGTGACATAAATTGTTCTAATCTGTTCATCTACTATAACGGTTTACCCTCCAGCCTCCAGATTCGTTCGTATAAGTGGAAAGTATTCTTCCCTCCCGGGCTCCTGCCCAATCTAACGAGATCCGATGTATGCGTGTTACCACAGCAACCGAATCTCTCTCACTCGCGCCCGATCGAGGAATATTTGGTACGTGGGACTTTAGCGCTTTAGCACCAAAGCATAACAACAAGGAGAAGAGGCAAAAGCCAGAAGATGTCATCAGAAGATTCCGGGTTCATTCATCTGAGTTGGGAACATACAATGCACTCCGGCACCGGTCTGGTGTTCCACAGAAAGACAAATCACGTTGTTGATCCTTTCAAGACAACATTCATGAAGAAACGACCTGGTATCTTTGAGAACTACAGAAAGCTCTTCTCCCCCGCATATTACAAGAGCACAGTATACAACTTTGAAGTATCAGATGAGTTCCCCTTCAATAAGGAAGATGTTAAGGATCTACTGATATGCAGTGGGTGTGGATGTTTCTGTTATAGTAAAGTGCTTGATAGAGAAACGATTTCACATTTCACTGCAAATGAAGGATGTTTATCACAGAAACCACTGCCCATTCGTTGTCGAGGCGTGTCTACGTTAACTCCAAAGAGGGTATACGCCATTTGTGATATCTCTGATGAAGAAAAGGAAAGACTAGATCATCTGAGAGCCACTCATTTCACACCACCACCTCCAGATGAACAAGAAGAGTTCCTTCAATTTGAAAAAATGAGATCAAAATCCAAGAAGAAATCAAAAGACAAACCTACGGAAACCTCAAAAGAGGATGGTGTGGAGTTGGCTGCTCCGCTAGAAGAACAAGTCGTCTCATTACCAAACTCGGAGAAGGATGAAGAAGAACCTTCTAATAAGAAACGACGTGTTGAGACTATTGAGACTATCCCTGAGTGACACTAGTTATGTGATATAATGATAAGATGTTCTTTTTGAGAATTATTTTGTGTTGATGTTATTAATCTATTCTCGCATTTCGTCGTATATACAGCAGATTCTCCGATTATCACAGTAAGCAGAGACGACCAAAGATGCATGCGCTCTTCCTTTGCCCCTCCTCCTTTTTTCAGATTTTTTGGATGAACGTAAATCACTTCCATCTAGCAACATGCTTGTACAATCTCTCACCGACCAGCTTCATGGCATCTTCACCGTCCAAAGGGAGCTTCCCGAAACACTGCTCAAGAAGGTCAAGCTTTCCCTGACGGTCAGGCAGTTTCATCTTCCATGAAACACGACTCACAATAGCATTAATCAAAGCTTGGAAAGTCACAATTATCTGACACATAGTTGGGAAATCCAAGTCTGTAGTCTCCAATCTCAATGAAGATGTCTCGCCTTCATCTTCTGGCTTCACTGGTGGAATATCAACGGAGACGTGCACAGACCATCCAGAATCGCCTCCACCGTTAGCAAGGTGCAAAGTCAGTGGATACTTATTATCGGGATCATAAACGTATAGCGAGGTTGTCTTTCCGCTAAGTGTGAATCTGAACGTCTCTGAGACTGCTCTCTTTGAATCCCACAATTTGTCGGTAATACAATCCAAGAGAAGATATGGCAAGATCGTGGTGCTAACATGAGGGTCCTGAAGGTATTCTGAAATGATAGGCTCAATCTGTGGATTGGCCTTATGTGCGCCCGTGTCAAACGATGGCTCCATCCCGTCAACCATCTTTCGTGCCTCTTTTCTCACTTCTGAAAGAATGAGATCAATCAACTGAGCACCATCGGTGCTCTCCTTCTTAACACTATCCGATGCAGTTTTCTTTTCAGCAATCTCTCGCATCCGCTTGGCCTGTACTTTCGCCTGAACAGATGTCTTCCCGGTCACTTGAGTGGCGTTACCTTTTTTGGTTGGTGTTGGGGATGCCGGCTCCTCGGAAACACTCTTATCTGAAGGTGTGTCCGACTCAGGTTCAATCTTTGGTTTCTTATTTGGTGAAGTATTATCTGGAGAGGTTTCGAGGCCAATTGGTGGCTCCAGGTCGAACCTCTCCGCCAGAATCTTTGCAGATTCAACGGATCTGGTCCTGGACGTGATCTCTTTTTGACTCTCACGAAGCCTTCTCTCCCTTGTTGCCTTGCGCGATGGAGCAGCCCAACCCTCTTCTCTCTTTGCCTTGTACAGTTCCTTGGCCTTCTGTCTTCTTGCCTCAATCATCTCCTTCCATTGCTCCTTTAATTCATCCAGCCATAGTTTCTGTTCCTCCAACACTTTCTCACTTGGATTGTTTAGAATTTCTTGTTGTTCAGCAACAAGTTGCTTCAAGGTCTTCATTGCATCTGGAGGAGCATCTGGAAGTTCTGTGAGAACAATCTGACCAAAGGTGTAAGGCTCAGCACGGACGCTAAAGCCATGGCATTCGTAACCCGAACCCCGGTTACACCCATGCAGTCTTAATTTGCTCTCAGAGCCCACGAGTAGACATTCTGAACAGATGTGGATAGTGACAAGCTTCACCACTTTTGACAAATCTTCAATAGCTGCTTTATCCTGGAGAAGAACCCAATTGGTAGGATGGAATGTGCTTTTGGTGATAAAATAGTACGACATGTTTCGTTGTTTATAGAGCTCGATGGCGATGGCGTTATTACGACCGATGAAGTAGGTTGTGGTAGGATCACCGATGCGCTCGTTGAGATATTCAACGATGAGACCTGTTCTATCGTGAATCAAGAGCTTATTCGAGAGAATAGTGAATCCTTCCGGTGCACTAATGTTCGGCTTGTTGACTCCCTTTCTCTTTGCGGTCTGGAACGTCAGCTTCAAGCGCTCCGCCTCGCTCTTTGGCCGTGGCTGGTATGTTGATGTCGGCGACGTCATCTCCCACACGTATCCTTACTCGGCGGCCGCGTTGTACGTGTATGTGTTCGGTTGTGTGGGCGTTGGTGTTGCTGAAGTAATGGGGGACCCACCTCCACGACACAAAATCCCTTCCGCATCAAAAGTGATCGCGGGAGTTTTTTTCGCGAAATGTTTGTTTGACACATAACAGAGGGCAACTGTTTGTACGATCGGTTTGGCTCTGGGCTCTGGCTGGTTGGGCAAAGTATGTCGGATATACGTGAATTGGTGTGGTCAGGGAGTATTCCTTGCATCATTTCTCTCAGCACTAATGACTCCAACCAGATGACGACAACATATGAGTACTACGTGAGTTAATTGATATGCTGCTCGTTTAGAACTTCTTTATCCTAACAAAACAACAAGAAACTCATACCAAGGAATACCTATTTTCCTCTATATTTCAAGGAAATTCTCATATACCTGAAACCACATCTCCTAGTCCCGGAATGGGCTGATCGCACCCAATGGTGGTTGGAATTTGAAAGCGTTCCTCTTCGATGGAACTGGCCAGTGGGAGTGCTATATGATACTATGACGGGTCAAGATCCTCAGAAATTGAAGAAAAGAGACCCTTGGAGATTGGTACTGCATTATCGCAATTATCCCGAAGACTACCTTCTTCCTCTCCCAACGCTGAAGACGTTGGAATCACACTGGACTAACCAAATCAAAGAGAGTTGTTATGTTCAGCATGGAACCGCTAAGCCGGTTATGATTCTCTCCAAATCAGATTCCTCAACACTTTGGACATCTGTGGAAACTCATGATTTCAAAAAGTTCTGGGATATAATGCCAAAGATCCTACCAAAGACAATCGATTCCATGAAACACATACCTGCAAGATTCTACATCACTGTTTCGGATAAGACGATTGATCTTCCAATAACGCCTATTGATGAAAATACAAAGAAACCCCAGACTCTTGGAAGTGTTCTCCATTCAATCCTACCAGCCCTTTTCCCTTCATCAAAGAATTACATCCTTGCCAAGCCAATTCTTCAGGGTATTGTTGTCCCCACGAACACTCCATTAGTAGAGTTGTATTCCGATGCACTCTACATTGATGGATTCCTACACTTTGCCATAATTCCAGTTGCCTGAGAAGATCTTACTTCTCTTTATGAACTCTGTTTATAATGCTAATGAACTCCCCCTCTCATGAATATTACTTAGGAACGTTGAAAACTGCTTGTAACCAGATTCTGTACATCTTAAGCTGTCTCTTTCTGTTCACGATAAGTCTTCTATCCGTACCGATCTTTTCTTCCTCGAACTTCTCGGTAAATATCTGTCTTAACTCATCTTCTGTGAAGAAGTACACTCTTGTACCATCACCTCTGATGTAGAAGTTATCGTCCAGGAGTCTTCCCTTCTTGAAACGCACTTGAGCCAAGTCATAACGACCATAATCTCTGAACAGTATCTGACCACCTGGTTTCATAACTCTCTCCAAGTTCTTGACTGCCTGTTTCCACTGGTCTGGTGAAAGAGCAGAGAAGACAAAGATCATCACTGCAATATCCACTGAGTGCTCTTCAACTCCTTCTGGAAGGGCACCTTCAGGATTAGCAAGGTCCCAAACACATGCATGAGCGTATTCTGAGTTGAAATGTTCGCTTGTCTTCACAAGCTCAACAGCTCTCTTACTATAATCAGCACCAATGACTCTCAAATTTGGGTTCTTGTTCTCGCTCAAGATTGGGAACATGGTGTTACCTGCACCACATCCAATCTCAAAGATAGTAGTCTTTCCAGCATCCTCTTTTGTAGCAGCGTATAATGATGGGAACTCAATCTGGAGCCATTTACGGTCTTTAAAGAAGTTTTCTCTGTTGTTCTTGTAAAAGATATCCCAGTAACGAGCAGGATCAGCGTTATACTTCTGCTTATCAAAGTCATCCACAGGAGAATTATACTGCTTCTTAATCTTTTCCTCGGCCTCAAGCACTTGTTCTTCACCCCATTCAACGTTATCCCAAGCGTTATGCTTCCACACATCTTCATCACTCGTCAGTTTACGTTGTCCAAATTGGAATGGATCATCACGTCCAATACGCGTGTCTGCCTCTTCCACTATCTCCATGGGTGTTGTTGAAGGGTCTATTGATGGTATAGGTGTTGCCTCAGGTGTGTGTATGCTCTCGTCTGCCATTATTGATGCGCTTTATGCAGAGCTCCAAGTCCTCTGTTGTGGAGATGCTCATCGCTTGAGATTTTTTTCTTGGTGGGCCCTCGTCAAAATGTCTAAAAGGGGTATGGTTATGTGGCACTGCTATTTATCTATTAATAGTGGCTTAAAACTGAGTTTCTCTAATCTTTTCCAGTAAAGAGAGTTGATCACATAAGAGCTAAGACTTTCCCGATAACTTTGACCTGTTTGAAGATGGTTTCAAGATTGCTCAGAGAGCACGTTTTATGCCCAGAGTATGCTGCAACTGGGGTTAGAGCTGGTTTCAGAACCTTGCGCAGAAACGGGTTCCTGGCACTACTGAGCAGCCATGGTGAACCACGCCAAGAGACAGGCTCACTGCCTTTGCTTTGCAAAAGGTTCTGGAACACTTTATATGTCTATCAATTTCTTTCTGCGTTACTCGTATCATTTGGTTCAACTTCGCTTGCCTCAACTGTCTTTGAGTTTGAGTCTATTCGGGGAGTACCAGGGGATCTAGAACCAGGATGCACACACTAACTTTTAGACCAATCCTGTAATACTGCACGCCCTATTATAAGCCAAGATCTAGATCGTTCTCCTTCTGGTTGTATTGCAAGCCCTCTATGTAAAAGTATTCCCGTCCTCACCGAGGAGGATGTGACAGTCTGCCCCTACCGTCCCGATTAGGAAGGCGCGCAGCCAGCACTTCTTGCCATCCCCATACAAACCAGCCAAAAGGCTGTCTCATACTCGCCGCACTTGGGTTAAACTCGGCATATGACTGGATAGTTTTGTATACGACGTACTGCAGCATATGGTTCTCGCCTCTCAAGAAGCTCCGTTTGCCCGTTCGGGAAGTTTGTCCAACCTGGTACCTGTGGAAGAACAGGGCTTGGTATCAGAGCCTTATAACCAACGCTGAGCCCCTAATCTGTACTTTTTTCCTAAATCCTCCCTCCGTTGTTCTGCCCCTATCTCAATCACTAACTATTGTTCACTCTCTTTACACCAATCAACTATCCCTAAACCAACTCGGCACCTCCATATTCAGATACCATGAGATACCTCCGCAAGTTCAAGGGCGATGACATCACCGAGAGTGACTTGATGCCAATAACCCTTGACGGGCTTAATCTTGGAGCAATCCCAAAGCTCAAGAAAGATAACTCAGAGAAACGTAAGTCCAGACTCGAGGAACTTCCAATCAGAGTAAAGACAAGATTCAGAGGTGGTCAAAGCACATCCTCTCGCAGAGTCGTTAGTACTCCAATCTTTGACCTTGTTACACCACTACCAGAGCTCGATGACGCACAGTCAACCTTTTCAGAGCCTTTATCTACCAGACCTACCCCTCTCCCAAATAAGCACACAAGCCTGCCGCCACTTCCGGAAATTCCAGCAAAATTCAACGCTAAGTCCCTTCCACCAATACCAACTAACATGCGTCAATGTTCTATGCCAATTGAGATTGAGTCGCATACTCACAGAACTAGCGGACGCAGCAGTTACTCATCAATAATCGATATCTACAAGCAGAATGCCCCGTTTGGGGCAGTGAATCCAAATAACGCTTCTCATATCCATCAAGGGTCCGTTGGCTCCTCTGTTGAATCGTCTCCAGAGAGTGACGCTATTTTCACATCTGAGTCTGAAGAGGATAACACATCTGAGTTCTCCTTCACTGATGAAGAAGAGGTCATCTCAAGAGAGATGCAAACACACAGAAAATACCCTTCAGTACAATCAACTGGGTCCTCTAACAACAGTGTACCATCTTACCATTCATACAGATCAAGTTTTGCACCTCTTTCAAACCCATCACCTTACCAACCTCAACTCCAACAAGCAAGAGGGCCAGTGCCTACATCGTCAGTTAACAACAAACCACAAAGAATGTCCTACCCGCAGAGAAAACCACCTCCATCAATGATGGCACCTGCCCCTGTACCACACGATGGAAACAGACAAAGGGTCCCACAACAGATGTACCCAAGGTATTAACCCCCCTAAAAATAGACCTGCATTTTTGGCATGAATTTATGTTTTGATCATTTACAAATAGATGTAGATACTGCGTGCCATTATACATGAGTATAGAAGGATATGTCAGATAAGGAATGATCGCCTAAAGAGTTGGAGATACTTAGGGCGTCAGAGTTTATCAAGTTCACTCTTCGAATCACCTGCCAATGGGGGATCGATTGATCTCGAGGATGACACCATTGATTACGGTGCACAGCTGCACAATAAATGCTGTCCCTCCAGGCTTTCGAGTAATGATTGAAGAGACCAGGAAATAAGATTTGGAAGACATTTTCCAAAAGGAATGCAAAAAATTCACCCGGTATGGGGGGTATGGGCCCAGAATCCGGGGCGCCGAGCTCGTGACTCGTGACACTATTCCATTTCTGGACTTATTACTCTTTTGGGCTATTTCTGTCCTTTTTGTCTTATGCCATTGTAGTCACGTGACATATTACCCGGCCTTCTAACGGGTAGCTTACATCAGAACTGACTCATCCAAGAAATTCGCGAACTCAACCGCCGCCGCCGCTGGACAGTAAATGAGCGCATCATCGCGGGTTTTCAAAGACTCATCAATACCCAGAAAAGGCCCCCAGACTAAACTTGATCTCCACTTGTGCACTCCATTTATTGGTTGAAACTTTGCTTAATCAAATTTTGCTACTAAAAAGATTGCAGAAATGGCTGAGGCAAAGACCATCGTCCTCGAGAATGTAAGTACCGGCTCCAGTCGTGTTTTTTTTTCACCTTTTGTGGTGAGCATTCATGACTCGACGATTCTACGGCGGCAAGATACTAACACACACTTAGACCTCGAGAAGAGATGCTCTTATCGATATTGAAAAGAAGTATCAGAAGATCTGGGCTGATGAACACATTTTTGAGCAGAACGCCCCAACTTTGGACGAGGAGACTGTGGAGATCTCTGCTGAGGAACTCCACAAGAAGTACCCAAAGTTCATGTCCTCTATGGCTTACCCTTACATGAACGGTGTCTTGCACGCTGGTCACTGTTTCACCCTGTCCAAGGTTGAGTTCTCTGTCGGTTTCGAGAGAATGAGAGGTAAGAGAGCCCTCTTCCCATTGGGTTTCCACTGTACTGGTATGCCTATCAAGGCCTGTGCCGA